>JAJAGP010000452.1:0-409789 GCA_025084515.1 Ancistrus triradiatus | reverse complement strand
AGGACGGCTTGCCATCATTGACGGAACAATGAATTCTGAATTATATCAGAGAATTCTAAAGGAAAATGTCAGGACAACTGTTCATGAACTGAATCTCAAGAGAAGGTGGGTCATGCAGCAAGACAACGACCCAAAGAATGGTTAAAGAAGAATAAAGTTAATGTTTTGGAATGGCCAAGTCAAAGTCCTGACTTTAATCCAATTGAAATGTTGTGGAAGGACCTGAAGCGAGCAGCTGATGTGAGGAAACAAACCAATATCCCAGAGCTGAAGCTGTTCTGTATGGAGGAATGGGCTAAAATTCCTCCAAGCCGGTGTGCAGGACTGATCAACAGTTACAGGAAACATTTAATTACAGTTATTGCTGCACAGGGGGGTTACACCAGATACTGAAAGCAAAGATTCACATACTTTTGTTACTCACTAATATGCAATATTGGATCATTTTCTTTTCTATACTTTCAAGCACCACTGTATAACAGATTCCTATCTTAATTGTTTATTTATGTACATTAGTGTATTTTCCATACTTATTGTGAATTTCTATACATTCCAAAAAGTTTAGCATGTGTATTTAATGGTTTAGGCTTCGAGATGCTGTATAGATGGTAGCGTTCCACTCATGTTTTCAGCAGTATCTTTGCTGAATTTACATATCGTTTATATGCAGTTTTCTTGCAAAAATACTTTTTATTTATATGTATATGTCCTTTTTTTTGTATTCTCTGTCGGTAAGTGTGATTCAAATTGAATACAGAATGCCACTACGCACAAAACGCATTTGTTTACTATGCATGATACGTGTTCGTAGTCAGGTACTGCATTGTTGCATTGTACTATACACGGTAAGTGTATCAACTTCTGTTAAAAACACAGATAAGAATTACTGAATTACATTTGTCATTTAGCAGAATTCTTATCTAAAGTGACTTACAACTGATACAGTCTTACAAAAAAATATTGAATGGCAAGTACCTATAGTTGCTGATGGACACACACACTTGAATCAGGTTTTATTATGATTTCCTTATTGTTGCTGGCTCATTTAATATAATGTTATTACATAATCTAAAACTTCATGCTTGGCAATTGAGACTTTGGGAAGGCACTTTCGAAAAATATACCCAGTTCACTTGGTGACAACATATGTGATGTTAAATCTTGGGAAGCCACTATAAAACCTTCAGAGATGCAGGATTTTTTTATTTTAAAGAGATTGTAAGGGGAATGTGATATCTTCCAATGAGGGCCATGAGGAAACCATACAGTCTTTTAGGTTGGAACAATAGAAAGCAGAGCAGAGGCACAGTTGCTGGCAGAGTGGGGAGTCGGCTCACTGGTGTGTATGGATGTGCTGTGGGATTATACTCTGCACTGATGAAGGGGACCGCATAGACGTGGAACCTGAGACATCTGGGGGAGGAGGTGAAATGAGGGGGTGTCAGACTTCACCCCATAGTCTCTGGGTCCTGACAGCTCCCTGACAAGGACCAGCTGCTTAGAGCTGTCTGCTACTGCTTTAAGCTACTGTTCAGCTATGCTAATGTCTGGAGCCCTCAGTGGCTCATCACTTCTTAAAGCAAGCAAAAACTCACTGTCCTATGAACTGCAGTGTGAAAATGTGTCATACTCGTACTGATACAACCAAACATTATCAGCGTCTGTTCGTACATATAGTGTTCTGTGTTTTCTGGATGTTCTTACTAAGAATCTATATAACCCCATAAAGAAAATAAGGAAAGGAAGTCTTTATAAGTTTAATGATACTGCAAATGAACAAAGAAAATGAATGGTGTGGTATTTTTGAGTAGCAGCATATTTGCTTAATACTGCTATATCACAGTTATTCAGATCTGATAAAATATTGCTGAATTTTAAACCTGCTGTTGGTCTGTGTCACCTGAAGTTGGGTTAAAACATTGGGAAACCCATTGGGAACTCAATAACAACCCATAATTTGCTTCAGCGGTGATGCGTTTTTATACATACCTAACAGGGTGTTGTAAGAGGAGATCATTTCGTTGCACCAAAAAGGCATAAGAAGATACAATACCTTGAATGTTCCTAGAGAGATTCCTGGAAGCGTTGTGCGAAAGTGCAAAAACTTGTGGCACAGCAGCAAACATGCCTGGCCATGGGAGAAATTTTGCCAAGAGGCTTTAGCCATCTCATCAGGACAACAATGAGACCAACTGGTTGACCTGACCATTTCTGATACAAATCTGTCAATGTCATCTATAAGAAGATCACCTAAAAACCAAGGACTTTAATGGCTGGACTCTCTTATGGACACCACATGACTAAGAGGCAGAAGAAGGGTTGATTGGAATATGCCAGACCAAATATGAATAGGAGTTCTGGGACACAGTTCTATAGACACATACACAGTTGTGGTACACAGTACAGGCAAAGCAAGATCTCTAAAGGTTAAAACATGGTATTTAATCAGTTCTGCCTGAAAATTTGCACAAGGCTGTACATATTAGGCCGCGATTTACTGCTGCAGGTCTGTGTTTGGTGCTGGTGGATTGTAGAGGAGTGTGATTTGTAGCTCACAAGCACTTTGTGACACTTTTTACTTGAGCTGCTTTTTGTCCTTGCTGAGAGATAGTATTAACAGTAAGATTCACTCCCAGCTCAGAGTAATATATTTCCTTTGTTCCGGATGCTACACCAATCTGTCAGACGGTGCGGACTTTAATTTCCTGCTTACTGAGTGCTACACACAAGAGACTGAAAAGAACCAGAGAGCTACAGTTAATTTATGGGTTATGTAAAAAGACCCGTTTCCCAGCTCAGGAGAGAATGCAAATTTACTTTCACCGCAGGTGATTCATTCCTCTCCTTCTAGCCCGTCGATGCCATTCCACGCTGTGCCACATTTCCATTTTTCACTTTCCTCCAATACCTTCTTAATTCGCTCATTAATTAGAGATAATTGCAAAAACAAATGTTAACACAAAATGTGGGAAGTATACAACAGCAGTCAGGCGAATGTGTGTTCAAGTACAGTATAAATACACTGCTGGTTCTGTTAAGCATATCTCCTTATCATAAATGGTATTTATTAGGATTATTCTGCCCATGCCAGCTATTCATCCCGACTGCAAAGGTTTTGCTTTTCATTAAAACGCAGAGTAAAAGCAGACCAATTGTTGGTGCCTTTTGGCTTATCTGAGCTTATTTAACATGTGGCACCATTTCAGTGTATATCTGTGGAATAATGTATTACACTGAAGCTTAAACAGAGCATGAACTTGTGAACCTCTCAAAGCGGAAAGCAATAATACTGCTGTGTATACAGTGGGAGCCAAAAGTCTGAGGCCACTAGTGAAAATGCTGCTATTTTTGCTAAATTCAAGAGAAAGGTGAAATAGAAGCCATTTTCACTAGTGTTTTGATCTCTGCTGTATGTTAGTTCAAAGCTGGGTGTAAATGAATTATTTATTCATTCATTCATTTATTCATTTTCATACCCCGCACAATCTCAGGGAATATACACCTAAACACAGTGACACTTTAAGGGAAAAAAAATCACAATAAGCAATTTAACCAGTTTTTAAGCTTAATCTTGAATGTGCAGATAAAGTAAACCATTACAAGTGGTTATTTAGTTGGTGTATGAGGTAACAAACTAAACCAGCCGCTTTTTTAGCCGTATTTCTAGTGCCGGTCCCAAGCCCGGATAAATGGTGAGGGTTGCGTCAGGAAGGGCAACTGGTGTAAAACATTTGCCAAATAAAGTATGCGAGTTCATAATAATTTCACCATACCGGATCGGTCGCGGCCCGGGTTAACAACAACCGCCACTGGTACTGGTAGCAAACAGGGTACCAGCGGAAATCGGCCTACTGTTTGCCGAAGACGTAGCAAGGCTCGATGCATTGGTGCAGGGTTTAAACTGTTCTACCATGGTGTGGATAGGAAGAGAAATGGAGTTGGTGTGGTCCTGAAGGAGGACTATGTAAAGAATGGTGAATGTTGTTAGTGGCTATGCACCACAGGTTGGCTGTGAATTAGAAGAGAAAGAAGAAAGAGAGGATTATGGGGGGGAGTAGAAGATGAAGTGGTTGAGAGCAATTCCCAGAACGAGAAAATGGTGATTAGTTGCCGATTTCAAATGGTCATGTTGGTGAAGGTAATAAAGGAGATGAGGAGGAGTGATGGGCAGGTTTTGGTGTGTGTTTAAGGATAGGAACCTAGAAGGACAGGATGGTGGGGATTTTGCAAGCGGATGAAATGGGCTGTGGTAACACATATTTCCAAAAGAGAGGAGGGAGCATAGGGTGACTTATAAGAGTGGAGGGAGGAGGCAAACAGGCAACTACATTCCTAGGTAGAAGAGGTTGTTTAAAAGAGATTGGTGTTTGCTTGTAACGGTAGTGGCAGGGGAGAGTGGAGAGTTGAGCTAGGGCAGCATCGGATGGTGTTGTGCGGATGGCTAGGTGTTAGGAAGAGGAAGAGGACAAAGCAGAGCAGAGACCAAATGGTGGAATTGGAAAGGGCAAGAATGTTGTAAGGAGTTCAGAGAGGAGCTGATAAAGGATTTGGGTGATAGGGAAAGAGCTCCCAGACGATGGATAGTAGCAGCAACAGTAATGAGAAGCAGACAGGTAGAAAGTACTGGGTGGTCATTCTGACAGGCCAAAGGATGAAAAGGAAACTGGTGGTGGAACGGGACGTGCAGGAGGTTATTCAGAGAATAGAGGTCAGCACAGAAGAAATGGGACAGGGAAGGACTAATGAGATTGGGCGGAGGAGTACAAGGAGATGCGGCAGAAAGGGAAAAGGGGAGGGGGTAGCAAAATACCAAGCAGAAGGCCTACGGATGCGTTATATGAAAGGTTTAGATTTAGACAGTTAAGGACGGAGGGAGAAGGAGTTTGTATTTGCTGGCGAGACAGCGAGATAGAGCTGAAAGGATGTGCAGGCATGTCAGGGTGATCCAAGGATAGAAAATGGAAATGTACTGTCAGGTGAGGAGAGGGTGAGGGAAAGATGGACGGCGTATTTTGAGGAGTGATGGAAGGTAGAAAAATGAAGGGAAAGACGGCTGGATGGTTGTAGAAATGTGGAACAGGATTAGCAAAGATTTAAGAGGAAGAACGTGAGGAAAGCTTTGAAAAAAGGATGGAAAGAACGGAAAAGGCCAGTGGGACCTGATGACATACCGGTTGAGGGTATGGAAAAGTCTAGGAGGCTGGAGTGGTGGGTTTTGTTTGACTAGATTATTCTAATGGAATTCTGGTGAATGGAGAGTATGGCGGAGGAAGGAATGGAGGAAAAGGAAGGAAAAAGGTATTGTACCGATTTGTAAGCAGAAGGGTGATGTACAGAGTTGTGGCTCTTACAGGGGCATGGGCATTGCAATTAAAGTTTGATGAGCCACACATGAAGATTTGGGAGAGAGTGTGGTGGAAGATAGGTCTCAGACAGGGAGTTGGGGGGTGACAGGTGTGAACAACAGTATGGTTTTCATGCCAGGAAGGCCACCATGGATGCGATTTTTGCTTTGAGACTGCTTGATGGAGAAGTATAGAGAGGGTCCAGAAAGAGCTACCCACTGCGTCTTTTGGTTTTGGAAGAAAAAGCTTTATGGGAACAGGGTGCCAAGGGAGGACTGTGGTGGTGTATGAGGAAGTCTCGATAGTGGCTGAAAAAGTATGTAGATTAGGGCAGAAACATGTATGGACAACAGCCGTGCCAGACAAGTGAGAATGTGCTGTAGGAGTGACCCCAGATAGCTCAAGGTAGAGGTGGGACTGTACAAGGATCGGCCCCATGAGTCCCTTCTATTTGCTCTCTGGTGTAGGACAGACTAACAGAGGAGGTCAGGAAAGGAATCGCCGTGGACTATGATGTTTGCAGACGACAATGTGAGCGTAGTGAGACCGGGAAGGGAACAGGTTAGAAGAGAACTTGGAGAGGTGGAGAAAGGTATAATCTGAAAGGAGAGAATTGGAAAGTTCAACTGTAGTAAGACAAGAATAATTGTGTGTCAATGAAAGGGAGGCAGGGTGGAACAGTCAGGCTAACAGGGATCAGTGGTCACAAAGGTACAGGAGTTCAGGTACCTTGGGATCAACTTGTCCCAAGGAAAATGGGAGTGTTGGAAAAGGAGGTAAAGAAGAGAGTACCGGCAGGAGGAGTGGATGGAGAAGTGTGTCAGGAGTGCTGTGTTGACAAAAGGGTAGCAGGAAAATAGCGGGAAAAAGTGAAAGGAAAGATTTATAGGAGATAGTGAGACCAGCCTGTTGTATGGGTTAGAGACCGTGGCAACTGACAAAGAGACAGGAAGCAGAGCTGGAGGTGGCAGAAACTTAAGAGGTTTGAGGTTCTCTTTAGGAGTGTCTAGGGTGGACAGGGTTAGGGAATGCGATCATCAGAGGACGGCACAAGGTTGGAAAATTGGGAGACAAAAATCGAGAGGGAAAGACTGAGATTGGTTGGAATGTGCAGAGGAGGATAGTGGATATAGTGGTTAGGAGGCTGTTGGAGCGATGGAGCTGCCAGGGCAAGAGACGGAGAGGAAGACCAAAGAGGAGTTATTTGGTAGTGGTAAATGAAGATATGCAGGGAGTTGGGGTGACAGTAGAGAACGTGGAGGACAGGGTGAGGTGGAAACGTTTAACTCGCTGTGGCGACCCCTGATAAAGGGAGAAGCCGAAAGAAGAAGAAGAAGAAGAAGAAGAAGTATGAGGTAACAAACTGTTGATGTGTGACCGCATAGCAGAACTGATGCATATATACTCAGCCACCACTTTATTAGGTACACCTTGGCATGGATGTTTTTGCTTGACTAGTATACTGGTCTGAGTATTTCAGAAACTGCTGATCTACTGAGATCTTCACACACACAGGACCATCGCTAGGGTTTACAAAGAGCGGTCCAAAAATGGAAAAACATCCAGTGAGGGCAGTTCTCTGGATGCCTTGTTGATGCCAGAGGTTAGAGGAGAATGGCCAGACTGGTTGGAGCTGATAGAAGGGCACAGTAACTCAAATAACCACTCGTTACAACTGACGTATACAGAAGAGCAACTTTGTATGTACAACCATGAAGCAGATGGGCTACAGCAGCAGAAAAACACACCAGGTGCCACTCCTGTCAGCTAAGAATAGACTACTGAGGCTACAATTCGCACAGGCTCAATAAAATTGAACAATGGAAGATTGTAAAAACATTGCCTGGTCTGACGAGTCTCGATTTCGGCTGTGACATTTGGCTGGTAGGGTCAGAATTTGGATCCATCATGGATCCATCTTGCCCTGTATCAACAGTTCAGACTGTTGGTGGTGTAATGGTGTGGAGGATATTTTCTTGGCACACTTTGGGTCTCTTAATACAAGTAGAGAAGCCCTTTCTAACCACACTGTACTATCTTCTGATGGCTACTTCCAGTGGAATAACGCATCACGTAACAAAGCTCAAATCATCTCAAACTGGTTTCTTGAGCATGACAATGAGTTCACTGCACTCAAATGGCCTCCACAGTCACCAGATCAGATCAGATCTCAATCCAGTAGAGCACCTTTGGGATGAGGAAGAACAGGAGATGCGCATCTTGGATCTGCAACCGAAATCCCCAGCAACTATGTGATGCAATGTCAATATGGACCAAAATCTCTGAGGAATTTTTTGAACACCTTGCTGAATCTATGCCACAAAGAATGAAAGTAATTCTGAAGGCAGAAGCTTCACATCAAAGCCCATAATTGATTGTACTTGCGCTACTATCAATGATAGTTGCTTATCTGTATAGTGAAAAGCCACCTCTGCATTTCTCTTACGTCCAGTGCCCACCGACTTGTTGATGAACAATTTATTGCCGTTACATTTTGGGCAACCTTCGCTTGCTCCCTCCCTCCCTCTGCTGATTTCCATCTGACAGGTAATTAGCTCACAAAGAGCTTAATTTGAGCAACTGGGTTGGGAGGCATTTTCCCATAAAATGAGCCTTAATTGGGAAAAATCACCAATGCTCGATTTTGCAAAGTAATTTGCCAGGCTTTGAGATGGATGCAACGTTTAAAGGGGCTGTGCACAAGTCTGTCACAGTGCGAACATCATTAGCTTAGAGCTTCATGCGTGCCATTCGAAAGACATTGCTCTGGGGATGTTCACTATATTCACCATATTCAGTGTCTCTGAAGAGAGGAAGGAAACTTTTTGTGCTCCTTTCACATCTTTCATTCATTCTATGATTTTTTTAGGCAAAGGAAACCAGAGAACCAAAAGCCACGTTCCTTCTTCCTACTGCACAAATATCATCATAATCAGATTCACATGAAAAGGCACAGGTGATGTTTTCTGTAGTTCCATCCTTGGCAACTGAGGTAAAGGCGGCTGAACTTGGTAACCTGAATAGTGTGTTAGGGCAAGCGAATCAAAAAAGACTGGTGGCTCAGTGGAAAAAGGCTCTGGAATGTCACTGCTAGGTCTATAAGTGCAATACCCATTATCTTTCTGTACTTTTAGTTTGGATGAGGGCTTGCTTAGTGCTTCATGCTCTGTACTATTATTCTGAACCTTGTGAATTCAAATCCTGTATGACCGCTGCCTCTGTTGGGTCCTGGATTCCATCCCTTATTCTTCACCAAAGCACAGCATCCTATTTTTCCCCCATTTTGTCATGGGCCTGGTCCCATGGGGCTAGGGCTGGAACCTATCCTGGAATTCACTGGGCACAGGCAGTGGTACACTCTGGACAGTCTATTGCAGGGCTCTGTGGCCCATCACCTGACCATTATGTGGCAAGCCCTCTCCAAGGTCCTCAGGAATGTCTGTTTCCAGCAGCTGGCTCTTACCTCCAAGCCACAGGAGCTGCGTTCTGGTTCTCTATGAGCATTTGCTCAATGCTGTAAATGTAAGAACAAGTGTAAGACATTTTGTCACTTTGAGGAAAACCAGCCCTGAGCTGGGTAGCCATTTGTAGCGCATGAACAAATAATATGACCCTAATTTGGTGGCCACGCATTTTGTTTAATAATTTACTTCCATTGGAATTAAGCTCATGTCCAAAGTTGATATTATGTGATTAAAATGAAACGAATAAGCAAATCAGTGTGTTCTGTAGCCGATCTGCATACGGCATGCGATTTATTAAACATTTTTTCCCCTGCACTGATCCTCAATGAATCATTTATCTTAGTGCATGAAGCATTCTGTATAATGCAGATCATTGCTTCCAGAATGGAGGGGTCTGTCTTTAGTTACTGAGACTTTAGCAAACAGGCAGGACGCAAACAACGTATACTTTCTCTGTTCTGCCACAGAACTGATGACATCATTAGTTATGCACTAATTATTACACATTACTGCACTCAAACCTGAGACATTCAGTATCAAATATCCTGTAACAACATATTTCTTCAAGTTCTAATCATCATGTTGTTGGATTCTTAGGAAGTAAACAGCTTAATCTTAGCAATGTTAATATCTTCATATATTAAGATCTCACTCCCTTTGTTACTATTTCTATGCATAACTATGTATATTATACACAGTCCTATCAGAATATTATACATCACCCTTTGTTACAACACTCACTGTCCAGTATATCAGCCTCTGTTTACAATATAGGAGCTCTTTGTAGTTATGTAATTACAGACTGTAGTCCATCTGTTCTCTATGTACTTTTAGTCTCTTTTACTCTGTTCTATAATGGTCAGGACCCCCACAGGCCAGCACAGATCAGGCACTATTTGGGTGGTGAATCATCCTTAGCACTGCAGTGACACTGGTATGTCATCTTCATATACACCATGAAGATGGTGACCACTGAAGAACAGGGCAAAATGAGACTAGCAAAGTATGTAGAGAAAAGGACTACAGTCTGTAACTACAGAACTACAGCGTGCTCCTACATGGCAAACAGAGGCTGGTATACTGAACAGTGAGTGTAGAAACAAAGGGTGGTTATAATATTATGATAGGACTGTGTAGTTATCCAACGTCAAGGCCAAAATCTTAAATATTAATAACCTTCATTCTGAAGGTTTGGTTTGAATAAGAGTAGCAGCCAAGGATATGCTTTCAAAGACATTAAGATTCTCTTCACTTCTTGGCAACGTCATTTTAAAATTCAAAAGTCAAATCAAATCAAAGCAAAGCAAAAAGAAATCTGATAAGAGTTAGTCAAACTTTAAGGCGACCTACTTCATGATACCTGCTTTGTCAGAACTTCTTGACAAGTCAGTTAACAAGTTATAGTACATGCAAAATTCAGCAGTCAGAGAAGCATTTTAATCTGTGATGGCTTTCGGTCAATTACCACATCACTTTCGAGGTGCTACTTCTCATCTATAAGACCTTAAATGTACAGGCAACTCAAAACTTTACTTTTCACTTAGGCTCTTGCAGTACATTTTAAACCACTAGAGCAAAGGCATTCATTAAACTAGTAAAGGTGTCAATCACATTAGTGTAAACAAAATGAATGCAATTGATTAAAAAAATCATTAGTGTTAATTTGTTCTTCATTTCTGATCCAGAGTAATGTCCACTTTAGTGTTAAATCACGTCAACTCTTTAGTGTTTAACAGGCTTATTTTTTTATGCACAGTTGTGCCCCAAGAATGATTGTCAAAAAGGAGTACAGTTGTGCCCCTCTAAATTCTGGTGCGCCCCAGTTTCGTGTCTTGGCTGTGCCTTCCAGTGGGTTCAGGCATCTCTTGCAGACAAGACTGGCTGTGTCTGAGAGAGGGGATACTGGTTGAGGGATCATCCTCTGATCATGCAGCAGCGACCCCTACACAGCCATGCAATGAATTGGCAGCCAGTCTTAGAAAGAGCTAACACCTGTGCTCTGTGTTCTAAGGAATGATGCCATGGCCAGGAAAAAGCAGGGTTAAAACCTAATAATAAAACTTGTAACTGCTAAGCAACTAAAGGCCCCTCTCACACTGAATAATTCTAATGCTCATGACTCCACCATCGAGAGAACACTGAACACCAATGATATGTATGGTGGCATTACAAGGAGAAAGCCACTTCTTTCCAAAACGAACTCTGCAGTTTGTTTTAAAAAAATTATATTTATGCAAAAATATTCAAATATAAAAGGTTCACAGACTTTCAAGCACCACTATACATAATCATAGGCTCTCTATATTTTACTCTATAATCACATCAGCTGTCATTGTTTGGTTTTTTTTGCATTTTTTTGTCAAACGATCATGCCCCCTGAGTCCAGTGACAAATTAACCATATGAGCATAAGCAGCATTGAAGTTCAGGTTTTAGACCAACATTTAATATTGTGTAACAACAACCTGAACGACACAGTATGGCATGATGATGATAATGAGGTGCATTAATATAATTAGATAATTAGTCAACCTTATTTACGTAATTGGCTGCACTTGCTATCTTGGTGCGCAGTACCGAGTCTCATTAGATGAGGGAGATGAAGGGCTATGGAAGGAGGTCATCATTCATTAACAGCTCCTCATCAGTGTGCTGGTCATGAGGGTGGGCCGGTGAAACTTCTCCTACAGGTACTCTTTCCACCCTCCAGCTGCCCTGATTACATTGAGCAGGACCGCCTCAAATTAGCATGCATGGAGGTTTAGATTTGATTTAATCATGCACCCAGGATCATCCTTTTTAGTATCTTGTCATCATAGTTAATAAGGCCACTAATTCAAAAATTATAAAGGAAAAGTATGATATTGAATCCAAAAATGTTATTGAATCCAGTTAATTAGTCACTGAAACCCTAACTATTGAAAATGGAGGGAAAGTGGAAGGAAGTTATACTCATTGGCAAAAAAATAACACCCTCTTAGAAAACTTGACATGCAGGTATGTCGCAAGCACATATGGAAATGATCACAGGTGTGGTCTGATTAGACACTGGGGGTAAAAGTGCTTCCTTAAATGTGCTGCCCTATAAAAATGCTCTCAGATGCTACTTTTGGGTGATGTACCTCTTAGTGAGAGATCGCTGACTGCTAGACATGCCTCTATGATGCACTCGAAGACATTTTGCTCAGTTGACAGACTTTAAGACGGGCACATCATTAAACTTTGCGAAGCAGAATGGTCATTTTGATGTATTGACCACCATCTAGGCCATTCTGACCTGGCTGTTAAGAGATGTTGGGAGCAGTGGTTCCGTGAGGGCATGCACACGGTGGACACTCTCTGGACAGCCCAGACAGACCACCAGCAGAAAGGATCGTTTGATCCACCGACAAGCATGAGCATCTCCAATAATTTCCTTGTCTACCATCCAGACACAGGTGGCACCTTCACTACACACTCTTGTCTCTGCCCAGACCATTCCAGGCACTTAACAGAAGGAAATTTGTTGTCACAATGCCCATTATGTGTCCTATCATTGACAGCCAGCCACCGTTTGCAGTGGTGTCATGAATGAGGAATCTGGACTGCTGCGGATGGAAATGTATCATCTTTAGTGACGAATCCAGGTTCTGTTTGGGTTCCGATGATGGTCAGGTTCAATTATGGAGGCCTCATGGTGAGTGCTTCAATCCTGCCTTTGCTGTTAACTGACACACTGCCCCAGCTGCTGGTGTGATGATCTGGGGAACCATCGCATTCGACAGTCGGTCCCTGCTAGTAGTGATACAAGGGACACTAACAACTCAGTGATAAGTGCAAAACATCCTGTAGTCACATACGTTGTCTCTAATGGCAGGGTTTCCAACTGGCATTTGTCAGCAGGTTAATACTGACCCACAGACAGCAAGGGTTTCCCAGGAATGTCTCTGGATGATTGCAACACTTTCTTGGCCTGCCCGGTCACCAGATTTATCACCAATCGAGCATTTATGGGACAGACCAGCTGGGATGCCAGCTTCAGCAACCCATTAGAACCTGCAGTTCAGAACTTGTACACCTCCATGTCAAACCGTATCTCATCTTGTATCCAGGCTAGAGGCAGCCCAACAGGATACTAGAGCCTCCTTTCAAAACTTGTCCTTTCGCTCTAATATTGTAATCACTTACATATATCATCATTAAATTAATGAATATAAAGTTTCATTCGATTCCAACTCCTTCTTGGTGAGTAAGTGTATTTAGACAAGACAAAATAAATAACATCACAATAGATGTTCACAACCTTAAATGTTCACAATCCTTCAAGCACCACTGTACATATAATAAGCTGTTCAGAGTTTAGACAAACATGTACAGATATACACATTCCTTCTGCGGGGAAGAAACAACCATGTGCATGCATTAATCAAGACTGTGTGTTCTCTCATGCGTGGATTTATACCATTACTGCATAATAACTGGATTTTATTCAACCCCAAGTATGAGTGTACATTTTCTGTGAATATGCATTGAATAACAATACACTGCATGGACAAAGTGGGTGGACAAGCAGTGCGTTTGGTTCTTTCAACTACACTTAAACTTAAAAGGTCAATAATATCATATGCAACAGGTCACACTGAAGAGATCTCTGATATTCAGTATGATAAGATTTCCTGTTTTCGACCACACAGGCTCACAGAATGAACCACAGACTGCTGAAGCACATAGTAACCACTAGAAGCAGCATCTGAACAAAAACTATGGTGCTTCATGGATTGGATTTTAAAGGCTGAGCAGCTGCACATAGGCCTAGATCAAGCACAGTGCCAAGCATCAGCAGTGCAACATTCTCTGGAGTGATGAATCATGCTTCACCAACTGGCAACCTGACCAATGGAACTGAGATAGAGATGCCAGGAGAAAACCATCTTCACGAATGCATGGTGCCAAAAGGTGGAGGCATGTTTAGATAGTTTGGGCTTATTTCCAGTGATGGAAAATTGTAATGCGATATACAGTGGAATCACAGAATTCGCACTTAATTGGTTCCAGAAGGCCATTCAAACTTAGATTTTGTTCAAAGTTGGAATCAAATTTCCCTATAAGAAGTAATGTAAATAGGATTAATCCGTTCCCGACCCCAAAGGATTGTTTTTTATGCCTTTACCAGTATGTAATTAATGATTAAAAGCATGATTAAAGCAAGTTAATGTAACAATAAAATCAATAAATACATGAAATATAAAAGTGAAACTTTGTAGCCGCTGAGGCGAACACAGTTTCGGCACGTCTCATCACTGAGACAGCGATGCTGAGACTGTGGCAGTGTCTGAAATCTCACTTGTATAGTCATATAATATACATATACATAATATAACAATATAGTAATAGAACACAATATAGATAATATGCTTATGATCACGCCCTAGTTCTTCTTCTTTTGGGTTTTATGGAGATTGGTATAACGTATTGATGCATTCTCGCCACCTACTGGACTGGATTACATGCTTTGTCTTTGGAAGAGCACACCATTGAGTGTTTTTAGGGTGCTCTTGTTTGATGTAGGAACTTTTGTTCGAATTTGAGGGCAACAAAAAAATCTATGTGAAGATGCACTCCAATTCCGAGGTTCCACTGTATGAGTGTATTTCGAGAATATCGTATCATATGTGGACTGTGGTAGCCAAGCGGGTAAGGTGCTGGACTATGAACCAGAAGGTCCAGGGTTCAAATCCCACTGTTGGGTCTTTGAGCGAGAACCTTAACCCACAATTGCTTGGATTGTAAGATTGTATCAATTGTAAGTCGCTCTGGATAAGGGCGTCTGCTAAATGCTGTAAATGTGAATGTCAAAATGTCAATATTAATCACCAACAGATTAGGAAGATCATATACTGTTTCAGCATGACAACAGCCTATGCAGAAAGAGAGATACCTAAGGAAATGGTTCACCAAATAGGAACTGTATAGTGGAACACTTGCTGTTGATACAAGGTGTTAAACCCATTACATCTTCCACAGCGAAAACACCACAGTGGCTCCTCTTTCATTATTTACGTCAGATGCATGCGCTTTTTGTTCAGGCATGTCATTTCTCATCCCAATAGCCAGTGTTTGTAGCACTTGTGCAAGCGTACTGTGTTTGTAAATTAATTATAGATAAAATCGCAGCATCACGAATGAGACCAAACCAACTGAGACCAATGTCCTAGACAAGTTAGAGTGCAAATGCTAACAAGTCAGAGACCACAGACAAACATCTTAAGTCCAAGACTTGAGTACTACAGCCCTATTGTCAAATTCGGTTTGGAAAAACATCAGTGTCCATCAAAGATTCCTGACCTCGACCTCAAGGAACAGCTATAGAATAAATTAAAATGGTCGCTGTAAGCCAGACCTTATCACCCAACATCAGTACCCAGTCAGGGCTGCCAATATCTAATGGAAATCCTTCTCTGGCAAGTGGAGGCTTTAAAGCAGCAAAATGGTCTGACTCCATATTAATGGATTTGTATATATGGAGTGTTTACATACCTTTGGTCACAAGGTTACTTTAAACTGCATACAAATGGCACCACTGCTTGTTTAATGAAACATTCTAGTCATGTTTCTGATTGAAAGCAATATTTTCTACTGATACAAACCCTAATAATATGACATATTTAATTTAATGCACCATTAATTTTTATTTGCTTGAGCATCCTGTCTGTCAGTAACACTCCTCCCGACAGAGATCACAGCCTCCATTTCTGTAGAAGAAGTGGACAGCCTTTGCATAGCTGCTTTAGGATTTTTTTTCCCCTACTCTTTCTTACAAAAGGCATATAATTCAAAATATTCTTAGGTTGCTTTGCATGCATAGCATGTCCGAGTCACAGATTTTTAATCATGTATAAGTCTGAGGATTGTGGAATTCATTCCATAACCGTTAGCTTTCCTTTCCTGAAATAGAAAGGAAAAGGTAGATTATGGAGTGTTTTGGATCATTTTTGTTGTATTATCCGATGCATTTTACCTTCCAGGGGTACACAAACTTTTGAACAAGGCTGATTCATATTTGTCGCTAAGTGCCTTCAAAAATCACTGGGGGACCCTGTGATTGGCTGTGTTTGAGGGAGGTGAGGCAAGTTGGGGTACTCCCTATTATAATGTATTATAATTGTTAAGACCTCTGTTGTCAAAGTGAATGGACGTTGATCAGATAGTCATTAAACACAGCTTACCTGTGTACAGCTCAGTGCATGCCTGTAATGCAACTCAGTGCATTTAGACATATAGACCTGGCATCATAATGGGGAAGAAAGGCGATTCAAGTGAATATGAGCATGGTTGTTGGTGCTAGACTGTAATTTTGTTTTTCCAATTTGCCTACAGTAGCTTTGTTAACTTTCTTTCATTTAGAAAACCAGCAAAAAGCCATTTGGCTGGCGTGCCAAAACTCTTCCATTAAGAAAAGTCATTGTTTGGAAATGACGTGAACTTTTTTCAAAGACAGCTATGCTAATCTTGCCCTGAATGTCATCAAAAAGCTTGTTACTTCTAACAAATATGAATCAAAACACAGCAGATGGCCAGGTAGCAACCTAGCCTATTAGCATTACATACTTATTAATTTGCTATATATATATATATATATATATATATATATATATATATATATATATATATATATATATATATATATATATATATATACACACGATCCACATGACTTTACTATTTATTGTGAAGACAGGCTAGCGATTTAAAAGGCATTTGGTTAACATTTTTCCCTGAGGTAAAACATTTAGTTTTGATCTAAATTGCTTTTGAAGAGAAGCCATCTGTTGGGTCACAGTGAGGATCAAGAGCGTCGCAGCAGGTATCAGTTCTAATATGTGGAACTTTTGTTTGCTATGGTGACTGTACTATAAATATCATTTTCACTCTACATGCTGTTCAGTAGTATTAGATAGATAGAGCTGCTAGTTTAATTCTCTTTAATATAACCAGCAACCGTACACTCAAGGCTAAGATCTTAAGCTAGTTAGTTTCTTAGGCACGTGTTTTGTTGTGATCAATATTTGAAACCAAACAGGTTTTGGCTTAAAAACTACCCTGTGAGTCAATGAAGAAGTTTCATTTTTATCACAAACTAGTACAAACTCTGTGCATAAAGTCACCAGATCCACATTTGGATAAGAAGAACTCCAAACTAATACCCATGTTTTTGGATGTACTTTTGGGTGTCCACAAATGCTTTATAACGTATCATGGTACAAACACTACCTCTTAATCGTAATTCCAACCATTTTAACTATTATTTTTTATTGGCATGAACTGATACTGATTTGCAGCTGTGTCCAGTTCAAAGCTAACAACATACTAGCTCTGCCAGAAAACAGAAGAGAACAGGATATGTTGTTTTTTGGACACAGGTCATCCAGGATTGCCAGCAAGACCATTGATTTCACCAGCATAACCACCACCCAAGCAGCACTAACCAGCATCAACCAACTTGGATTGACATGGAACATGAAACTTGTATTTTCTTGCTGATTGACCAACCTAGCAGCACCCAAAATACAAGGAGTGCGTATTGTGTGCACGTGCCCTACAACAGTCCATAGTTGGTTCCCCGCAAACTATCCTGCACTGGATTATTTTCTTTATTGGACCTCTTTTCTGGACGAACTGCTGAAAGCAGGGAAATTCAAACTGTTTTCGGACGCCTCCCTTTGCAGTCTGTGCGACTAACAATCCGTCAATCAGTCCGTGACAGTTCTGGAAGCGGCGCCATCTGCCGCGGTATCCCTCCGCCCGCACTACTTTTACGCTCTGTAATCTGGTGTGCATCGCCGCGCTGCGCAGTGGCGGATTGATTCCGGTGAAGCGCGTGCTACGGCTGCTGTGTGCACCACTCATTCCGCGAACCCGCGCTTCTCCTTCAGTGCGTCTCCTGTCTAGCGGCGGAGGATCCGTTCGTTCTCTACTCACTTTATTATTCTACGATAAACCGGGAGGCTCGTGCGAAGGCAGAAGGCTGTTGCAAACTGCTGCTTATTGACCACGGAGAGCGATCGCAATGCTTCAGATAAGGATTCTGCTCTGGACTGCGCTCCTGGTTGGACGTGCAGGTAAGATGCGTATGGGGATCAAATGGTTTTAAAAAGCGGGGATGCTGGACGGGCAACTTTTGCCCTGTCGGGGACAATTCGATCCCAGATTTATACGGGACGGAGAGTGCAGCAGAGATCTGTTTAGGCGCAAACAGCCTTGTTTGGAACAGATGCTTGGAAACGGTCCCATCAGAACCAAGTGCAGAACCCAGTTTAATACCATGCTGAAGGTTCGAGGTACAGATGTGATTTGGGGCAACCCAGGGTTCCAGTGGATCTTGATTCCAAAAGGAACAAGAGTCCGGTTCAGTGATTTACCTCTGTAGGACAAACTTTAAGGCTTAAGAGAACCCTGTAGCAGGCTAACAGGAGGGATCTTTTCAGAAAAGGTTGGTGGTGCACGAATAACAGTTCGTGTTTAAGCACATTGAAACTTTGAGGAACATGTTTGGCGCTCAGAACGGATCTTAGTCTGTTCCTCTGTCACCCCTTCATAAAGGTGCAGATCATTTTTGGATTCGATAAGCAGCGCCTACCCAGAGCTGTCCAAGAACCCCACTGAACTCCCTCTTGCTTCAGTTTGGTCCTGATGCGGTTCTGGAGCGCTTGTGCCTCTGGGCTGTGAGATAAGGCAGATCCAGATAAGTTGTTAGCCTGATTCGGGGCTCAGGCTCGGTTCATCCGTCGTTATCCGTCTCGGGTTTTTGCCAAGTAAACTGGACTGGAACGTTCTGGGTAGGACGTGGCGTCCTGGGTCCTCGCCCTGATTGATTTCTGGCACTGGGAGCAGATTGGTTTTAACAGTTAAAAATCTCGCGTGTAATGTGATAGGGCTGCTGTGCTATGCTTTAATGTGCAGTACGTTTTCACGCGCGCCTGTAGCCCGTATCTGATTAACCTACTGTGCGCGAGACGGGTGCACGCACGTACTCGTGCACTGCGTAATCGGCAACGCACAGTATCAAATCCGAGTTACACCGATAAGGAGCATTGTGGAGCCTCCCCAAAACAATGTAACAGAAAAACATAAAACATACAGCTGAATGGCATGTAATGTAATATAATATAATATAACACAACACAAAAGTTACGTTTTTATTCAATATAAAGGCGCGCGTTTGGGTTGGGGTGCATGCGCATTGTAGTTTTGGAGGGAAATCTCTCTCTCTCTCTCTCTCTCTCTCTCTCTCTCTGTGCTTTGTGGCTTTCTTTTTGTCTCTATATTTTCTTTTCTTTCTCACTTTCCATATTCTGCATGTCTCCATTACTTTCAGTGTGTATCCCTCTTTCACTACTTGTAGTCTGTTGTGTGTGGTTATCTCACTTATGTCTCACTTCAGTCCACACACTCTTTCTCTCTCTCATTGAGTTCGTCTCCGTTATTCTCTTTCTTCTCACTCTCCACTATGCCTCTCTCGCCTATCTCTCACTCTTAATTTATTTGTCTCTTTCCCATTACCGTCTCTCTCTCTCTGGATGGTGGATCATTTGGAGTTTCTGTTTTTGTTCCTTGTTCTGCCAGTATAAAGGTCATAGTTCTGTCTGTTCTGCCGGGTTAAAAGTTCTGGATCTGTCTTTGTTCTGCTGGTATAATGGTCTCAGTTCTGTCTGTGTTCTTCTGGGTTAAATGTCCCTCTTCTGTCTGGGTTTCACTGGGTTAAAGGTCCCGGGTTTGTCTTTTGCTTTGCCAGATTATAGGTCTCAGTTCTGTCTGTGCTCCACCGGGTTAAAGGTCCAGTTTGGTCTATGTTCCGTTGGGTAAAGTAACCAGGATTTTTCTCAGGATTAAAGGTCCCAGTTCTGTCTGTGCTCCACTGGGTAAAAGTTCCCCGTTCTGTCTGTCTTATTGTCTTACATGTCTCAGTTTTATCTATGTTCCTCAGGGTTAAAGGTCCTGGTTCTGTCTGTGTTCCACTGGGTTCAGGATCCTGGTTTTGTCTGTGTTCTGCTGGGTTAAAGGACCTAGTCCTATCTGCGTTCCACTGGGTTAAAGGCCCTACGTTTTTTGTGTTCTGCTTGGTTAAAGGGTCCCAGCTTTCTCTGTGTCCTGCTGGGTTCAGGATCCTGGTTTTGTCTGTGTACTGCTGGGTTAAATGCCCTACTCCTATCTGCGTTCCACTGGGTTAAAGGCCCTACTTTTTGTGCTCTGCTGGGTTCAGGATCCTGGTTTTGTCCTTGTTCTGCTTGGTTAAAGGGTCCAAGCTTTCTCTGTGCTCTGCTGGGTTCAGGATCCTGGTTTTGTCTGTGTTCTGTTGGTTTAAAGTCCTTAGTCCTATCTGCGTTCCACTGGGTTAAAGGCCCTACTTTTTCTCTGTGCTCTACTGGGTTCAGGATCCTGGTTTTGTCCGTGTTCTGCTTGGTTAAAGGGTCCCAGCTTTCTCTGTGCTCTGCTGGGTTCCGGATCCTGGTTTTGTCTGGGTTCTGCTGGGTTAAAGGACCTAGTCCTATCTGCGTTCCACTGGGTTAAAGGCCCTACTTTTTGTGCTCTGCTGGGTTCAGGATCCTGGTTTTGTCCTTGTTCTGCTTGGTTAAAGGGTCCAAGCTTTCTCTGTGCACTGATGGGTTAGGATCCTGGTTTGTCTGGGTTCTTGCTGGTTTAAAGTTCCTTAGTCCTATCTGCGTTTCCACTGGGTAAACGGCCCTACTTTTTTTGTGTTCTGCATGGTTAAAGGGTCTGATTTCTCTGTGCCCTGCTGGGTTCAGGATCTGGTTTGTCTGTTTTGCATGGTTTAAAGGTCCTTAGTCCTATCTGCATTCCCACTGGGTTAAAGGCCCTACTTTTTCTCTGTGCTCTACTGGGTTCAGGATCCTGGTTTTGTCCGTGTTTGCTGGGTTAAAGGGTCCAAGCTGTCTCTGGCTCTGTGGGTTCAGGATCCTGGTTTTGTCTGTGTGCTGTTGGTTTAAAGTCCTTAGTCCTATCTGCGTTCCACTGGGTTAAAGGCCCTACTTTTTGTGCTCTGCTGGGTTCAGGATCCTGGTTTTGTCCTTGTTCTGCTTGGTTAAAGGGTCCAAGCTTTCTCTGTGCTCTACTGGGTTCAGGATCCTGGTTTTGTCCGTGTTCTGCTTGGTTAAAGGGTCCCAGCTTTCTCTGTGCTCTGCTGGGTTCCGGATCCTGGTTATGTCTGTGTTCTGCTTGGTTAAACGTCCCGGTTCTATCTGTGTTCCACTGGATTAAAGGCCCAGTTTCTATCTGTGTTCTTCTGGGTTAAGGATCCTGGTTTCGTCTATGTAGCGCCAGGATAAAGGATCCAATACTGTCTGGGATTCTTCTGTCTGCTTCTGAATTTCCACCTCAACCAGGGGCTTCCAAGTTCCTCTGGTCTCGTAGGTGGGGTCCATAATGCACAAACACACCAGGGATGCTTCCTGTTAAAACATGTTATTAAAAGTGGAAGAGGATTTGGCATGCGCAAAAGTTGGGACACTTTTTCTGATAATCCGCAAGTGGTTTGAAGGTCCCATAATTGAATTGACTGTAGTCTCTAAAAGCTTTGCTTCACATAATACAGCTCCAATTTGTCTGCAAGCCATAGAATAAGTCACCGTTGTGATTGCTTGAGGTATTGTGATTTTCTATTTGAGCAGGAATTCGATGCAAGTAATTGCTGCTTCTGATGCACTGCAACGGGTAAAGAGAAGTTAAACAAAGCTGTTAATAACTTTAAAGAACACCTGCACCTGTCAGTCTCATTCTCACGCTCTTTTCTCTCCCGCCATTTTTCTCACACTCTCATCCTCCCGCTCGGGCGTTGACTTGCAGCTGCTTTGGTGCGAATGGGAGAGAGACAGAGACAAAAGAGTGAGAGACAGAAAGAACGTGATGCATCACTTCATCAGTCATCAAGCATGAATGCCTTCACTGCACTCTCTACATTCCAGGATTCCTGCAGAATTCAACTAAATGATCTTAGGAAGCCATGGATAAAGGCTCGAAATAGAAATCGAGTGAAATGTAAGTGTTTAGTCTGCATTTGACCTCAAGGAAAAAAAGTACAAGATGAGTCAACAGCTCAAAAAGACGTGTGGAAAAAGTCCCAAAATGGTTCACATATGGAAGTTCGACTTCTGTGGTGAGTTCAAAGCCGCTATGAAAATAAAAACAGCCTATTTCTGTAAGTAGGAAACTGTAACAAAAAAAGAAGTAAAGAATAAAATGAACTTAAGGCAAACCAGGGAAAATTATACCCCACTCCGTCTCTGGTATGCAATTGCATGTTCCAGAGTTACTCCAAAATCGCTGTTCAGGTGAGTTTAAAGAGGAATTGCAGCCCAAAATTACCTGCAGCTGGTAAGACGGTCGGTTTGATGATTTGATTGCGTGACAGTCATTAAAATAAGCGTAATTCATTTGGTATTATACAGTTTGTACGGGTACGATTCTGATTATATTCTCACACAGCTCGTTGGCTCCAAACTTTACCCAGAAAACAGGCTCAATAAATAAAAACACACTGCAGGTATGAGTCGTTTAACGTCCATTTCATTGTTTGCTTTAATGCATGAGGTCTTAAGAATTCTAATAAAAATCTGCCTTATTTAACTAATTCATGTCTGAATGACAGAAAACTAGTACAAGCGAACCCGTGTGCCACCTGCTGACAGAAAACAGGATTGCCGTCTTGAAAGGCATAGAAAACGTGATATTGCTCCACTCTGTTTTCATTTTCGTTATGATACGTTTTGCAAAAAAGCTACAAAGAATTGCTATATTGGACAGTACAGTACTGTACTTAATGTTTTCATCTGTCTTTTAATTAATACACTGGGGCAAAAAAGTATTTAGTCAGCCACTGATTGTGCAAGTTCTCCTACTTAGAAAGATGGGAGAGGTCTGTAATTTTCATCATAGCTACACTTCAACTCTGAGAGACAAAATGAGAAAAATTCAGGAAATCGCATTGTGTGATTTTTAAAGAATTTAATTGTAAATCATGGTGGAAAATAAGTATTTGGTCAATAACAAAAGTTCAACTCAATACTTTGTAACATAACCTTTGTTGGCAATGACAGAGCTCAAACGTTTCCTGTAAGTCTTCACCAGGATTGCACAAACTGTAGCTGGTAGGATTTGGCTTACTAATTCTCACGATTCATGGCCTCGTTCATTCTTCCCTTAACACGGATCAGTCGTCCTGTCCCCTCTGCAGAAAAACAGCCCCAAAGCATTATGTTTCCACTCCCATGCTTCACAGTAGGTATGGTGTTCTTGGGATGCAACTCAGCATTCTTCTTTCTCCAAACACGACGAGTTGAGTTTTTACCAAAAACTTCTATTTTGGTTTCATCTGACCACATGATGTTCTCCCAATCCTCTTCTGGATCATCCATATGCTCTCTGGCAAACTTCAGACGGGCCTGGACATGTACTGGCTTAAGCAGGGGGACACGCCTTGCACTGCAGGATCTGAGGCCCCTCTTGGCGTAGTATGTTACTGATGGTAGCTCTTTGTTACTTTGGTCCCAGCTCTCTGCAGGTCATTCATCAGGTCCCTTCGTGTAGTTTCTGGGATTTTTTGCTCCACCATTCTCATGAATCATTTTTGACCCCACGTGTGGATGAGATCTTGCGTGGAGCCCCAGATCGAGGGAGATTATCAATGGTCTTGTATGTCTTCCATTTTCTTACAATTGCTATCACAGTTGATTTATTCACACCAACCTGCTGGCCTATTGTAGATTCACTCTTCCCAGCCCGGTGCAAGTCTACAATTTTCTTCCTGGTGTCCTTCGACAGCTCTTTGGTCTTGAGTTTGGAGTCTGACTGTTTGAGGCTGTGGACAGGTGTTTTTTATACAGATAACGAGGTCAAACAGGTGCCATGAGAGAGATGCCATGAGAGAGATGACAGGTAACGAGTGGAGGACAGAAGAGCTTCTTAAAGAAGAAATTACAGGTCTGTGAGAGCCAGAAATCTTGCTTGTTTGTGGGTGACCAAATACTTCTTTTCCACAATGATTTACAGTGAAATTCTTTAAAAATCCTACAATGTGATTTCCTGGATTTTTTTTCTCATTTTGTTTCTCATAGTTGAAGTGTACCTATGATGAAAATTACAGACCTCTTTCTAAGTAGGAGAACTTGCACAATCAGTGGCCGACTAAATACATTTTTGCCCAAGTGTATTAATTAAAAGACAAGATGAAAACATTTAGTACAGTACTGTATTGTCCAATATAGCAATTCTTATCTTTGTAGCTTTTTTGCACAGTTTGAACGTGCACAATCAGTGGCTGACTAAATACTTTTTTGCCCCACTGTATTACTGTTTAAAATAAAACAAAAGTGTATCTACTACTATGCGACTGTGGTAAGTCCAGATAACATCCATTCCTTGTTTCACAGAACGTAATGTGGATGTTAAACGGTGCAAACCTGTATAGTATATGAATTCCCATGCTAATATATGGTGTACTTCAATCTAAAGAAATTTGGCAGATTTTGTTAGATTATAACAGACCTCCTGAAAAGGTGCGTCTCGGTATGCTTCCAAACGGACTCTTGTGCGGTTTGATCTATGTATGAACCAGCACCAAAGATGCATAAAATAAAATTCTGAATGTGACCGTATTCATATCACTTTTATGATTAAGAATGCCAGTGCAAACTCTCAGCAAAACAGGACTAAAATGCTACAAAGGTTTCATTTTCTGTTTTGGTCCTGACCAAGTGGACTGAACTACAAGTATAAATTCACCCTAATACTCTTACTTCAGATCTGAACCAAAAACCTACTATAAACAGTGCTGACTGTAAAATCGGGGAAGTAAATGAATGGCTTCAAATTTCTACCTTCCCTCATATCTGTGAGCAGTCATAACTTTAGTTATATTCAGTGGTTCATTTTTAGGTTATGATTTAACCTGAGGTTAGCATTTAACACTAAAATTGCAGTGGGTCAGATTTAAGTTTATTCCCAAACTTGTGTTGAATGATTTTTTTGCAGTGACGTCAAAAGTAATTCGATTGGGAGTGCCCAAACTTTTGCGTACAGCAAGAGTAATGAGTCTGCAAGTCTGAACTGTTTAGCTTAAGATGGGGCTTGTGTACAAAAAGGATTTTGGGTGAAACAGACTTCCATTACTTGTTAGCTCCATTAGCCTTGCAGCTCAATGTCCCATGTCTTGGCTAACCAAATTCTGGCCTAATGGAAGATGGTGTAAATTAGATTTTTCGCTATACCGTTCCTGTAAAATGTTTCTAACATAATAAATGATGTTATGATAACGCTTTGTAAGGATAAATTAAATGTACTGTTTCGAGAGTAACTGGAGTGCAGAAAGGAAGTCTTGTGTTTGAGTTAATTTCATTTGCATGGCTTTTTTAAACTTTTGAAACAAATGTCAGTATTTTAAATAGATTATAGTAGTGTAGGTGCTGCTCAGCTACAGATGCCCAGATTTGAGCTCATTGTTATTGTCTGTGTTGACCTTGGTCAGTGTCAAATGGGATTCAAAATAGTATTTTAAGCCTATCCCGGAATTCACAGGATGCAGGCAAGCATGTACCCCGAAAGGGGAGCCAGTACATTGCTGGCTTGAATCGGGGATGATCTCTCCATCGGACTTACCCTCCTCACAGCCTGCGTGAAGCTTGACCTGGCCAGAAGTTTCCCCTGGGACTCAAACCTGGGTCACTGCATTGGTGGGCTAGCAAATTTCTGCTGCACCTTTTGTGAAAGTGAATGTTCCAGTTTGACCCCAGTATACTATTCGGGGTCTGGTTAGGGGGCATGTCCTGAGCCTACGCCAGAATTCATTGGGTGCAGGTAAAAGTGCTCTCTGACTGGGAGCTCAGTCATCTGTAGGGGTCTCTAACCGGACCACTCGACCCTCACTTTGCATCCCTGGTTCAAACCCAGGTCCTCAGGAGCTCCTGTTTCCAGCAGCTGGCTCTTAAACTGCAGTGCCTACAATGCAAAAGTGTATTGTGTAATGAATTGAGAAAGTAATCGCTATTGTGATAATTGTGCCGCTCTATTACGTTTAAATGAATATATAAGTTGTAAGAAAGGATAATTTCCATACTCATCTTATAGTCATTAGGGGTGTAACAGTAGGCTACTACGGCCCCATGAAATCTGTTTTATTTTTTCCCCATTTTCATGTTTATGGATTTTTTTTTCACCATTCAGATTTGTAGGGTTTTAAGTGTTTTTCTTTGGGAAAATAGCTACAAGTAGACATAGCATAGCAAAACTGCTCTTTTCTATGTAATGAAATTGCTGCTGTGACAGTTAACAACAAATTATATAAATTAAGGTTGTAAAAACAAATAAGGAAAGGTTCAAGGTACGTATTTCTTACTAGAATCGATGCATCGATGCATCGTGTCACAAGGAGATATACAGGAGATACTACCAATAATGAGACCCAGTGGCTGTACAGTGGCCCATTTTTCAGACCAACTTTACTGCTCTTGCATGAGTAAAATAATTTACTATAACATAACACTTATTAATGAGTATAATATTTTATGAGTGTTATGAATGTCTGTGTATGAACTATGTAATACAAGAGAAACTAGACTATGTCCTGTGCAGTCCAGTTTCTGGAGTTGTGCAACACCAGTCCGTTGGATGATATTGCTCCACATGTTGGCGACCAACATCCCCTGTGGCTCTTTTCCCCATGCATCTATAACCATTATCATATTTAGGGGTTTGATTACAGCCCAGCATAGTATCTCTGACCTAGCAATTTTCTAGCCGCTTGAATTTTACGCTGGGTTTGAAAATTGGGAGTTTTGAAATAGTGTATACAAACATTCACAAATTGGACTGTAGTAACACAATTTTGCTGGTGACTGAGCCAGAGCGTGAAGACGTTTTAAAAGGCTGTTTACTGAATGCATGTTGCGTGAAAGCACAGGAAAAGACGGTCGACGTTGAGTGCTGTTGTACTAACTGGGTGAAAAGCTCGGCAAAAGCCGAGGAACAAATGAAAGATGCTTGTTAGCAGTAAAAAAAACTGCAGCAATCCATCGCATTGCCTTGAGTAGACGTCCTGAAGCATTGTGAGGAAGACACACACCATTAAGTGAAAGAAAATGTGGTTGTCTTGAGAAATATCATAAGCTGTAATGCTTGGGTGGATGGCGTTTAATGGAAGGCCGTATCTGACTCCTGGGGCTTTATGCTACACCCTGTTATTACTCAATAAAACTGTGGCCATTTCATGAACACACATCTAAGGCTAGTTTGCATGGAGGTTGTGGGATATGTTGTGAGGAAGGCTAGAACAATGGATCTGGAGCTGATAATGTGTTTTTAGCCTTGACTTTTCACAAAAGCCTAGCATGTCATGTTATTTATAGCATAGCCTTTACAGCAACAACACCATTATAGCATAGAGCATAAAGCATCATGTGCCATTTTTACCACAAAAAAATCCCTGCGCAGGAACAAAATAACAGCTTACACACAAAAATGGTCAGTTGGTGAAAGCACTAATGTTAGCAGTTCGCAGGCATGAGATTTTATGTACTTTGTGACTAATGCATTCTGATCTAAAAAACCCCTAACACTTTGGCTCCCAGTCAGTTTAGATTAGATGGAATTACTGTCATGTAATTTAGTTTGATTTGTGTTTATAGGTGAAGATTAAGCTTGGTAGTAACTGCCTTAAAAGCTAACAAGCAAGAAAATTGTTGACTGCTAACCAAATCCAGATGTATAAAATTTTGTGAGTACATAGGTTTTGATTTAGTTCATATAACTTATGTGTATACTTAGGAAATTCTCATACATTAGCTAGCAACAATTGCTGCCAAAAGGTTACAGCTAAATCGCTAACTGCACCAAAGTGGAGAACTTTTTTCTTTTACTTCACCTTCACTATTTCACAAAGATACGCAAACTAAAAGTTTGTAGTGTGACCATAACTTTATGGAAGACCCAAGTTAAGACCTAGTTTTTGTTGTGAAGGATTGAGCAAGTGCTATTATGACAGGTATTTAGATATGATTTAAACGCGATTCAAAAATACCAGTGATCTGATTATGTAACTAGCAGTAAACAATCCATTTTCCCTCCATTTTCCAGGCCAATTTTCAGAAAAAAATGACTGAAAGATTTTTTTGGTGTTTATTTAGCATAAACAAATATGGGTTCTTCTTGTCCGAGTACAACTGTAAACAAAAGGAATCTTTAATCCTCTGCAATAGAAGATTTATGCTAAACAAATGTGGATAATATGGGGAAAATGACCACTTTAAAGTACAAGATACATTCTTGAAGATTTGAAAATGATGGGATTGATTTGTTATTCGTTTAGTAAGCATGGCATTCAATAACGCTGCATCTAAACAGTTATGAAAATGTGTGCTTCGAGCTTGTAGAGTGCAGATCAACATTTGAGACTGGACTTTGTAGGTTATGTGAATATCAAGGAACTAATAGGAATAATGTGAAAGAGATTAGCATCAATTACTTTATGTTTAATATAGAGGGCCGGACACTGACAATTGGTACCCACAAGGGTTTTTGGTACTACAGAGTAACAAAGTCTTGAAAATGACAAAACTACAGTTAAGTACTTTGAAAAAAGGAGAAAAATAATTCAACTCTAGCTACCGTATTTTTCGGACAATAAGGCGCACTTGAAATCCTTTAACTTTTTCAAAAATCGACAGTGCGCCTTAAAATGTGGTGCGTCTAATGTATGAATTAATTCTGGTTGTGCTTTCTGACCTAGAACCGATTGTAGATGGTACACGGTGCTCATAATTCTGTCAAAATGTTTTAGCACGGCCTTGGTAAGTTACGAAGCTCACGGCCACCGTAGTGCGCAGCATCGCGGAGTAATACGATCTGTGCTTCAGCATTATGTTGTGTGCATTCATTCATTCATTCATTGTCGAAGCGGATTTCAAACTCAACGCTATCAGTCACGCAGTACAACACAGAAATAGAGCAGCTGTGAGAGAATTCAACATTAACGAATCAATGGTACGGAAGTGAAGGAAGCAAGAAGACGCCCTGCGCCAGGTAAAGACCAAACTGAGCTTCCGACGGAACTTAAGAGTTTTGTTTCATTTTCATGCGCCTTATAACCCCCGGTGTGCTTTTATGTATGAAAATAGACCCGTAGAAGTCGATCATTGATATTGCGCCTTATAATCCGGTGTGCTTTATAGCCCGAAAAATACGGTATATCCTTGCTTCACAGAGCATAAACATGGGTCTAAAGTGTAGTGTAATGACAGTTCTGTTGCAATAAATGTGTTCAGGTAGTAGTTGACAAAACCAACAATACATCAGATCTCATAAAACATGGAATTATTCCCTGGTAAGAAAACTACAGAAGTTTTAACTGTTTGAAGAACAGCATAGCTCTCCCACATCCACATACACTAATCTCCAAAAAATATTATTGGGACAGCTTTCTTACTTTTGCAAAAGAAAGTTAGCTACTACAAACTTTTTCACTGTGACAAACATCTGAATTCAGCCAGCATTAAAACTGACATGTACTGATTGCTAGCTGGCTGTCATTCAGCCGCCGTATAGAAGGTTTTATATTGGTGTTGGAAATTTTGCTAATATGCATCTACTATAGAACTCTGAAAGGCTGAAGTGTAAAAGGTAATATGGCCAATAGAGATTTTGCAATACCACTTTTTCACTTCCAATTCCGATATCGTAGCTTTGGCTATCTGACGATACCGATATCTTTTCGATACTTTGTTTTACTCCTGAACAAATGACAAAAACATTTGTCTGAACATTTTACATTTAACAGTCGGATTTCATGTATTTTTTAATGATAAAACACTAATTGAATTATTTAACGGGTATCTAACTCATGCTCATACGACTAGAGGTGTTTTTAGATGAACGGAACAGCGTGAACCCCATTCCTTTTTGTGTTCGCATTGTAAGCTCCTTTTTAGCGCTCACCACAACTCCTTTAGAACTCAGACCCCAGTTGTGTGACACTGAATTATGGGTAGGGCATTCATTTTTTTCATGCTGCTGCTGTTTGACTCTGCTGTACTTTTATGAAGCAAATGACAAGAGAGAACAAACTTGATGTGGAAAAAAACTGAAGAGGAATCAAGCATGAAGGAGGAATAATATTCATCATAATCATTTGCATATAAAAACATTGCATGAAGGAGGATTGGAGGAATATGCTCCATAACAAAATCTAGAATAGAATATAGTAGAGCTTTATCAGAATAGATGATAATCAGTTATAGATTATTACTTTTATTAACTCACTGCCATCAAGAACTTGGACGAAAGTGCACTAGTAGTAAGCAATAAGGAAACAGACATGAATCTTTTTTGAAGGACTAACTCGCTGTTATTATTTCACAATAGAACCAAGACGTTTAAAATGAAGAATGTGTGGGATAAACAAGTGGTGATTCTACCCAAAACTGCTCTCTCAACTCATATACCTGGCAGCCACACAGCCAGACAGGAGCTTTGTATGGCAAGCCTTGGTTGTTATGCTCCTCATAATTTGAAGCACAATGCGAAGTTTTGTTTTGACGATGCACAAATCAAGCAGACCACCAAATGAACCACAAACGAAGAGCACTAAGACCACCTCTGGAGAGGTCTGAGCTCGTTTGACGTGTTGCCCTATACAAAAGAAGCCATGACTCAGCGGTCTGAGACCGTTTGAAATTCTGTAATGCTCTCAGTGTGAGAACTCCCTAATTGGCTGCTACAGTTGTTATCAGATGACACTCAAGGTATCAGCTCGGTACTGGTATAGAAAGTGTTTGAACGATACCCAGCCCTACTGAATATGTACAGCAGCTAACGCTTTTAATTGATGTTGGAAGGAAAAAATCCAGGGATTGGGTTAGCTGGCGAATGTCAGAAGGCCAAGTAAGTAACAAGTCCAGGGGTAGTTTGCTGATCCTCCAAAACACCACTTTTAATTCCTGTATCGGCTATATAATAGTAACAAACATGCATTTATACATAAATTAAACGTAGTATTTACTCATTGGTAGTGTTACTAAAAAAACATGGGTAAAGAAAAAATGGGGCAAACCAAAAATTGCAAAATCATTGTTGTTCTCAGTGGTAATGGCTTCAAACAGTTAATGAGTAGTTGAAAAATGTTTCCCAGTTCGTTTGTGTTTAATGTGAGACCAAATATTCTCTGTAGGGATCTGTAGGGGTTTTTGGAAGATTTTGAACACCCAGCCATGTTAGTTTGAGTTTTATATCAAACATTTAAATCGTTTCATGATTTAACTTTCTGTACAAAAAGAGTATAATTTCCTGAAGTCCATTTTTCCTCTCAGTAGTTCACACCAGCAATATGCAGTGTTAAGCAAATGGTGGCACAGGTCTCAGGAGTGCATTTTCTTAGTTCGTGCTAATTTTGTGACCAATGATTTGTTTTTAGGACCATTAAAAGCTTAATAGGGTTTCGGTTTGGCTCGTTTTTTAGCCCATCAGTGTAGATGAATGGGTTTGAAAATCCACTTTATTCTATTTTAAGGTGCAGAGAAAGCGAAACCCAACAACTCGCCTGTAACAAGTAAGGACTATGTCCATATTCTGAGGTCTTCATTGTGGACAGCTATGATTTTGTATAATTTCTCTACAAATATGCAAAATATGACTAGTGGTGTTAGCTGTAAACAGTAAACAAAAAGATCAGCTCCTTGAGGGTAATTGTGGAAGGTTGCTTATTAATAAGGGCAATAGCCTGGAGGAACAAGCTGTACAGGTCACAGTTAGTTCAGGGTCTTGGTGCGAGGTCACAATGTGTTACACTGAAGGTACACAGTTTAGAGCTGAAAATATCCCAACAAAACATATAGAGTTCATTTGTATTCCAAATGACATGCCTTATTTGAATACCATGTTAAGTAAAAGAATAATAATATATATTTGGCTACCGTAATAAACAAGGGTATCCATACACAGTACAGCTGTATATAGAATGCATTCGGAAAGTCTTCAGACTCTTTAGTTTTTTCACATTTTGTTATGTTAAGGCCTTATGCTAAAATAAAAAAAATCAAGTTTTTCCCAGCGTGCTACACTCATTTCCCCATAAGAGAGTGAAGACTGAATTTTAGACATTTTTGAAACTTATTGAAAAGAAAAAACTAAAATACTGCATTGACATAAGTATTCAGATGCTTTTACTCAGTACTTAGTTGAAGCACCTTTGCTAGTGATCACAGCCTACAGTCTTCTTGGATATGATGCCACAAGGTTGGCACACCTGCCTTTGGGGATTTTCTGCCATTCTTCTCAGCAGATCCTCTCAAGCTCTGCCAGGTTGGATGGGAACCGTCAGTGGACAGCCATTTTCAGATCTCTCCAGAGATTTTAGAGTGGGGTTCAAAGGGCTTTGGCTGGGTCACTCAAGGAATTCACAAAGTTGTTCCTAAGCCAGAGTTTCAAACGTCTTCCATTTAAGAATTATGAAGTCCACTGTGCTCTTGGGAACTTTCAGTGCAGCAGAATTTTTTGTAGCCTTCTCCAGATCTGCACCTCCACACAGTCCTGTCTCTGAGCTCTACAGGCAGTTCTTTCCTCCTCATGGCTTGGTTTTTGCTCTGATAACTGCTATTGTGTGCTGGGACAGGTGTGTGTTTTCAAATTATGGCCAATAAACTGAATTTACCACAGGTGGACAAGAGGAATGGGAGGCCCCCAGAGCTCATTTTCAAATGTCATAGCAAAGGGTCTGAATATTTATGCCCATGTTTTCTTTTTTTAACAAATTTGGAAATAATTCAAAAGTTCTGCGTTCACTTTCTCATGGTGGGGTATTGAATGCAGATGAGGTAAAACTTGATATATATATATTTTTTTTTGATTAGCACAAGGCTTCAACATAACAAAATATGAAAGGTGGGAAAGGATCTGAACACTTTCCGAATGCACTATGGTGCAAAGTTACCCACAATACTCCCTGATGTTAATATGTTATTTTGTAATGTTGATGTAATTGCACCTTATTGCCCAGCTCTATAACTTAGCATATTGTAAAGCTTGTTTGGCCTATAATTTATCATTTGCCATTCAGGGATGGGTTTATTGTTGGAAACCTGCCTATTAATTAGCTCTAATGCACATCTGGCGTCTATGTTCCTGATTTAACACAATGCTAGGGTATGACAATTACTCTGAAATTTGCAAGTGCTTCATATGCATGTACGTACCCTTTACTTATTTGTACACATTAAATCTGAGAAAAAACACAATTATGATCGTGATGTGCATTTAAATGCTGTATTGACTTCCTGCCGCCATGCCGGTCGGTGTAACAGTAATGAATATTGACTCCAAATTATTAAAAGCTGAGTGATCCATTAAAGGTTAATGCCATTTACTGTAGTGGTGTTGTAAGGTGGATGTTTGTGAGCCAAACCAAGCGCTGTGGACAAATGTGTGGAATCAGAAATGAACTGACAGAGCATATATACCAGTGACTGTGTGACTGCATGTCTATGTACACATGCATAGAGTTGTTTATAACATCTGTGAAATTGCATTGTTTCTTTGAAACTGTGAACAAAATGACTTTGAAGCATTATCATAATTGCATATGTAAACATTATGCATAAAAATCTTTCAATTTGCTATGTAAACATTGAGCGGAACAGAATCTTCCAGTCCTGTGGTGTTTTCCACTGCTTGTCATTTGATAAGGTTGGGCGGTCTATGCATATTAATCACTTGATGAATGTGGACTCAGGCTGATTTGCATTGTGCAAGCTCTGGAGGCGTCCTATAGAGAGCTGAGGGTAAAAGAAAGAGGCAAAAAAAAGGAGGGAAATCTGGTGGGCTTTGTCATGCTGAAAAGCCACCCCCCCAGCTCTGAAAGGATTTCTTCTCAATGAAGGACACTCAAATTTGTACACTCAACCCCCCACTCTGGACCAATCGTTTCTGTTTCTTAGCACTTTCCACTATGACTTTAGAAAGGGCCAAAAAGCTGGTCTGTAATTTATTGGGACGTTTGGAGCATGGGGGTAGCATCAGTTAAATATCAAGAAAATAAATATGCAACTAATGCTGGTAACATAATGGCCATTAAATGAAATTTGAAAAGTGTTATGTCTGTGTTTATTAAAAGCATTTCTTTACTTGTGCGCCAGTGGTGGCTCAGTAGATGAGGTACTGGCCTATTTACCAGAAGATTAAGGACACAGCTATGATGCTATTGTTGGAACCCTTCACTGTCAAACATTTTCGGTTAGAAACATCTGTCAAATGTAAATGTTTAACAAGGTGTTAAAGTAGCACAACAGCATAACTATTCAGTTAGGTATATTTAATACATAATTTAGGGAACTCTTATGTAATTAGTAATGCCATACTGCAGTGACAGGCCTGCACTTTTGTGCCTGTTATAGCAACCTAAAAGCCAGATTTTTTGGTTTAACAAACAAATTATAATTATTAAACCTTATCTTGGTCAGGGTTTTTGGGGATGGGGTTTAATGCCTTTTCCGAAATTCACTGGCTGCTGAAATTCACTGGGACTATGGTAGCCTAGTGGTTAAGGTCCTGGACTATGGACCAGAAGGTCCAGGGTTCAAATCTTCGCTTCTGCCAAGCTGCCACTGTTGGGTCCTTGAGCAAGACCCTTAACCCACAATTTCTTGGATTGTAAGATTGTATTGATGTAGGTTTCTCTAAGTAACCTAGATTTTCACTCGTATGTGGACTGTGGTAGCCTAGCGGTTAAGGCACTGGACTATGGACCAAAAGGTCCAGGGCTGAAACCCCAAGCTGCCACTTTTGGGTCCTTGAGCACATCCCTTAATCCACAATTGCTTGGATTGTAAGATTGTATCAATTGGAAGTCGCTCTGGTAAGGGCATCTGATAAATGCTGTAAATGTAATGCTGACATGTATCCTAGACAGAGCACCAGTCCATCGTAATCGCATCACCCTACCTTAGCACTGCCAGCCCAGCCCAGGTTTCAAACCCAGGTCCAAACCCAACCCATTACCCAGTTCCTCACTGCCGTTTCCAGCATTTGGCTTGTACCCCTGAGAAGAAGGCACTGACTTTATTAAAATGTATTTTTCAATAATTATCAGGCTGGCATGCTCAGAAGCAGAGTCATGGTCACCAAGCTGATAATGTGCATTGAACAAGCACTGATAACAGTACTTGTGGGAAGCAAGTTCTGTGAGACGAGTGCATATTAGCAGGGCTAGTGCATTGTGTAAGGAAACAAATTGAAACGACCTCTAAAAAGATCATTATTATATCTGAATAGTGTTTCGGGTAAAGTACATGAAGAAAGCTTCAGACACTGTGAGAACAGCGACTGTGAATGGAGCTAACACTATATATAAATAAAAGCTATGCAAAGAGTACATATGGGTGGAGCACCCTATTTGAGGGAAGAACGTTCCTGCAGCTATATAACTATGAATATGACAAACTATGTGAGGGAAGAAGTTTCCAGAATTGTGTGTGGGCAAAGCGAACACACCATATAAGGGATTAATGTTCTAGAACCTGTGAGAAGAGTGGTTGTGGGTGTAGCTGGAACAATATATAAACAAAGAATATATAAACATATCAAGAAGTTCTTGAAACTATGAAAAGGGTACCTATAGGTGGAACTTGTATGAGGCAACAATGTTCCTGAAGCTGTGAATCTCTGTGAGCAGAGCCAGAAAACTATATAAAGGAAGAATGTTCTAGAAGCTCTGAATAGAGTAGCTGCAGGTAACAGTATATAAAGAAAGAAGTTTCTGGAAGCTGTGCAGAGAGTATTTTTATTTGCTGGAGCAAATGATATGGTAGGAGAACCATAGAGTGACTGTTCTGCAGCTAGCACAATATTTAAAGAAAGAAAGTTCTTGAAGATGTTCCCAAGGCTTTCTGCCTGTGGGTGGGAAGAAATTTCCTGAAGTTTCTGTGGGCATAGTCAGGACACTACATAAGAGAAGAATGCTCTAGAAGCTGTGAGTAGAGTGGCTATGGGTGGAGCTAGAACAATGTATAAAGAAAGAAAGTTCTCGAAGCTATGAAAATAGTGCTTATTGGTGGAAAAATCGTACGAGTGAAGAAAGTTCCTGAAATTGTGAGTAAGAGTCTAGAAGCTATGATAATAGCGGCTTGTTTGTGCAACTTGCACAATATTTAAAGAAAGAAAGTTCTTGAAGGCGTTCCCAAGGCTTTCTGCTTATGGATGGGAAGAAATTTCCTGAGGTTTCTGTGGGCATAGCTAGGACACTACATAAGAGAAGAATGTTCTAGAAGCTGTTGGTGGAGCTTGGACAATATATAAAGAAAGAAAGTTCTTGAAGCTATGAAACGGGTAAATATTGGTGGATCAATTTATATGAAGCAACAGTGTTCCTGAGCCTATGAATCTCCATGGGCAGTGCCAGCACAGTATATAAGAGAAGAATGTTCCAGAAGCTGTGAGTAGAATGGCTGTGGGTGGAGCTAGAACAATATATAAAGAAAGAAAGTTCTCGAAGCTATGAAAAGAGTGCCTATTGGTGGAGAAATGGTACGAGTGAAGAAAGTTCCTGAAATTGTGAGTAAGAGTCTAGAAGCTGTGAGAATAGTGGCTTGTTTGTGCAACTTGCACAATATTTAAAGAAAGAAAGTTCTCGAAGCTATGAAAAAAGGACCTATGGGTAGAGCAATACCTTATCGTAGATGAGGTAAGACTATTCTCGAAGCTTTTTACCTGTGGGTGGGCAAACTACATGAGGGAAGAACGTTCCTTGAGCTATGCGTGTTTATGGGCATACTATATGAACGAGAAATCTCTGGAAGCTCTGCCAAAGAGTGGCTGTAGGTGGAGTCAGCCCTATATGTAAGGTATGAAAGCTCTAGAGCATGTGAGATTGGAGGAGCAGGGTAGTTGTGTGTTGTTTTTGTTAGAAAAAGTGCTTTTGGACATATATTACTGGTTTGCTAGTTCCCAGAGTTAGCACCAGCTGTCTGGAGGATAGGTGCATCTGTTTCCTAGTCAGGCTAAACGCCTGTCCATCTCATTTCGGCTGTTGCTGATGTTGATGTACGGTGAATTGTTGGCACTGAGACTGTCCCAGATGACTCATCAGTCTGTGATGTAACACCTAGCAACAGCAGCTAGCTTAGCTTCAGGGGTCGGCCAGTCCCTGCTGATCTTCTCACTGTGCTTCAGCGATCAATTAAGTGCGCCGGTTCTTGTTTTCTCTTCACAGATTTAATTTTGCCTCATGGTTTTTAATATCACATCAGGCATATTAGATTCTCGCCAATTGTTTTTGTTTACTCATATATTTCTGTGGACTTACAGATAAATGGCTTGGTAATGAAAACAAACTCTGAGGCAGAGTTACTCCAGGCTTTTGTTTTATGTCATATAATTGTCAGTTTACTTAGTATTAAGTATTTTAGCACTTACAATAACACTTGGGTGATGCAGTGCTCTAATATGCTAGATTACCACTGTGGGGACCTGGGTAGTACCAGTGGTGCCTTCCAGCTGAGTTGTGTGCTGAACAGCAGCCGCTGACCTAATTGTGCTGGTCTTAAGGAATTATAATACAGGTGTGCACCGTTTAATAAGACGTAAAATCTGTCTTTTAACTTCAGACATTGCAGCCTTAACCAGCTGGTCAACTCAACAGCCAATCAGTGCTGCGGATCCACAAGCAGAGGCGGGAGTTAAAGAGCATAAGTCTGTCATTCACTCGAAAGCTCACTACCTTGCTGGTTATGAGATAGCTTGCTTGTTAACTCATTTTTGGACTAGACACTTTTCTAACTCGGTTGATGTGATTAGAAACTTACTTTGTGTAAGTTATTCATGTTTTTGTGTCTATTTATTTGTAACAACCTGTGAAAGGCGTTCGTAAGTGTATGTACGTGTCCTGGTTTCAGTAGTACTCCTTTTGTTTGGCCCTCCACTACCTGTATATTCTCTCTAACCTAGAACTATATAAAGTTTAATGTCCATCATAACATCCTCTTAAGTATTACAGTTTTCCCCTGGACAGGGTCGTTACAGTAAGTTCACATATTTTCGGTAATTATTGTGAATTTCCATAAATTAATAAAAAGTTTAGTTTGGCTATAAGGGATTTTAGTTTGGCATTAGGGATGCTATGTAGATGGTAGCATTCCACTCATGTTTTAAGTGGATGCATTTGCGTATCGTTTGCACACAGTTTCCTTGCGTAAAGACCCTTTATATTGTCAGTACAGTAGCCTAAAAAGTCTATGGTAATGTCTGGTCAGCGTCCATTTCAATCAGCATTATGTTTCACAGGACGTAATGTGGACGTCAAATGGCGCATACCTGTGTTATGTAGGAAAGGTACACTGTGATTAGCTGGGAAGATAGAAGCCAGATATTGGCTGTACAAAACTGGGCTCTGTTTGGCTTCCTCTCATGTATGAACAATATGGTCTGTGTACTGAGCTTCTCGATTACCGCATAGTAAATAGTTGAGATATTAAATATTAGGTCATAGAATATGATTAAAGATGGCTTTATTTAATCTCATGAGCCGGACCATTTGTTCTTTACAAACACCATTATTTAGAGCCAATATTTACTTTGCTTTAGTAGCGCCGGACCTATTCTCTTTCACATTCACACTCACTGAATAGGAGATGGCAGCTCATCTAATGAAAATGCATCCGACAGAAAAGAAAGCTTTATCTGATGTGCGTGGAGTGTCAAAATTACCAGCCCATACATAATGAATGTTGACACTGTTTGCTCTTCCTTTTGGACGCTGAGGTCAGTAGATCATCCAGAGAGATTTTTTGCATCCAAGATTTACTCCTATTTTTGGGGGGAAAATAATGGCATAATATGAAAAATATCGGGTGGCTTGTGGTGCAGCAGGTAGCATCGGTGCTGGACAGCGACCCACACACCATCCTTCACACTGCTTTCAGTTTGAATGGAGTTTCCTCTAGGTAATATACATGCAGACACAATTGGCTGTGTCTGGGAGAGACGACACAGCAATCCCTGCCTGCCCTGTGATGGACTCATCTGGGGCGTGCTTACACCTGAACCCTGTGTACTCCAGGGATAGGCGCCTGAGCCCCCCGTGACCCCGGGATGCAAAAGAATGAATAAAACATTGGGTAGTCTAGGTGTGCTTGCTCCATGTTTCCAGTATGAGCCAGAGACCAACCGACATCCTATCCAGACCATTTAAGAGGATAAATACAATAACTAGCTTGACCTATTGTTAAAGATCATGAGTGTGCTGTAGCCAAGGCGTCCAAGTCCAAGTGCCGTGCTCTCTGACACGGAGGGATGGTATCCCCTTGTCTTGTATTGATCAGTAAATTTATCTGCTACAGGATCACCTGTGGATTTTTGAGGATTTAAGAATATCTGGGGTCTCCATCATCAAAAGCTCATTAGTTATTATCTTAAATAGTTTACATTGACATTTACAGCATTAGCAGACGCCCTTATACACAGCGACTTACAATTGATACAGTCTTACAATCCAAGCAATTGTGGGTTAAGGGTCTTGCTCAAGGACCCAACAGTAGCAGCTTGGCAGAGGTGGGATTTTAACTCTGGACCTTTTGGTCCATAGTCCAGGACCTTAACCGCTAGGCTTCCACAGTTTACATTTTTATTATCTTAGTTACGTTTAACTAGTGCCCACAAAACGTTTTTGAATGCTTTGATGTACAGACCATCCAAAACGTTGTCAGTATAGATATCGTTTCAGAAGTGGTTAGAATGAGCTGTGGATAAAAGAATTGTGATGGTGGGTCATGGTGTTCCTTAATACTGTGATAAGTCAGACGTGTTTTTATAGGTTTTATCTCCTCGTGAGTTCATGCCAGTTGCTTTTGCAATTCTTTTTTGTTGACAGTCAATATGATTACTCTTCGAATCTCTTTGCTATGCAGATTGAGATGGATATTTATAATTTACAGTGTTTGTTCATTTTAATGACCGGGATCTTAACAATTACAATAAATTATTTACTTATTTTAAATTATTTAGTTATTCTAAATGAAGTAAGAATCTGTCTTTTAACTATGGATATTGCAGCCGTATACAGCTGGTTAAATCAATATGAATATTTTCATGAATATTGTGCGTGTTAAACACAGACACTTTTAGGTGTCTCAAGTTTGTCAGCCAAGAGGATTCATGAAATGGAAAAGGTTTACTATACTTAAAGGTTTAAAGTGTTTAAAATGTGATATCACATTGCCTGTTCTGGAAATGAGTGTTTTTTTTAAGTGGACTCATTCCTTCTTGGTTGTGTGCAGCCAGCGAGGTATGTTTATGTGATTATATTCCATCCATATATTTTATTACTTTTCATTTATATTGTGGCTCTACAGTGTGTGTGATTGCTAATGCTTGTAACTGAAGAACCAAGGTGTTGTGTATTTCTTGGAAGGAGTGATTTGCGTAACAGTTTAGGCATTGGATGATAATGGTGCGTTCCACCTGTGTTGTCAGCTGTATCTTTGATGATGCATTTATGTATTGTTTGCACACAGTTTTCTTGTGAAAATACCCTTTATACTTTTATTTACATTACAATAGTGTAAAAAGACTGTGACGCCACTGAAAACATGCAGGTCCATTTACTCAGAGACATAAAATGAAAATCCCCAAAACAAACACCACAGTTTTTCTGTATTGAGATTTAGAAATTGAGATATATCAACACACATTTTTGTGTCTTCTTCCAAATGGAAGTACTCATGGAAGCTTTACCACAGTGTTTAGACTGGTATATTTGGAAATAGCAAGTTCTGTTTATACGCATATGTATGTCATAGCCCAAGAAGAGTTCTGAGCCCAAGATGCCCACAAAGCATGGGCACCGGGTTCTAATGATGAATTCGATTAGAATTAGACTTTTAGAATTTAGGTTAAACAGTTGTTTTGAGAGCTCTGTCCATTCACATTCATTATCTTCGCGGCTGTTTGGGCTTTTGTTTTTCTTAATTTGAATTTCATTTTGACAGCCCTCATTCCCTGTAGGCCCAATAAAGTGGCTAGGATAAGAGTTGAAGGAGCACTTGTCAATGTATACTAGAATTTGCATTGTAAAATTCTAAATCATTTCTTTAGGTTGTTCATTCTAAGTAACCCTTTTTTACTTTTATATGCTTGAGAAATGCGGCCCAAAACACCCATGTCCAGGCTGCTCCTTTGAGTTTACTACCTATTCTTTCGTTCCACCAGCCAGAGTAGATTTATTGTTGTACATGGTTGGGAGTTGGTTTTGGTGAAAAACATGTTTTGTAGTATCCACTAGAGCGGAATTCTACCCACCTCAGAATCTTGCAGCCAAAGTGCCCCGGCTGCATTGTCAGGCATTTAGGAGCAGTCGTTGAGCTATCAATTTGATGTACTTATCCAATTCTGTAATAAGAATAAGAGATCTCCTGCCTGTCTGAAATAACAATGCACGACAAAAGATGCCCGTTGCTGTACCATATTGTTATTGACCTCCACAATATTCACAGATAAGCATTCAAGCATCCAGCTGAGACTGAGGACGTTATCGCTCTGATTGCCTCCTCACGTTTGATCGCTGCCTTCCTGCTCTCAGTACCATTCACAGCCACCCAGTTGCCGGTGCAATACGTTGTAATCACTTGGCGTGCTGCTGGCTGAGGGCTGTTGAACATTATAGCGAATAATACGGATGTTTCAAACAGTTAGTCTTGAAAAATGGCCTCAGAATTCACTGTAAGATTGCAGTACTGTCGAGATGGCGATAGTCCGTGTTGCCAAGCATCAATAACTATTGGGCCATTAAATATGGCTTTAGGGCGAAAACAAGCATTCAGCTTACCATCCATATCCGACGTCTTATTTGGTCTAGTGAAATCCAGGAGCTCTCAGAAGCTACCCACTGAACTATCCACTCCCTCCCATAACAGCTTTAGGTGATTACCCACAGAAATAGGCTTCCTTCTCGGTAGCGCTGCTGTACTCTGAGCAACAAAGGTTACGGATTAAGGGAAAAGTATGTCCATTTGATCGTGAACGTGTGACTTTTTACTTGAAGGCTATGAAAACATTATGCGATTTAAAAAGATGTTTTCATAACCAGTTCTCATTCCTGCATATATCCTGTGGGCTGTGGTAGTAGAGGAGGGTTACGGACGATCAGTGCTAATGCAAAGTCTTTAAGTTCAGACATCTGTTTGGGTTTAGGAACAAAGAGACGTCAAGCTGCAGATCATTTTTAGGGATTACCAAAATGGATGGCCTAGGAAAAATGTCTAGGACTGTTTGGTACCAGTAAAAGGCAACTGTACTTTTGTATAATGGCCATCAATAAAATATTAACTATAGTCCTACAAATTGTAATGAACAAAATCAGTTGAGGTGTGAAACCTTAAAACTGTGGCTAGTCTAGTTGTAGAAAGTTAGAGAAACATTTGAACATGCTCAAGTTGATGCAAATTTTGTCCAATATGTTTTAAAATATATGCATTAAAATGTCTGCCTTCATCAGTTTCTGTATTTGCTTTTTATCTGTTTATTAAATAAAAATTGGTCTTTGTTTCCATAATATCTTATCTATTTTTTCGATAATTATATGATCTATTATATTATATATATGTTTTATATAATCAGTGTTCCTCTTTTTTTTTTTTGTAACTTCTTTTCATGTTATACAGTAGGGCAAAAAAGTATTTAGTCAGTCACTGATTGTGCAAGTTCTCCGACTTAGAAAGATGAGAGATGTCTGTAATTTTCATCATAGGTACACTTCAACTATGAGAGACAAAATGAGGGGGGAAAAAAATCTAGGAAATCACAATGTAGGATTTTTAAAGAATTCAATTGTAAATTATGGTGGAAAATAAGTATTTGGACACCCACAAACAAGCAAGATTTCTGGCGCTCACAGACCAGTAACTTTTTCTTTAAGAAGCTCTTCTTTCTTCCACTCGTTACCTGTATTAATGGCACCTGTTTGACCTCGTTATCTGTATAAAAGTCACCTGTCCACAGCCTCAAACAGTCAGACTCCAAACTCAACCATGGCCAAGACCAAAGAGCTGTCGAAGGACACCTGGAAGAAAATTGCACATTCAGTGGCTGACTAAATACTTTTTTGCCCCACTGTAAGTGTTGGTTAAATAAAATCTCTGAACTTAAAGGGTTTAAAAAAACTGTGGCCCCTAACTTTTAACTGTGACACTGAGTCCTGACTTGTTGGCTTTTGAGAACTTTGTTTAGTCAAAAGTCTAAAAGCTGTAGATTTCTTTAGCAAAACTCAGATAAACTAATTATTGTGATACATTTTCATTTAGCAGACTCTTATCCAGAGTGACTTTGAACTGATACATTTTACACATTCAAGAAGTTGTAGATTAAGGGAGTTGCTCAAGGACCCAGCATTGGAACCCTGTCAGTGAACCCTGGACAGTCTGATCCGTAGTCCAGTATTGTAACATCTGGTCCTCCACAATCCCATATTTAATATTAAAATAACAAAAAATACAAATATTCTGACAAAGGTTTCAGCTTACAAACCACAGGTGGTGGTTCCAGTAGCACTTGGTTGGCATCAACAAGACCTAGTGGTGTGTCAAAGTGAAGAGAAATGCTCTTTAAGGCTGTGTTTGTTCTGTTAAGCAATGTTGCTTGTTTTTTATTACGACGTGCCTCAAACCATGTACAATTGTTTTTTCAGTTGCCCAAGTATGTGTAAGAATGCATAAATAGGCTGTGTTTGCATTATGGCTAAAGAAATGTGAAGCCATTGGTTAACCACAAGAAACCTCCCTCTGTGATGCTCCTGCTAAAGTCGTACTGAAATATAATGTTTCATTTGTTCCTTCTACTGTGATTGCAGCCTCGTATTGATTTGATTAGAATTCTCATAATCCTGTACAGCTATTTATCTTGAGTTTTGGAAAGATGCCTAGCCCAGGGGCTGTGCATGCTCGAATCATTTGAAAAATCCAATTTTCTACTTTTCTCCCTGATTTTCAGTACCATGGTAGAGCGGCTCTTCCCACCTTTTCCCACACTGGCTGCAGGCTTTCTTTCCAATCAGGCAGCAGCTACACCTGATTCCACTCGTTTAATCAATCCATCTCGGTCTTCTAACCGCTATTATGTGCGGCTACTATTTTGCCGGAATGAAACCCCATAGCCCTTTGTGGACACGAGTGAGGACCGTTGGTCCAGACCCAGTCGGGTGCTGATTATAACGAGTCGGTAAGTCTCAGACTTGGGGCAGGTGGAGGAAATCTATTAGGATTGACAACCGTTTAGGGTGAAGCCAATCAATGTGGAGCAGATTGCTTTAAAAAGGCTGCCGGAGACTGTTGATCTTTATGGCTACGAGGCGTCCTCATTTATTCCTCTGCCTGCAACTGGGCCAGATGGTGTAGAGTGGGCGAGATGTGGGTTGTGTCAACAGAGTAACAACTGTGAAGGTAACGTATTTCACCCTGTCTCTGAAAAGCAGCTTAAACCAGAAGAAACATTGATCTCTGTGATTTACATTGCTTTGGAATTGAACATGGGAACGTACAAGAACTCTTACTTCTTTATCAAATGTAGGCCTGAAGAGTTATGGTTGAAGACATCTGAGGCTGTAATGGCTCCTTCACTATACTTGATATGAGATCTTTGTTGCTATTGTGAATAATTAGATTAAATTACAATGGTTAACCGATGTGGGGAACAAACTGTAGTCATATTTCTACAAATTTTAATGAACAAAATCAATTGAGGTATGAAACCTTAAGATGGATAGTGGTAGAAAGGTGGAGAAACTTCAACATGCTTAAGCTGATGCAAATTTTGTCCAATATGTTTTAAAATATATGCATCAAAATGTTTTTTCCATCCATTTCTGTATTTTAATTTCCTTTTCATTTATTTATTTTTAACATTGGTTAATTAAACATTTTTATTTATGTTTTCATAATATTTTATATATATTTTCAATAATTATATTATCTGTTTTGTATAATGTGTTCCTCATTATTTATTTATTTTTTTATTTTTTATAATTTTTTTCAACTGTGGCCTCTAAGTTTTTTCATTTAGCAGACTCTTATCCAGTGTGACTTAGAACTGATACAGATTCAAGCAGTTGTAGACAAAGGGCCTTGCTCAAGGGCCAACATTGGCAGTGAACCCTGGACCATCTCATCCACAGTCTAGTACTATAACTGCTGTTCCACCACAATCCCAAACATATAATGTATTGTTGATATATTTGGACATATTTGCATATCCGTGCTCCAGTTTTAGGTGCTTCTTCAGCAAATCCCAAACGAAGTGTAACAGCATTGCTGGCTTGTGTGTCGCATTTGTGTATCGTGCAGAACAGCACGTTAAAAACCCATATCATTAAACCCAGCAGTTTGTGACCACCAGTTCTGAGTAGCATCCACAGTTGCTGGTTGTAGAGAGTCGTCATTAATCATTCTGTCTGTTTTTTATATGGCAAAGTGTAATTAGATTTAGGCCTGGAAAACTAAAACTGGTGTGAACCATACACCATTCCAACGCGTCTTTTCGGCCGAAACAAAAAGAGGAACATGCGCATTTTGAAGGGATCTCATTAGAAAAGACGGGTCCCACTGTTTATGAACTTTAATGAGCGTCTCAGCAAGCAGCCACCCGAACAAAAGAGAGCCAACCCAGTTCAGACCAGAGCGCATTTGTTCTTCCTGAGGACAGGGTACTGAGCCTCATCTCGGCTTTTGTGCTGACAGAGGCACCTCGCGGGTCCCCAGGACTCTCGCTCTCATTAGAGTTATTGGGAGGGACAGTCCCTGGACACCGGTTTGCCTGGGATATGGAAAATCCTTAATTAGTTCATCCCCAAATATGGCGATCCTGCTCCACGATGCCCGGTGCCACCTGAGGACATCCTGTAATCTCCATACGCCATGTCAAATTCGCTTTAACGTCAGGTTGTTGGAAGCACCGAGTTGTGTTCAAAGTTCTGCCCAGAACAGTCCTGTGTGTGTGTGTGTATATGTATATGTGTATGTATGTGTATATATATATATATATATATATATATATATATATATATATATATATATATATATATATATATAGACACATGACCCCTTTTTTATTATTATTATTATTATTATTATTATTATTATTATTTGAAATGTTATTTTTATATGGTTACAGCTGTGTGCTATGAGGGAGGATGGCGGAGTTGGCTTTTTCAAACGCAGGTGAAATACTTAAACCAGCCCCTCTAGCACCAACAACTGATACTAATTGATAATGATCACTAATATGTTTCACTGCCGTCCCTATATTGTGATGAAAGATTCAGGGCAGACACATAAAATGGGCTACAAGCAGTCTGTGATGCCCCACGAGTGAGACTGTGGTTTTTATTTGATGCTATGCTTCATTAAAACATCTCAAGTACAGCCTCCTAGCAGGAATTCATGACTCGCTGAGGGAATTTTGAGCCAGACGTAGACGTTCATGGTCAGTAATGGCAGCCTTCTGTGAGGCGGGGAGTCCGTGCGTGTAGTAACTGGGTTTCTGGGCAACAGAATGACAGCTGTGCATTGCTTTGTAATGAAGGGGCATGCAGATAAAAGCCGAGTGTCCAGGGGAGAGGCAGAATGAGAGAGAGATGGATATATGGCTGCAGCTGTGTTTGAACAGCCACATTACTATGCAGTCCATGGGAAGTCCCTTGTTAAGGACTTCTTTCTATTGTATCCACTTTTTGCCACATGGATTTTTGGGGGTTGTGGATATGGCAGGGTTGTGCTGTTATTGGAACCTGAGTTCAATGTCATGCACATTTCTGAGAGGCTTGGGGTCTGTACTTTTGTAATTGTAGGGGCAGTAGGGTAGGTTAATGTTCCTGGTGGTTGTACTATCTGCACCATCTTGTATACATAAGCTGAAAGATTACTGAGGCAATGCTGGCTAGTTAGAAACAGAGAGGAATGCCATCCTGTCCAGGCACTTAGCGAGCGATTGTGGTCACTTGGAGTCCCGACCGCAGATTAAACCCCCAGCTTTCAGATTATAGGGCAGACAGTTTACTGTTGTTCCATTCTGGAGTCTCGTTTAATTTTTAAACCGGGGGTTAAATGCACTCATAAATATCATAGCAAGAGCAACTGTAGTTAACTCTTGTTTTTAAAATGCAGTGAAGGGCTGCTTTGGGAGTCCAGATGGACTCTCTGGAGTTTGCGACAAAACCAGGGGCGATTCTAGTATCAGAGCTTTAGAGGTGCTAGGCACCCAGTGAGACCAGCCCTCCCAAAAAACGTACATTTTAATGTAATTTGACATAATTCCTGTACTTGTAAAGGGAGAACATCAGGGTAGGGGAAACACTGTGACTGGAAAGGCACCAACCACCCTGAGAAAACTTTTGTTAATGCTGAGGCACAAAACCATCGCTTGGGTCATGTTGTATTTTTGGTGTTTGAAATATTATGTTCAAACCATATACTTTCCATGGTTTTTACATTTTTTCCACCTTATCAGAGAAAAACCTCCACTTAAAAAAACAAAAACGACTCTTTGCTATGTTAAGGGGTGCCAGGATTCAATTTAGACCCTAAAAAGGGTCTAGACATGCCTATGGGCAGACAAAGGAACTGTAAAACCATCTCTGTTTTGGTCTAGACCTCACATTGCGTGCAACACAGGAAGAGCGGGAGATCACATTTAATGGCAGGCTCATACAGTCACGCAAATGGGTGCCATGTGAGATCTTTCTTACCCACCACAATAAGCATCAGTACAGACCTCCCGCTGTCGTAATTGTGCTGAACGACATGAAATCAGTGTGCAGATAATTGTATTCAGTTTCTGCACTGTGCTATTTTTGTAAGTTATTATAAATATATGTTAGTGATGGCCGATGTACCGGTTTTAATTTCCCATACGGTATAGCTTCTTCATATTCAGCTATACAGTAGCACAGCAGAAACAACAGCTGTAATGCTTCAGTGGGCAGCAAATTATATAACTAATATTGTTTGCTGCATGGAACTGTATTATTGAATGGCATACTGGGTACAGCTCACCAGGTAGCATAGCGTACAGCACAGCATGGCATAGCAGTCTGGTAACAGCTGGGGGAGGCTACATTGCTAAGGTAGATTAAAGAACAGAAAGCAAAAATGGAGGATAAAGAAAGTGAGACCAGAGATTTCCAAAGAAGCTGTATCTGTAGTTTACGAGTTTTTTTGGTTTTAAAAAATCTGACATAGACCAAAAGTGTCAAGTCGCTGTAGTGATGGGCCAATCCACATTTTTTCGGTTTCAATCTAATTCCAGTGTACATCTGCCGATGCCGATACAGTTTCCGATACAGGAGTTTTTTCTTACTTTATGATTGGTAGAGTGTTTAGGGTTACAACATGCTCTCTTAGTGAAACCAACAGCTAACACTATTTGCTCAGTCAGTTGCATACTGAAGTTGCCATGTGCTCTTGGTAAGATGTGGAATGGAATATGGATTGGTAAGTGGATCGGACCTGTCTGTACAGTATCCGATGAGTGAATGATGTCAATAACAGACCTGATACCGATATAGGATCGGACAAATCTCTAGTTGGTATTTGTCTCTAGTTGGTTTTCAACATCGCCTCAGCAGAAATCATGTTGGAGTGCCAAGAGTGTATGAGATTATGATAGCGTTCCTACTGGTGGTGCGAATGCAAACCAAAAAGGGCCCTGGAACGAATTCAGTTCCCCGTGGAACTCCACGGGGGTGAGTTCCTCCCCACTGTTTGTTTCGAAAGCACCTATTAGCAAAGGAGAGACTTGTGTTGTGTCCAAAAAATTAAGGAACCAGATTATTGATCAGAAGATCCTCGGTTCAAATCCCAGCACTGCCAAGCTGCCACTGTTGGGTCCTTGAGCAAAGCCCATAACGTACAGGTTCTTGGATTATATCTTGTAAATGTGTTGCTTGTAAGTGGCTGTGGATAAGGGTGTCTGCTAAATGGCTTAATATAAATGTGTGGACATGGTTTGGTATTACAAAATTCGACACTCGGCAGAAAACCTGTAGCTGGCATGCAAAGCTAGGGATATAGTAATTTGTTACCAGTTTCTGAGTGGTCAGTGCTGAAATATTGATAATCTCCTGAAGAAATGGTGCTGCTATTGGTATGTATGGGTGTTTTCACACTTGGAGCGTTTCAGCATGTCAAGTGGTCTTAGACTGCTGAGTCATGGCTTCTTTGGCATACGTGAACACATCAAACAAGCCAAGACCACATCTACTGCTCCCACAAAAGGAAACTTTTACAAAGTTCGGTTTGTTGCTCATCGTTTTATGGGCTTCATCAAACTTTCCTTCTTCACGTGACATGTTTTGATATGCAAATGATTTCGATCATGTCGTTCCTCCTTCACGCTCGTCTCCTCTTTAGTTTTTTTTCAAGCAGTTTTGTTATTTCACATCAGTTTTTGTTCTCTCATTTGCATTGTACGATAATATAGCAGAGCCAAACAACATTAACATGAAAAAATCTACTCCCCATAATTCACTCTTGCACTAAAACTATTATTGTCTTCTGAGATTTTGTCATCTGAATACAGCTCGCCAAAGTCGCCTCCTGCGCTGTTCCTCCAAAAGCTTTAGGGAAAGATTAAAATTCCAATTAATGTCAAGCACTTAATGTCTTAAGGTTCCTTGTCAGTTAAAAAGCTTTTTAAGAGAACTCCCTGCTAGGAGGTAGGTGGCAAGTACGCCATCTAGGTGTACGAGACAGACCAGATAAATGCTCAGCAATAGTGGTGGCCTGCTCAGATCAGAATCTCTCCTCATATGCTTCTACATCAAAATTCCATTCACATTTTTGTAAAAGAGCAAATACTGCAGAACGCTGAACCGACTCTCATGTGGTTATGAAACCCATTAAAGTTTGGTTGAAGCTAAAGTGGTTAAAGTGGCTAAAGCTTGGTGTAATTGCAGTTTAAAGTTAGTCATTCTTGTTTTTCATTGGTATGCAGTGGTGGTTGGGTGATATGGGTTTTTAATGGCCGATGCTGATGCAGATATTTGGAGAGCAGGATGACCGATGGCTGATGTATAATGCCGATATCGCAATTTGTTTTTTGCAACTCATAAAATTAATAGTAATAAATGACACACAAAATTACTGAACTTACTTGAACATATTTAAGCAATAAATGTCTGTTTGTACTCTATTATTTTTAGTGAAAAATAAAAAGTTTTATTGCACCGATTGATTACAGAGGATCAAGAAAGTGAACTTTAGGGGTGCCCATATAAACTAATAGTTTGTTGGCACAAGGACACCATTTTCTCTCTTTTAGCTAATGACGTACTCAGGATGTAAAAATGACTAAGCTGCTATGCTTAGAAAGAAGAAAATTGCCAAATGGTGTCAAAAACACTGCATATATTAAAATGTGCCAGTGACTCCTATCAAAAAGGTGTCAAAACTGATACCAGCCCTAAGTGACCTATAGAAATTGTGGTGTCTCCCACACTCGGATTCTGTGCCTGCTTGTGATCGTGGTTCAAGCTGTGAACGCCACGGCGCAGAGGTTTCGGCAGGGATTAAATAATTGCTCCAGGACTTTGTTTGCAGCGATGACAGATGGTGCAGGAGCTGGAGATGAGTGCGCTACATACTCGAGCCTTATTGCTTCTCTGAAAAGACACCATATTGTTTATCAGGAGCAGATATGAATCTGTCAGTAGAGTGGCCCGCCTGTAATGGACTATTGCAGGCATGTAGCCTCATTCATCGTTGACCCTATGGTTGTATCTGACATGTTGTTTATGGAAGCTGGCAGGAGAGTAGAAGACTGTTTTTTTTTGTGTGTAGGCCCATGGGTTGCTTTATTTGATTGTGGGATGGAGGTGCCGTCACCTGCAGGCTCCTAATCAGTATCAGTCCTGGCCCATTATCTGTGTAGAAGTGTGTGGGTGTGTGTGCGCGTGTGTGTGAGCACACTAATGAGGGTGAGCATACATCGAGCTGACGATGCAGTAACACTTGCTTTGCTGAGGTAGATTTTATTAGGTTGTAGTGATGACTTTGGGTACAGTACGATCAATGCAGTACAATATGAACTCGGTTCAAACTGATATTCATTCATTCACCTACAGGACAGCTGTAGTCAATAGATTTTGCAGTTCACTTGGCTCTGAGCATCAGGTTGGGCCAAGGCGGGGTCGGAAAATTGTCGTCAAACAGTCGTCCGTTGGGTGCAGTTAGCGTAGCCTTGCCCATCGATATTGTGGTGAGAATGAAGAAGCTTTGGATAGTCTAATATACTATTTGACATCTCCACTACCCGAGCACTTGGGATATTTTTGTAATAGCCAGTCATACTGGCATACTCTTGAGAAGGAACAGGGAACTGTGGTGGTCTAGCGGTTAAGGCACTTGGGTTCAAATCCCACCGCTACCACTATTGGGTCCTTGAGCAAGAACCTTAATCCAAAATTGCTTGGACTGTAATAATATATTAACTGTAAGTCACTCTGGATAAGGTCTTCGGTCAACTGGCATAAATGTAAACTATACCTAGGACCTGACACCAGTTTTCACAGATTGGTGAGAGGAACCCGAAGTACTTAGAAACGCTACATCGACACAGGAAGAACATGCTAAGCTTTTTACAGACAGTAACTGGAGGCCAAGATTGAGCTTGGATTGCTGGAGCCATGTGGCAATAACACAACCTGCTATACTGTGCTGTGTACATATAGTATATTCAGAGTCTGGCTGGTTAACCCACATGTCACCCGTTGCTGCACCAGTAGCTTTCTAACAGATCGTGGATTTACTCAACAAAGCAAAAGTCGATATGATAAATAAGCAGAGAAACACCAACCGTCCCTGAGGACCGAGCTACTGGCGCCAGATGAGCCACTGCGGGAGCATGAGGGAGTGACGATTTTCTGCCTGGAGACCGTTACACAACTGTGTGTGCATGAATAATTAAAGGAAAGTGTAAATAATAAACAGTCAGCCCGCCATCTCAGCAGGCGACTCAATTCAGGGAGGATGGAGGCAAAGTCTTTCCGTTTGCTTGTTGAGGAACGGAAGCCATGGCAGCTCTGGTGCCAGGTGACCATGGCAGATGGTCTGGCGCCAACCTGGCGTGTCGCTGCTTTCTGGGAGATGCACTTTCAGCATTCCACAGGGAGCCAGACGAGACTGCAGGGCTGAATCAGTAGTCCTCAGGGACAGCTGTTGTCTTCTGTCTGGTCTTACCTGTGACACCATGGCTGCCGGGCAGATCGGACTGTGGGGGTTGGGAGGGGCCGCGACAGAGAAACAAGCGCCTTTGCCCCCTGTCAAAGCAATTTGGATCCCATTTGCATTAACGAGCTTCATGAGGGGAAAACTGGAAGTCTTGACTTTTGATATTCATATCAGGCGATGGCTGCGGCTACAAGGACGCCTGTCATCAGGAGCACTGACACGAGTGGCTGGCTTGTCATAGGCAGGAGTGTGGATGGAAACGTTATGTCCCACGAGAACAGCAGTTGTTTGAAAGCTTTTTTTAATGGTTCGCGAAATGACATTTTTACTCATCGCCCCGTGCTTGTGCCTTGTCCATCATGCATCGTTGGCGAGCACATCAGCGGTCAACACACAGGCTGAGTTGGGGGTGTAACGTTTAATCGATTTAATCAACTGAAATCAACAACCAAATGAGTTGGCCACTAATTTCAAGGATTAGTCGGTGACGCTCTAACTAGGAATGTTTTTACATTAGCGCTTACTGGAGAATGAACAAAAGCGTGATGGCGGCCTCAGCAAGAAAACCCGCAAGTGTGGGAGCATTTCACACTTAACTCCCAAAAAGAGGTTGTCAGTTGTACTCCAATTTTTGTGAATCTGACCTTCGTTGGCATGGAAGCACATCCTTCATGTTGGAGCATCTGAAGAGCAAACATGTCAGCTCACTCAGCTAACTAGCTAATGTTAAAAGCCGCCTCTACATGGTATGAGCTTTAACATTTTCTCTTTCTTAATGCACATTCCCTTGAATCTTTAATGGAGTTGGAAGGGAGGAGCACGTCACTATTATTCACAACGACCCTGTTCACATTTCAAATAACATTTACAGTTTCAAACCTTGCATTGTTGTCTTGACGTCGGGGCCACAGATGTGTTCAAATTCAAACAGGAGAGCAGTTTTCTGTTTGCCTTGAGTTCTCTGTGAACGTTGCCAATGGTTTCAGGTGATAGTTCTCCTCGAACAATCCGGGGGGAGCTAGACGACGGGTTAGAAAGGTTTACACAAAGTCATTCAAATTTAACTGTTCATAGAGACCAAGTTTAGTGGTAGAAAATTGTTCTCTGGCATTTCCAGTAGCATAAAAACACTATTGTAACGTCTGGGTACTGACTCTTATGGTCAACGTTCTGTTTCAGAGAGTACGAATGTTAAGCGCATAGGTGTAGAGGATTAACACACCCTGTATGTTCTAGTGGGAATTCGGTTAAGAGAATTTGGATAGATTTGGATTTGTGCTTTTTTGGTGAAGTGGATAAGGTACTGGATTACTGACCAGAAGTTCCAGGGCTCAGATCTCAGAATTAACCCACAATTATTTATTCAAGACTGTATCAGTTGTAAGTTGCTCTGGAGAAGAGCATTTTCTAAGCATAAACTTATTATCTACAGGCAGAGGTACACCCTGAACATCACAGGGGTCCATCACAGAAACTGCACTTGAACCCAGGCCCTAAGACACTGCTTTATCGAGCAGATGGCTTTTACCTCAGAGTTGATGTGGATGTACTAAATACCGTATTTTTCGGACCATAAGGCGCACTTAAAATCCTTTAATTTTCATAAAAATCGACAGTGCGCCTTTAAATGCGGTGCGTCTAATGTATGAATTAATTCTGGCTGAGCCTTCTGACCTAGAACCGATTGTAGATGGTACACGGTGCTCATAAATCTGTCAAAATGTTTTAGCATGGTCTTGGTAGGTTACGAAGCTTACGGCAACCGCAGTGCGCAGCATCGCGGAGTAATACGGTATGTGCTTCAGCATTAGGGTACGTGCATTCATTCATTCATTTTCGAAGCGGATTTCAAACACAACGCTATCAGTCACGCAGTCCAACATGGACATAGAGCAGCTGCGAGAGGGAATTCAAACCATTAACGAACAATGGTACGGAAGGGAGGAAGCAAGAAGACGCCTGCGCCAGGTTTAAAGGGACAAATGAGCTTCCGACCGGAAACTTAAGAGTTTGTTTCATTTAAGAGTCTATAACACGGTGCGCTTTATGTATGAAAAGAGATCCGTTAGCAGTTCGATCATTGGATTTATGCGACTTCTAACCCGGTGCGATTTTATAGGCCTGAAAAATACGGTTAGTCATTGGGACAGTTAGAGCACCATTGGCAGCATGCAGTTTGTGCTACAGCCAGACCACTTTGCCTTTAAAATATAACAACTATAGGAAAGTCAAAGCTGTAGAAAAAACAGATGCGTAATCCTGTCAAAACAAATACTAGGTAATTACAGACCATATCCCGAGAGGAGTACCCGTAAGCTAGTGCTCATCAGGTAAGATAAGCTTTGTAGAAAATCCCGTCTTCCTGCTTCCACTCTACAATTTGAAAATTGGTGGTTCAAATGTACAGAGGTGTTTTGAATGCTCCAGTGGATGGAAGAACAAGGAAAAAAACTTTTTGAGGTCAGGTTCTGAAGGTCTCACTTCCATTTCTGTGATGTTCAGAGCACCTATTGGGACTGAGGAAAAGCCCATGGGTGTAGCAGACTAGGGTACTGCACATTCGCGGGCAGTCTCATAGGGATGCGCTCTCGCATAGGTGTTGTTCGGTGGGTTTGTTTGCCTTCTCTTCTCACGCTACCTGTATTCTCAGATCCACAGCTGGTTCAGAAATACAATAAGATAATATTGTATTCTTCAACAAATAGCTAAGAATAAAATTAATGTCAGTATGCAGTGTCTAAGGTGCTAATTTAGAAAGTGAGAGTCCCGTATTGAAGCTTGTACCACTTCTTTAAATAGTGTCACCTTTCCCTTCCTGCCGAGAGTTTGTGTGTCGCTCTCGCTCCTGTCCTAGCTCCGAAAATAGCCCCACGCAAATTGTGTCAAGGATAGATTGAAACAGCTTAGCCCTGCGAGATTTATTAAACACGACTCCTCTCTGGTCTTGGGAGACGCGATAAATCACCGACAGTGGAATTTATGCGTAGCTTCAGATGAGATTTAACCTTGTTATGTGGGAATGAGTCATACACAATCATAATGTGTCCATATTAGTGGGCAGCATTTTTTTTGAAGGCCACAGAATCGTCCCCTTGTAAACAACAAGCACAGAGAGAGGTACAGTGTGGTGTGACTTACCAATACATGAACTTGCTTTGAATAAACTAGGCTTTACATCCTGGCGGTGCTAATCAGATTCAGGTGAATTCGGGCTGCCTTCCGGCAACGCTGGGTTTGGAGAAAGTAAAACAAATAATATGTAGCATGTAATATGTAGAGCTGTAGGATCATGTCTGATATAAATATCTCTCCATGCTGATCTAGAGAATCACATAAATTAGTTTTGTTTTAGAAATTCATTTGAATTTGTGTGCACCCTTCACATGGATCAATTTCAAATATAAATAGCCACTCTTAATACATTATTAAACCCATATAAAGGAACTCCATCGTTTTATGATGGCCCGACATGCAATATTTCGACTTTATGATGGGAATATGATGATAAACATAAATACACATTCAAACCGTACTCTGGATGTTGAATTTTCTCAAAGCGATACGCAGTATGATACTCTCCTGCACTCTGATGAGGAACTCGTCAGTGCACGATGTAGGCAGTCAAGTCATGAGTGCCAGGAAATGTTGTGAGGAAAAGCCGTGGTCGCGCAATAATCATCTTTGTTTTTCACTTTCAATACATTGTTCCATAAATTCTAAGAGATATTTAATACTTTTATGAACTAATCTTTATGTTAATGACTTTGCCCCCCTGTAGTTTAATGTAAGTGTTTAACGTAATGTACTTGTTTTGTGTTTTATTGCAAAGACGCGGTACTTCTTAATTCTTTTGTATATGCGAACGGATGTTGTCTGGACTGACATCATGTGGTTCATATCTCTATATATCTTACATGGATATATACTGACAGTCACTTTATTAGGTACACCTCCTAGTTTACACCCTCATTTTCCAGTTCACCTTACCATATAGAAACACTTTGTAGTTCTAAAATTACAGACTGTAGTCCAGCTGTTTCTGTAAATACTTTGTCAGTGCTCTTTACTCTGTTCTCTAATGGTCAGGACCCACAGAGGACCACCACACATCAGGTACTAGGTCAGGTTTAGGTGATGGATTATGTCCGCCAGTATGAATGGATCACATACAGCAGTGCTGCTGGAGTTTTTAAACATCAGTGTCAGTGCTGGACTGAAAATAGTCCTCCAACAAAGTGATCGGTGAGTGTATATGGTATGGATTATGATGATCTGAATCCATTATTATTTGTTGAATGAATAAATGAATGGAATAGAAGGATGGCAGATGAATAGGCGAATCAGCGTGTAGTCTGATGGAGGAATGAATGGAGGTCTAAATTGGTTGAAGAATGTATGGATGTCTGAAAAAATTATCAGATGGATGAATGGATGGGTTTATATATGTATGAGTGAATTATGCAAGCATCGGTAGGTGCAACGCCCGAAACGCTTTGTAATTAGAGATGCACAGACGTATCGGAATATTTCTTCTTGTGACGAATGGCACAAGGACTAAAGCTGTTGTGATGATGAGCAGTCTTTGTGCGAATGGTTTAAATTCTAGAATAGGTGGTTTGTCAGATGGGTGTGGTCATTACTCTTCACTCTGATGCTGAACAGTTTGTTGATGGGCATCCTGTGATCTACTGTGGAGTATGGACTTCATGCTGTAGCAGTCAAGAGGAGGACATGAGGATACTCTCAGTGATGACTTTGTAAAACTGAACCAGTACTGGATGAGATACATTAAGCTTTCTCAGCTACCTCAGAAAGAACATTCTTTGTTGTGCCTTCTTGATGAGACACGTGATGTTCTCTATTTTCTGGGATTTTGTCGATAACGTTAATTAGACATCTTATAATGTATTAAGAAGTTGTTTGAGCCCACTTCTCTCAACCACCTGAACTGACACCGTGTCTTTCATGATGTAAACAGTAGTAGCATTTACAGTGGTGCTTGAAAGTTTGTGAACCCTTGATAATTTTCTATATTTCTGCATAAATATGATCTAAAATATAATCAGATTTTCACCAAAGTCCTAAAAGTAGATAGAGAGAACCCAGTTAATGAGACAAGAATATTATACTTTGTCTTTTGTTTATTGAGGAAAATGATCCAATATTACATATTAGTGAGTGGCAAAAGTATGTGACCCTCTAGGATTAGCAGTTAATTTGAAGGTGAAATTAGAGTCAGGTGTTTTCAATCAATGGGATGACAATCAGGTGTGAGTGGGCACCCTGTTTTATTTAAAGAACAGGGATCTATTAAAGTTCGCTCGTCACAACACGTTTGTGGAAGTGCATTATGGCACGAACAAAGGAGGGTTCTGAGGAGCTCAGGAAAAGAGTTGTTGATGCTCATCAGGCTGGAAAAGGTTACAAAATCATCTCTAAAGAGCTTGGACTCCAGAAAGAGTTTGGACTCAACAGTCAGACAGATTGTGTACAAATGGAGGAAATTCAAGACCATTGTTACCCTCCCCAGGAGTGATCGACCAACAAAGATCACTCCAAGAGCAAGGCATGTAATAGTTGGTGAGGTCACAAAGGATCCCAGGGTAACTTCTAAGCAACTGAAGGCCTCTCTCACATTGGCTAATGTTAATGTTCATGAGTCCACCATCAGAAGAACACTGAACAACAATGGTGTGCATGGCAGGGCTGCAAGGAGAAAGCCACTGCTCTCCAAAAAGAACATTGCTGCTCATCTGCAAGTTTGCTAAAGATCACATGGACGAGCCAGAAGGATATGTGGAAGAAGAAAATGTGGATGGATGAGACCAAAATACAAAACTTTTTGGTTTTAAAATAGAAAAGTGTTAGTGTATGTTTGGGGAAAAGAAAAACACTGGCATTTCAGCATAAGAACCTTATCCATCTGTGAAACCATGGTGGTGGTAGTATCATTGGGTTTGGGCCGGTTTTTTGCTGCATCTGGGCCAAGGACGGCTTGCCATCATTGATGGAACAATGAATTTTGAATTATATCAGAGAAATTCTAAAGGAAAATGTCAGACATTCTGTCCATGAACTGAAAATCTCAAGAGAAGGTGGGTCAGTCATTGCAGCAAGACAACGACCCTAAGCACACAAAGCCGTTTCTACCAAAGAATGGTTAAAGAAGAAATAAAGTTCATGTTTTTTTGGAAATGGCCAAAGTCAAAAAAGTCCTCACCTTAATCCAAATCGAAATGTTGTGGAAGGGACCTGAAGCCAGCAGCAGGCTAATGTGAGGAAACCCACCAAAATCCCCAGAGTTGAAGCTGTTCTGTACGGAGGAATGGGCTAAAATTCCTCCGAGCCGGTGTGCAGGGACTGATCAACAAAGGTTACAGGGAAATGTTAGCTGCAGTTATTGCTGCATAGGGGGGGCTTTGGGGTTACAGGCAGATACTGAAATCAAAGGTTCACACATTACTTTGCCACTCACTAATATGTAATATTGGATCATTTTCCTCAATAAATAAATGACCAAGTATAATATTTTTGTCTATTTTTTTTAAAACTGGGTTCTTTTTATCTACTTTTAGGACTTGTGTGAAAATCTGAAGATGGTTTAGGTCATATTATGCAGAAATATCGAAAATTCTAAAGGGTTCACAAACTTTCAAGCACGACTGTATGAGCCTGATCGGTCAATCACCAGACACTGATCGATTGGTGCATTGCTAAACTCTAGCTTGATGTGATTTGTTGCATGCATGGCTACATGACACAGTGAATACATGAACTCCTAGGTCATGTGACACACTGGATAATGTCTGCTCACACAATTAAAACTCTAAGATATTATTGTAGACAATACCTATCTATGCACTGATATTACTAACAGTATGGCTAATATGACATTAGGATTTTATTGCTTTTTATTAGTGCTTTAACTCTTAAGCTGCACATTTCATATTTTGTTGCAGAGTGTGGTCCGACTTTATTGGATTTACTGTATTTAATTTATTACTTTTTCGAAGATCCACTCATGTGTTGTGACTTACTCGGGTTGAAAAATGAATACATTAGAAGAAATGCAGAGTTATAATTTACAGTGGGAAAAAAGGGGCAGTTATTTATTTAATATACTGGCTGAACAGTTCTGATCATTAGCTAACTGTTAATTCATGTTGATTTCAATTTTATCTGTTATAGTGCCACTCTTGAACATTGACCTTAATATAAGTGTTAAATATTTGGTAGCCTTAAAATCACTGCTTGCCTACTCACTCTTGGCGTGGAGAATGGACGCTTTCTCATTGTGTCCACAGTTGCTTTTACACCTCAGCTGCCAGGCTCCAATGGGAGCATATGTTACTCCGGCTGGCCGGCTGGACAATGCGCAGAAGTAGCAGCTGTCCGCTGGATTTATTTTCACCTTGGGCCCCTGATTGTATTTCAGAAAGTGGCTTGCTTTTAAGATGCCGAGTTGATGACTGGGGCGTGCTTCTTTGTGGGCTTTGTGCTCAAGATGAGATGGGTTTTTTTTAGGTCTGTGGGGTTTTTTTTTGTTTTGTTTTTTGATTTCATGACTGATACATTTTCAGTAGCCTGTTTGGAGGAGGTGAGCCGAAACCTTTTCGGATTAATGGATTAATGGGGCAGCGAGGAGCTGTGCTGTTCTGACAATTCGTTCTGCATTCATTAGAACCACGTCTAAGTGATATTAATAGCCTGAGATGCGTGAGTGACTTGCGGTTGTAGTGGGGTAGGTGATATGGGGGGCAAAATATCAAATTCATATCATATCAGGGGGCCTTTTTTGGCTGCCTTCTTCTTTTTTTTCGGATAATTAAACAATATATATTATATATATTTTTCTCCACTAATAACTATAAGCTTCAGTGAAGAAACAAACTAACAGAGGCCACTTAGGCTAGTTATAACCTTTTTAATCAGTTTTTTTAATAGCATTGTGCTTCCAAACAAAATGGAAAAAAAAAAAAAAAAGGGTTTGTTTCAAAAAATAAAATGTACTCACTACCTTGTTGCTATTTGTCTATGAATAATATCAATGTAGAGAAAAGTGGAAAGAAAAGAAAAAAAAAAAGAAACATTACTTTTGAATTCAGTTGTGTTTCTGCATTTTTTGTGCACTTAGTAAGAAATTTAAAGAGAGGGTCAACTATTTATGTATTTATATATTATTTAAAATGCAATGTTATGTTAGGAAATCCATATCCTTTGGCCAGGCGAAAATTTTAAATGTTGCACTATCGGCTTTGGTGTGCTCTTTGGAGCGCTTTCCTTCTGAGGATGGGGTGAACAGACACCCACAAAAAGCAACTCACAAAAAATGGTATCTTTGGCAGGGGGTCCCAAAGGCAATTTGTGGGTTAAGGGGTAAGGGTCTCAGTTGCAAGGACCCAAGAGTGTCAACTTGGAAGAGGTGGGGGATTTGAACCCTGGCCATTAAGGTCCAAATTTCCAGTACTTTAACACTAAAAAAAAAAAAAAAACCACCAACAATGACATTTGATCAGGGACATAACTGATTTTGACTTTGTTATATTTTGCAAAATCCAAACCAGGTTCCTTATAGAATGATTTGATTTTTTACTGTGTGTACTTCGTTGCCGGAATTCTAAGGACCACATTCACTTCAGGGCTATATATTATTTTAATATTGTGTTTGTCAGAGGGAAGAACAGGAGCTTGACTAGCGAAACAGGTAAGTGTCTAGCGGGTTCAAAACATCTTGGGATGCTTATGGGATGCATTGTCAGCATAACTAATAAATGCGTTTAGTATGATCGTTCTCACAATCTCTCTTATAAGATCGATGGAGACATTTGTACCCTGATTGACCCCATATTTGAGTGAGTAAGTGTGTGAAGCCCTGGGTTGTTTGGCTCTCCCATCTTCCTGCCTTGCAGATCCACTGTGACCCACACCAAAGACGAATTAATTACATTTGCAGTGTTGTGCAGACGCCCTAAAGCAGTGGAAACCACAATTAAGCTGAAAGCTAAGGGCCTGGCTCAAGGGCACAATGCTGTCAGCTAGATAGTGCTATCTTTTGAAATCACAACCTTCTTTAGTTTGTAATCCTGAGCAGGGGTGTGAATCCCTTCCTTTCATAGAATACGATGCACAATGATGCACAGATTGTAGAGATGAAAACTTACAGTTAAGCATGTACCACTTTGATACACTATAAGTCATTACTAGGGATGCACCGATCCGATATTAACAAAATTAGCTGGATTGGAAAAAGCTGAGCCGTTCACTTAAATTTTGCAAACCTTTGGTTTGGCTTGTTTTATGAAAATAGCTTTATTACTATTTAATGGTTGAGTAAATGAACTACACTGTAAGGCTGCAGTTATGCAAACACTTGAAATAAGTGGTATAAAATGGTACGGTCCACTAGCTGTTAGCCATTTAAGAAGCCATTCTCAGTTATTCAGGGTTTGGAAGGTACAGACTTTTCAGCTGGGTTGTTTATCTGCATTTTTTCTGATTTTATTCGTTTTTGCACACTCGTTTTGTAATGTGCTACATCCATCCATCCGGGTATCTCATCAGCCTCTAACGACCCTCCTCCACACTGCAGTGGGGTTTGAAGTCTTGTTGCCGGCGGTCCCCTGGTGTCGCATCCATCAGTACTGACCTTTACATGCCTCTTGTTCAGAAGTACACAGTTCCGGTGCTGTGGGATTTGGACTTTTCCCGTACGTGACGACAGTAGTCTCTATTATCCCCAGTTGAATGAAATGCCAGCGTTTAGTTTTCACGCTCACAGAGCTGAAATAATGCAGAACATGAGTTATGTACTTTGTGAATAGGCGACGACCCTGAGACAGTTTAACCGTCGGCAGGAATAGACAGTGCCCCTGTGTGTACTGGTACAGTAATGCTTTCTTCTTATCAGCCCGCGGGCCCACGGGCTGAGCTCTCGGTGCTTGAACTGGCAGCTTAAGTGTGTCATAGGTTTTCGAGTACTAAACCAGACTTCATACCATTATATATTAGCCGTTGTAGGTCTTTGTCGTGTGCATTAACCTCCATGGACTGGTATTTTGTCCAGGGTATGCTTATGCATCCGCCCAGTGTTATCAGGGAATAGGCTCCAGAACCTCCACAACCCTGAATTAGGAAAAAGCAGGACTAAAACGTCGGGGGGGAAATATGTGTGTGTGTGTGTACACCGATCATCCATAACATTAAAACCAATGACAGGTGAAGTAAAAAACACAGTGAGATGCTCTGGGCAGTGTTAAAGCTTGCTCTTAACATTTATGTGTTACTTTAGCAGCAAGGCAAACAATGTTGTTACACTAAAAATGTTTAAAATTATTTCCAGCGGAGTTTGTAAGAAAAAGACGTGCAGGTGTCGCAGTGGGGGGCTCAAATATTGTTATCTACACAATGGGGGCACTGCAGAAGAAGTTTGGGAACCACTGCTTTAACACATACCACCTACCTAAACATTTTTGCTGACCAAGTGCACCCCTTCATGGTAACAGTATTCCCTATTGCCAGGGGCCACACTGCAAAAACTGCTTGAGGAACATGATAAATTGTTCAGGGTGTTGCTCTGGCCTCCAAATTTTCCACACCTCAGTCTGATCGATAATCTGTGGGATGCACTGAACAACAAGCTCCACCTCACAACTTACAGGACTTAAAGTATCTGCTATGAACAGCTTGCTGCCGGACACCACAGGACACCTTATACAGTACTGAGCGAAAGTCTTAGGCCTCCATTCGATTAGATATACCACGAAATTCAAGATAAACCTGTAAAGAAATGACAGGAAATTTGTATACAGGAAAAAACTGAAGAAAAAAAATCTGTTGGCTACTGTGGCAAGTATATAATGTGACCTCCCCTTACACTTAGCAGCATCTGGCAGCTTCATTGGGATGTCAAGCTGAAGAAGCTTGATCAGGAATGGTCTTTTTTGAAGGGTAGCAGCCAAGAAGTCACTTATTTGGAAAGAGAAAAGGGTGAAAAGGCTAAGATATGTTAAAGCTCACAAAGATAGGAATGAACATCAGTGGGGTAGAATACTATGTTATATATGGCAATTATACCATTGATTTAATTGTACCAACTGATTTAATGGTGGTCTAAGACTTTTGCACAGTATTGTAAATATTGAAGAATGGCCCTAATGTTAAAGTTTGAGCAGCCTTCCAGGTGATATTTTGTCTCAGCTTAGATCTCGGAATTGAATTTACGTTTTAATGGTTCGGCTGCAGGGTGGCACAGTGGTTTGTACTGTCGCATCACAGCCACGGTTCAATTCCCGGCTGGAACTCCACTTTTGTGCATATTTTCCCCTGGTCTGTGTGTGTCCTCCAGGTGCTTCGATTTCCTCCCACATTTCAAAGACATACTGTGCTGCCAGTCAGGCAATTCAATTCTGAATTGAATAGAGCAGGAATGGGAATTAAATGAAGAGTTTAATGAAGAAATGAATGTTCATGGTTAATTAAAATGGGCAGAAAAATGTCATATTTCAGTCGGTACTTGCAGAGGTTGTGTTTACTTCCTTCCTTGACCAGTGAGTGCCTAAATGTTTGCTTATGATTTTACACATCTCAAATGTGGACCAACTGTAAAGCGATTATCTCGTAGACTTGTAGCTTACTAAGGTGCTTAGCTGTATCGTCTTATTTATTGTAACTGTACTGGATTTCAATAGTGCCTCACCTTCCTCTGCTGGGATTTGTTAGTTGCTCTTACAAGTAGTCTGAGGAATAAACTGTTGTTAATGTAAATATGCATGTCAAATGGCTAAAAAGATTCTAAGACTCATATGAATTGTTTTTTAAGCGTCCATTGTTTGTCATCTCTGCCGAAGACTCCCGAGCTCTTGCCCTCTCATTGGCTGTACCATGTATCAACACTCGACTCCCCCTGTTGCTGCTATGACTAGGGTTGAGGTTCGGTACTCTCTGTTTTGTCTATGTCTGTGTTCCACCTCACCAGAGGTTCAAAGACTGGGTCTGTGGTAGCACAAGCAAACCAGAATTGGAAATCCATCAAAGATCATTGAAAGTTGAATTTCTTAAAGGTTTAGATTTAGTACAATAAGATATTGATACTTTTGAAATTAGTTGTGTACTGAAGAGATTCTAATGAAGACTCATGAAGTATTTTTTAAGCTTTTGCTGTTTTTCATCTCTGCAGGAGACTCTTTCCTTCATTTCTCTTTTTTTAATCTTGCATTCTCATTGGCTGTTCCATGTATCAATAATTTATCTCGCACTACCAGACTCGTATGTTGTCAGTCTGAGAATCAAACACGTTTAGGAACAAGATTGGAGGACTTAAGATCGACTTGTTTACCCACTCGCACCATCTGTGCTGACAATCAGTCTCGTCAAGCTTACTGGAATCGTACGTGCTATTCTGAAACTGCACACAGAGAAAGCAAGGGTATCGTCTGGATGAGGATCTTGTAGTCCAGATCTGGTATTAGTGTTTCCGCTTATGAAAATTAGCCATGACTGTACCATGTGTTTTTTGACAGAAAGAAAACTATGAATGTTTACTCTGGTATATCTACCATGGTTTTTTACCAAAGAACTGTATTAACACCATGTCAGATTTATCGTACACACATAAGAATACCTTAGTGGTTCCATAGCAAGAATCATGGGTAAAGTGGTGCTTGAAAGTTGTGAACCCTTTAGAATTTTCTAAATATGATCTAAAACATCATCAGATTTTCACAAAAGTCCTAAAAGTAGATAAAGAGAACCCAGTGAAACACATGAGACAAAAATATTATACTTGGTCATTTATTTATTGAGGAAAATGATCCAAGGTATTACATATTAGTGAGTGGAAAAGTATGTGAACCTTTGCTTTCAGTATCTGGTGTGACCCCCCTGTGCAGCAATAACTGCAACTAAACGTTTCCTGTAACTGGTGATCAGTCCTGCTCACCGGCTTTAGCCCATTCCTCCGTACAGAACAGCTTCAGCTCTGGGATGTTGGTGGGTTTTCTCACATTAACTGCTCGCTTCTGGTTCTTCCACAACATTTCGATTGGATTAAGGTCAGGACTTTGACTTGGCCATTCCAAAACATTAACTTTATTCTTCTTTAACCATTCTTTGGTAGAACGACTTGTGTGCTTATGTTCATTGTCTTGCTGAATGACCCACCTTCTCTTGAGATTCAGTTCATGTCCTGACATTTTCCTTTAGAATTCTCTGATATAATTCAGAATTCATTGTTCCATCAATGATGGCAAACCGTACTGGCCCAGATGCAGCAAAACAGGCCCAAACCATGATATTACCACCACCATGGTTCACAGATGGGATAAGGTTCTTATGCTGAAATGCAGTGTTTTCCTTTCTCCAAACATAATGTTTTTCTTTTAATCCAAAAATTTCTATTTTGGTCTCATCCATCCAAAAAACATTCTTCCAGTAGCCTTATGGCTTGACCTTGTGATCTTTAGCAATTGCAGAAGAGCAGAAATGTTCTTTTTGAAGAGCAGGGCTTTTTCCTTGCAACCCTGCCATGCACACAATTGTGGTTCAGTGTCTTTCTGATGGGGGACTCATAAACATTAACATTAGCCAATGTGTGAGAGGCCTTCAGGTGCTTAAAAGTTACCCTGTGGTCCTTTGTGACCTTGCAAACTATTAAACACCTTACTCTTGGAGTGATCTTTGTTGGTCGACCGCTCCTGGGGAGGATTACAATGGTCTTGAATTTCCTCCATTTGTACACAATCTGTCTGACTGTGGATTGGTGGAGACCAAACTATTTAGAGATGGTTTTGTAACCTTTTCCAGCCTGATGAGCATCAACAGCTCTTTTTCTGAGGTCCTCAGAAATCTCCTTTGTTCGTGCCATGATACACTTCCACAAACATGTTGTGAAGAGCAGACTTTGATAGATCCCTGTTCTTTAAATAAAACAGGGTGCCCCCTCACACCTGATTGTCATCCCATTGACTGAAAACACCTGACTCTAATTTCACCTTCAAATTAACTGCTAATCCTAGAGGGTCACATACTTTTGCCACTCACTAATATGTAATATTGGATCATTTTCCAAAATAAATAAATGACCAAGTATAATATTTTTTGTCTCACAAACTTTCAAGCACCAGTGTAACTACACTATAACCATAGTTACTATAAACTATGTAGTTTATAGTTGGTCCTAGTTGTTCTTGTTGAACTACTAAGGTATCTTATGGTAACTTTGTGTATGCTATGAAGCCGTGCCAGTGGTGGGCAGAATTGTGTTTTGGCAGAAAGAAACTGTGAATGGCTACTATGGTATCTGTTCCATGGTTTTACTGAAGTTTCTGCCAAACACACAATGTTACATTTTTTATAAGGGTCAGGAATATCTTATAAAACTCCCTATAATATGATATAATGTACTAACACATTCAGTATGGGTCATCTGGTGACTGTTATGTTGGACAGTCTTTGGTAGCCGTGACAGTGTTGCTGCACGTCTATTAATAGGGTCGTCTAGAGATGTGTTTTTTCTGCCTAAACAGATAATAATGGACAGTTTCATGTTTCTTACAGGCAATTAGTTCCATGTGGTTTCACCATAATTAGTGCCACAGGCAAAGCAAAACCTTCACAAAATGTTTAAAACAACAAGGGTGTGTATCCATCTTGTGTCCCGGTGTTAGGATGAAATATAAATCAACAAACATTTTCCATTGAATATTGTTCAATAAGAATACGTCAACATTTTCTCCGTTCCGCGTATTTTAGATGAGTGGTGAGCACCACTGGCACGAGTCTGTTATGTGTAACCCGAGAGCTTGGCAGCAGTTGGTGGTCTGTGTGGGTCTGTGCTGTAGATCCTGGAGCTTGTATGTTTTGATAGAGGAGGTAGAGTTACATGTCGGAATGAGCCATTAAGCTGTATTTATTTCATATATTCATGAGGCAGACGTAATTAACGCGTCCGTTTGGGTTCATATGTGAGCAGTTTTATTATTTATTTTACCTTAAACAAATACAGGTACAGTACAGGTGGTATGACCAATATAAATTTTTCTTGTATAATGTTTTTTTTCCTTGGTATCTGAAATATGTGAGGACAGATGTCTGTACTGAAGAACATCTGCAGCGCATTATGAGGACTGGCAGTGTGATAATAGATAGAGTCTAAAAATGACTTGTATCGCAGAAAGCACTTGGTTACTTAAATATCCTTGATTCATCTTAGTACTTGTTTGCCTTGATCTAATATTTAAATAAGGGGAATGCAGTTCTAATTAGAGGAGCTTAAATAGCCAAAAAAGTATAAAATGTGGCTTATGGTTTTTAAACTTTAAAAAAAGAAGTTCAAAACGGTTTTAAAACTCATTTGTATTATGTTTAATTTCTGTGTTAACTAGATTGGACAGGGCTAAAACTTGTCCAGCTTGTGTTCCTGTTGTCCAAGTGGGGGCAACCTCCCCCACTGGTCTACATTGTGTAGGATTGTGGTAATGGAACTCCATTAATGCATATAATGCCTGACACAATGTGGATTTTGGGGGGGTCTGGAAATGGATTAATTGAATTTACATTATTACTTATTGGAAAAATTTCCTTAGTACTCATCGTTTTCTGTACTTTATGTGCCTTTTGGAAGGAATTAACAATGAGTACCACTATATATGAATGCATTCAGCTAAACATTCATTTGTATAAATTAGTTTTGTACTGCCAAAGGTAGAATTGACTCAGATAATGTGTCAATATAAGTTTTATCATTCAATTTTAAAATGTTTTACTCACTACAACCCTTAACTACTCTCAAGGGTGGTATCTTGGTGATGCTGAGACTTGAACCTTCAAGCTCCTGGTCAACAGTCCACTACTTTGAGACACCGCTGTTTTATTCAAGCCACATGTTCCCAAGATGTTTTAAAATGTATGCATTATAATTTTCAGAAGTACCACTTTTCAGAGAGGTTACTGTTTTGTCGTTTAGGAAATCACGAATGGGGCTTCCCATATTTTGCATAGGTCTCTAACCTAAGTGTGGGGAACCGCAACGTTTGGCATGTTGAAACAGAATCTCCCACTGATTGGTACAGTATTAAAATAGACATCCGACTGTGGCATGCATATTTTAGGTCTTAACACTCGTAGTGTTGAGAGAACATTATATATGGAATGCCTTTGAGAATCGCAGCAACAAGGCCACTATTGAGAGCTCTAGGGCATTAGATGAACAGAGTGGCCTTGAAGCAGCTGTTGATGAGAGTGCTGGTGGGCTGGGCTCTCGCTGGGCTCTCTTTACCCATGTTCATTCTGAGGGTTCACGTTCATCTTCTGTAGCTTTTCATTTCCACTTTGTCCTTAGCACTGCCACTGAAGATAAACAGGCTACCTATGGCCTGTGAAGGACACAATGGCTGAACACAAATTGAATGCTCTTTTCTTGTCTCTCGTTCAGCGTATTGGAGCGAAACTAGTTTGGATTTGGATTTAATCCCCACAGCTGCTGCCAAAAGTAATTATTCGGCTTGAAGCAAACATCTGTCTCCTATATCCAGCTCTCCGTTCACTGTATCTGCCGCTCTGTGGTTCCTTTGTGTATGAATAAATCTGCTTTGCATTCACATTCGGCCTGTCGTGTTCTGGATTAGTTGCGTCTAGTTTGCAGCTAGTTTGAGAAACGTGTTGCAAAACTTTTTCATCATCGGCTAATAAGGAAATAGGGTAGCTTTTTATCCTCAATAATTACACACATTGTGAGTTATAATCTGGAAAACTTTTCTCCACTCCTCAGGACTCTTTGCTGCATCTTAACAGCATCTGAAAAACTTGACAAGAAAACAAAAGTGCTTGAACTTCCTATGCGCTAATGTTAATCAGCGTGACTGCCATTTGGCCTGAACTTACTGCTGAGGTGCTGCTTTCCCCACAGGGAGCTCAGTGTGAAAAATGCTGTGAGATTTGGCTGCCACAGCGGGGGCATTCCAATGCGAAATCTGAATATCTTACGCTGTTTTGAACAATGCCTATGCTAGGATTATAGCTGGCTCGGTTGGATGACTCCGACAGTGTTGTGTCTTGTAAAGATCTTGGGGAGAGTTTTGCCTTTTTCAAGTTTTACCACAAGAAATTGTCTCAAACCAGCCCAAGTTGAGAAAGAAACCTGGAAGGAACCAGACTCAAATGGGGAATCTGTCAAGTCCTGAAAAAATCTTGTCTAGCCAAATCAAGCCATAAGATGTCCAGTGTTGCAATACCTTAAACAAGCTCGCAATACAAAAAGTTACTCACCTTGTGTGTTTAAGGTGGTAGTAATTTCAGGCTCCTGTAGATGGCGTTGCATGAGAATGATCGGACTGGGTGTGCGACAGTATTCGTAGATTGAGAAGAGGTGGTACAGTGCACTGAATGTCTTGTTTGATGTGTGCAAAGCAGATGTTTGATTGGTAAAAAGGAGTGATTGGATTTGGGCATGCCAAAGGCCATAGTGTGAAGGAAGTAGCTGAATTTGCAGGTGTATCGAAGCGTACGGTCATACAGGTCTACCAGCATTGGCAAATATTCAAGTCTACAGGAAATTTTCTTCAGAATTGTGGCCGAAAGACGAAACGGACGTACAGGGACCACCGAGGTCTTTGATGTGAATAAAAATCGCAACAATAGCTTTTAGAAGTCAATGCAGGTCCTTCAGAACCAATTTCTCCCAGAACACTCTGCAGGGAACTGCAACCCATGAACGTATGGAGCAGAGTGGCATGCAAGAGGCCATTGCTCACATCTGCTCACAAAGTTGTCTTGCTACAGTGGAGGAAAAGACACAAAAATTGGACTGTTCATTCCTGGAATTGTGTTATCTCGTCAGATTAATCTCGTTTCTGCCTGTACGTGAATGTTTTTAGGCGTCGTGTTCATCAGACACCTCAGGAAGCCTTCAATGAGGCTGCATGCAAGCTGTGGTTTAAGCTGGAGGGGGTTCTGGGATGTTCTGGGGGTGTTTTAATTAAGCAGAAATGTTTTTTTTGGTTGAGGTGACAGTTCATTTGGACCATAATGGCTACATTGAGCTGCTGGACAACCAAGTTTGACCTTTTGCTCATCATCTTACTGAGGAACATATCATTCCTATCCCTGTATTCTGATATGACAACTGTCACGTTCACAGGGCTGCAAATGTGATTGATTGGCATGATGAATATACTGGAGCGCTTCTACATCTGGACTGGCCTGCAAAATCCCCAAATGTGGATCCTCTTTAATATCTGTGGGACTACCTGGAACAACAAGTAAGACGCCAGGGAAGGCTTCCACAAAATCTGGCTAAGAGTGCCTGAACGTTGACGTTGCCTACATCTAGAAATGTGTCCAGCCCATGCTGAATCAAATTGCAGCTTGTGGAGGTATTACACGCTATTAGGTACGTTTTAGTCACAGATGACTTCATTTTTTGTTTTGTGGGCTTATGAGTCTTAACTTGAGTCTTAACCCTTTAAAATTTCGGAATCTTACTTCAAGCAATTATGGGTTAAGGGCCTTGCTCAAGTGGCCAACAATGACCGGCTGCTAGTGCTGAGGTTTGAACCCTAGCTGTCTGGTCCATAATCCAGTACCTTAACTATTGTGCCACTCCATTCCCTGAGTCTGATCAGGTTTAGGTGAACTGTAACAGTTTCTAGTCGCTCTTGTAGATTTGAGAGTGGAAGTTTCCAGATAAGATGGTTTACCGCAACAGGTAGTCCAGGTCTCTCCAAGGTACTGAATCGGGATCTTGCCAAAGGGTGGAAACCACCAGCATCAGATCAGGCCACAGTCATTGCTAGACCCATTTTTTTGCATCCATTTGTCAACTTTCAGGCCTGTAAAAATTGTAAGTTGTCTCCTGATGTGTCGCCACATGAGTAAGCACAGTCTGGATCTCTCCCCTACTCCCTCTTCATGTCCTTTTCTTGTAAGATGTGGTTGACACTGAGTGATGTGATGCGGTAATGAATGGGTACAAGTCTGTGTCATCTAATCAGTACCTCAGATTGCAGCCATCAGCTCCAGGAGGCAATCACAGCCATTCAACGTTTCTTGGCTACCGGCACCAAGCTCTTTGTAAACACAGAGTTACAGTGTGTCCTTGCCAGACCTTCCCATAAAGAATCAGTGACACTTCAGTACTGATGATGCTGACAAACACAGTTTAAAGTAATGTTTCATTTTAGCCTCGTGTTCTCAGCAGGCCTGGGTGTGTTGGGGTAGACATCATAAGGCACGGCCTAGTCCAGATATTTATGCCCAACTAATTTAAAGGTGAAATATACCTATTTTCCACAAGTTAACACATTTACTTAATGAAATGGTCCCAAGGATCAATTGCAACCCTTTTTTGTACTGTCTAAACAGCTCTTTTTAGAAGAGTTGGTTTTGAGTGCATGTTGCTATAAATAATAATGAGCCACTGCTCATCACTCACAGTCAGTGATGCATGCCAAATCGTAAACATCTTGTGATAAATCAACAGCCAGAAACACACTGGAGATGTCTCATTTTGTGTTCTGTTTATCTTACAAACTAATGTTATCGTGGACCCTGCAGCATCTTACTATTACATATCTATTACCTGTTAGCTAGTGCTAAAAAACCATACAGCATCATTTTTTTTAATTGTTATGTTTATCGTCTGCATTTTTCTCCAAGGACACCTGTTTTAAGAAAAGTTCCATCCTCAGTCCTGCAATCTGTGGTGGAAAAGGAATATGCACCAAAATCGTGCACAAATATTATCTGCTGTACATAACCCATGTACCTGCATTAGGCATTAATGCTGCACCTCTTACAGAGCTAAATTTCATGTGGCATAGCAAAGGGTCTGAATACTTATGCCCATGCAAAGATTGATGGGGAAAATAAACAAACATCAGAATTGCCAAAACAACAAACTGGTGGCCTGAGACTTTTGCACAGTACTGTATGTCTTCCGTAATATTCTGTATCCAAATCATTTCCAGGAATGAGGTACAGTCAGGTAACAGGGTTTGATTGTGGAAGTTATATTATAGGGTTGGAGTAGAGCTCTGTTTTTTCTCACATACTGTATGTATATCAGCTGTCTGCTGTCCACTGACTGTTGTTCGTCCAATTCCCATCATGTCACTGAGACCTACTAAACTCTCCAGGCTTTATAAACATAGCAGAACCTCAGTTTCTTTAGGGGCCGTGACAATGTTTCTTCAATGCAATTTGAATTCTATGTAACATACAAAATCATTAAACATCTCGTGACCTGCGATGAGTCCCAGACGCAGACGAACGATAGCATGTTATACTTGACTCTGACATGTCAGCTGGTCCTCTGGGTTCCGGATATGACCTGCCACCTCCTTGCGCTCCTGTAAAGCCCTTTGATTGCCTGGCTAATCACGACATTATGCCCCTGCAGCACTCTTATCAACGCCCTTCTGCTCCTTCAAATCACTTTTCCAGAGACCTGTAGACATTCAAATTAGCAGCCGGATTCTCGGTCTGTTCGTTGTCCTCCCGCGAAGCGGAAAAAAAAATGAATTAATGGCCTTCAGTTAGTTTGTCCTAATTATTCTATAAACCTCTCAGGTTTCAGGGGTGCCTATTAAAGAGGGCGGCCGAGAACATATTAAAAATTTAAGCTTACTTATCGTAACAGGAGTTACTTTATCCGGGCGCTCTGTTTGAAAGGCTTAATGAGGAAATGATTTAACTCGTGTCATTTAAAATGTCCATCAGGTTCGCTAATAGCCTTGTTTTCAGGAGCACTCGATTGATTCACATGGTCTGCCGTGTGTCCTTATCTTTTAATGAACAGCTCAGGAACAGTAGGACTCGGTGGACATTAATGGTAGGCTGGTTCTTCTCCAGCTGTTGCATCTCATATTAGGTTTTCTTTTTCTCGGTTTAACATTCCTCATCCTGGTCAGGGTTGCAGGGGTCCGGAGCCAGAGCTCACAGAACTGGAAAGCGTACAGCCAAGATGGGGCACCAGTCCAATGCAGTGCTTGGTTGCTACAGCTCATCTTTTCTTTTTGATGTCCATTCACTATTCGCCATTTGTGTCTGTGCAGCGATAAGCCAGGCTGGAGGCACCACTGAGAGACTCAAACACAGGCCTGAGGTGGTGTGCTAGCGAATTAGACTGCTGTGCCCCCCCAGAGTGGCATAAGAGAAAATATTTGCCACCCTGACCAGTAAAAACAGGGGTAAAACAGGAAAACATGTATTATACCAACAAGTACTCAGAGTTTCTGGGGCTGGTTTGATTTTAACTCATGTTGGCTGAACTGTGAGCTAAACTAAAGAAATACTATAATCGAACATTAATCAAATAAACAACTGGACCTCTGCTCTCAAGTGGAAATATTAATGTTGATAAAACAATTTTAGGCACTAAGCTGGATTGAGCTGGATTTGAGGGAAGCGCTTTGTTGTACAGTTGTACAGTCGGAGAATGCCAAACCAAAGGCAGAGTATCACATTTAAGACCAGGCTCCGGAGAGACTGGAAAGTTTCCTCTGAGAAGATTATTGACAGCTGCTAGAATGTGAGGAGATCGTTGCCATATAAACAATTTCACAAACCTTCAAGATAAAGAATAAGCTGCCATTGTCTTCCTCCAAGCATGCAAACACTGTACATACACCGAATGGCCACTTTATCAGAGACAACCATCAAAGGATCTGCTTTGGCCTTCAGAACCGCAGTGAATCATCGTGTCATGGATTCTATCAGGTCTTGAAATGGTACTGCAGGAATATTGACCCATGCGAACTGAGAGCTTCTCACAGTCACCACAAATTAGATGGAGGCACTGACAGGCTTTCAAAAGACCATTCTGTAACAACCCAGAAATTCTATATAGGATTGAGAAGGCCAGGGAAACAAGAAAAGCTCGCTGGGTTCTATAGTGCGAGCGTTTTGTTCGCTTTTGCATCTTTGTTTTAAAGAAATGCAAATTTATTTAGGGCAGGGCTGGGAGGTAGGGTAAAGATATCATCACAATATTGAAAGACATTTTCACGATACACCATATTTACCACGATACATGTGATTGCAGACAAAATGCATCTGCAGTGACAGTCTTAAAAACTGCTGTTCAAATATTATCCCATACTTGTGCAATATTCTGCAGTTCATTCGGTTAAGCAGACCTAACTTCACTATTCATAATGAAACATGAAGTTTTTCAGAGTTCTTTAAGCACTGAAGAAATTTTAATCTTTCATTAAGGCTTCTTTTTGGAGGAACACTCTCAGATTTCTGACAAGATGTGATAAGATGTCCAGATAAAATGTGGACAGAAGCTAATATGAGGACTAACATGAGGGAAAATGCAAGTCCTTCTGTCTGAGATCTGTTGTTTAACACGTTTAGCTGGTTACCGGACATAAACTAATTGATTAGAACTAGCAGGAGTCAAAGAACTAGTATGAAATTTATGAAAAGGACATTTACATAAGTACATACATATTTAACACCTGAGTCACAGAACAACAATGTAATTCAATCCCTGAGTGCATTTACATGCATGTAATAATCCGATAATAGTCGGATTTCTGCAGCTATCTGATTATAAGTGGTCACGTATACAGCATAGTTCGATCTAGAAATCAGATTAAGAAATCTGATATAGAAAGCTTTTTACTCCAGTATTCGGATTTTTCAGACCATGTATACCAGTTACCCGATTTCTTATCCCGTCATGGTTGCCAGGTCCACCTATTCTTGGCATTATTTGGCCTATTTCTACATAGATAGTGATGTTTTTTTCTCGATGGATCTGGCAGCCTCTGAATTAAACGTGCCACGGAATTAAAAGCAGCGAAACGGCTATCAAACACTTAGTATATAAAACTCAGTATATACTTGACAAAACGAAGATTTTGATTATTTCATATAAAATTTTGAAGTTTATGTCCCATATTTCTGTGAGATTATTGGCTGGTTGCAAAGTAGAAGTCCGATTACTGTGAACTCGAGTCATGTAAAGCGGGAGGTTTCCCATTATCTGATTACTCAGGGGCATGTAAACTTGCAAGCAAAATCTGATTTTCTGCAGTTATCGGATTATATGAAATGCATGTAAACGCACTCATTTTAAGTCTTCCACATAATCCTGCAGTTACATTTGATACATATGTAGGGACATACATTTCAAATATTGTAAATTAACTTCTATTATTTGTATATATTTTTGTAAGAACGGCTCAGAAACATCCCTCAAGGGTCCTTGCTATACTTTAAAGCTACTTGTGACATGCAATGACGGATGCCTTGACAAAATGCCTTTAGGAATAAATGAAAAACAAGAATGTTAGTTGGCGCACCGGCATTGTTTTTGGCTGCGATTTGCGTCACTGTGCACCTCCTGTTCAGTCACTCAGATCGCACGATTTTCTTGTTGTAATGTGGATTCACAGAAACTACAGAAAACCTGCTTGCTTGATTTCATGCTGCACTCTGAGATCACGTCTAATTTCCACACGGGGAAGCTCCAGTCATGATAGGGCAGGTGTCTCTGATAAAGTGGCCACTCAGGGTATATTAGAGAGAGTTTTGTCACTAGCACTTCATCCCATGTGCTTGATGACTGAACATCTGCGGCACGTCAGACACTGGTGTACATGAGTGATAAAGTGTCTTTGGACATTTTCACTTATGCACACATCCGGCGTACATAAGGCTATTTGTTTGGATGTGTCACTCTGCGTGACATCGCCTTTGTCCGATGTGGTCTGTCTTCGTGAGGAGCTGTAAAGGTCTAGAGCTATCTGCTGGGACATGTGGGAGTGCCAGTGCTACTGAAATGGCAGGTTAGTATTCACATTGATCGTACAGCAGGGAGCTGGAGGAAGCTGAAGCTCAGAATAGGTCACATCCCCGAGGGCCAACCAGCCCCTAATGATCAACCTCATCTCTGCCGGAATTGAGAATGCACAGCAAGAAAACTGACCTTGCTTTGAAAGATAGCAGAAAAACAATAAATTGTATGGCCTCGCACTGAAAGATTTATCCGCGGTCTGGAGTTTCCCTCTCTCAGCTCCGCCTGGATAAGCTCAACATCTGGAAAGCGTCACTGCTTCTATTATTATTCCGAATGTTATTGAAATATGCGAGTGTGAAAGAAGACGAACGACACAGATGATTGCGTTCTTCGGCGGCAGGCGGTGAAGCCGGTTGCACGCAGGATCCAGGGCGATGTTTTCTTTAGCAAGGGGGCCTCTTCGATTTGGACGCCAGCGCAGGAGCAGTAGTGTATTTTGAGAGTTGTACTGGCCGGGGTTCAGCAGCCTCGTGTATTTACAGTATCCCGAGTTTCAACCGAGAACATCTGCGACTCATTGACACATAGGCGATAGAGCTGTTTAAGAGCGTCTCCTTTATTTTGGGAGTGTGCACAGAAATAGGCTTGACACACACGTCCAAGGGGACCAAAATCACTTATTTAGGGGGCCTGCGTATTTGATGTATCTTAAGTATTAGAGTCTATATAAGGATGACACGCTGGTGAAGTTCCTAGTGGTGTTGCCATCTCAAGGGACCTAGGTTCTTCCCATGTCTGCATGGGTTTCCTCCCTCAGTGGGATCAGCACTGGAACGACCACCTTGCCGGCCTTGCAGTGGTCTGCAGGGAACAAACTCAAGTAAGACATATTGCTGCACACCATTAAGAAGTTCTGAGATCTAACAAATAAACACCCGTGGATCATCTGGGAGGGTGTCCAAACTTTTATACACACTATTATATTTCAGCTTGGTCAAACACAATAGACCTCCACTGAGTTTGAGCTTTGAGTCTAAGCAGTGCCCCCCCACACATCATGTCGGGCATCACATGCACGCATGATTGACTGTGTTTGAAGGCGGGGAGACCAGCTAAGGATCATCTAATGGTGCTGTAACAGAGACCATTACTGACCCTGAGTTGGAATGGCGTCTCATCCCGGCATGCATGGACCTATGCCCTGTTTTCTCTGGGATAGGCACCGGACCCCTGCAAACCCTGACTGGGATAAGCTAAATTGTGAAAAAAACCCTCAATAAATCATTCTGGGATGATTTATATGTCTAGAATGGTTCCAATTATGGTATATATTCATGACAGTATGCAGTATTCTATGAAAAATTTTAAAAGCTAATAAATATTAATACGCTGAATACAATTTTTTTGCATTCCATATCCGTTTAAATGAGATTTAGAAAATGTTATTTGTCAATGACCCACATTGTAAATAGGAATCTATTTGGGATTCAGTCTGACTTGAAGGTGATGGATTGAAATATCAACGTGTCATTTATTTTTGGATTTGAGAACAGAATTGCACAAAACGCCGTTGAAAACGTCAGAGAAAAGGCCTTGGTGTAAGTAAACACAATAAGGAAACCTAACAAGTCCCCCTTTTGAAACTAGTTCTTTTGTTTTCACCCGCACAGGTTAAAAGGCCTTGAAGATTTCTTCTCAGAAAGTGCACCAATGAAAGTGGCTGTAATAAAAGTTTCACAGAATAAAAATTCAAGAAAATTGCCTCCTTCTGAAAGGGGCAGGCAACTGGGATCAGTGAATCAGGCTGAATTATTGAAGGATGGTACAGATTCATGGCTTTCAGGCTCATTTCCTTTCCATCATTTGGAGTTCTACGAAGAGGGAGGCTTTTGAAAAAGGGTGAGGACTGACGGCTGCTGGAGTAATCGGAGGAGACCTGTGGTCCGTTCACGATTGTACATGACAGCTGAGTGATAGCAACCACTGCTATCTTTGTGTCAGAACGAAAAGACATATTCCTCATGGTGAGAACAAGGTGCTAGTGTTTTCCCTCAGGGGCCCGATGGGATTTTTGCTTCGGCCGCTTATGTGTATTGACAAATCCAGAGTGCTTTCTCCCAACTTGGTGGTGGGGTGTTGTTCACGGTCAGTGCATCTCTTTGTAATTTGGTATTGGTCTGATGTTGACATAATCTCCGTCACTGTAAGCCAAGCTCCTCGGCTAAACAAGCTGTTGAAGAGCTGGGTAAGACTCGGCTTTGATCCACCTGGGAAACCTGGGATTCATTTCACCCTCCAAAATATTTAGCAAATTTGAAACTGCTGCTATTTATTTTCTCTAGCTAGTTCACCCCCTGCCGTTTTGCCAGAAAAAATCTGGGCTCTTTATTTATTCTGCTTTATCATGAACAGGAGGGTCATATGAGGGCATACGACTCAAGAATAGTGGTCAAGAGAATATTATACAATGTTGCGCAATAATGTGGGCACTCTCCCAAATTTTTGGGAACCACAAGTCGGTAAGAATCAGACTAGTACTCCAGCAACTTGAAAGGTGCCAGACCTTTTGCACTTTCATTTAATTTTTAATATTGCCTAAGATTGGCGACGCCTACCCTCTAGACCATCCCCTTACCCCAGCACTGCTCCCACTCTGTCTCCTTCATGCTCCTAATCTATATCCACCCTATATTCACTGCTCCTACCCCATTCCCTCTATGCTCCAACTCACCCCCTTACTCCAGCACTGCCCTCCCCTATCCTGTCCATGTCTCCACCCCATCATCCCACATCCCAGGACTTCTTCCACTCTGTATCCACCATTCCCCCTTCACTACAGTATGTCCACCCCATTTCCCCCATCTCATCCCCTCCAGACCCCATCTCCATCTCTACACTGTGCTTTACTCCTGTACTGCTCTTGCCCTGTTCCCTTCATTTGCCAACACGTTTCCCACTAAATCCCCTTTACTCTAGCACTGCTGCCACGATCTCCTTCATAGCCCAGCACTGTTCTCACCAACTTGCCCTCTATGCCAGCAGTGCTCCCACCCCATCCCGTTCCATGCCTCAGCCCTGTCCCCACTCTGTCCTGTCCTCTCTAGAGATGCATCGATCTATTGGCCAGTGACCGGAATGGGCTGGTTTTCAGCATGATTGGCTGTGACCAGTCTCATATAACCAATTCTGTGCCAGTCACATTCAGCCTATACTTGTGACGCCAACAGCAGTGCAAACACAGCCACACACATGAACAGCACTTTGACTAACATTAATTCAGAATTTAGTTTGTGTGTGTATGGAGCTTTAAACTTAAACAGGTAATGCTCAACCGCTCTGTGTTTGTTTCCCAGTCCCAATGTTTAGCATGCGGTTTGTTTGTTTTGGCTTATTTTTAATCTTTTTATGCCTAGGTGTATATGTGTGTATATATACCCCCCCCCCTCTCTCTCTCTCTCTCCCCCTCTCTCTCTATTTATATATATATATATATATATATATAGAGAGAGAGAGAGAGAGAGAGAGAATTTCTTTTTGTTCTTTACACTTTTTTTTACATTATTCCTATCTGTTACCCTTGCACTAACTGGTAAAGTCTCGTATCAAGGCTGTAATAAAGTACAATTTGAGCAAGTTTGCAGGGATGTATATTTTGTGGCTGATGCCACAAAGCTGAAGCCATTGGAAGAATAGAGCTAGGAAAGAATAAAGCCAACAGCTCTTGCTATCTTTCCTTCACAGATGTTTCTGTATGCTGTCATTTATAATTCTTTGACAGAAAAAATCAGAATCAGTCATATATTTAAAAATTGGAAATCGGAATCGGCCAAGAAAACACCAGTTGGCGCATCTCTAGTCCTCTCTTATGTAATCCCCTCCATGCTCCAACACCATCGCCTCCACTTCCCTTATCTCAACCACACCCCTTTTCTGTCCCCTACTTGCCTTACCACTTAACCCAGCAGTGCTCGCACACCACCCCCTCCATGCCCCACCCAGATCACCCTTATCCCAGTACTTACTCCAGATGCTGATTAGTCTGGATATGTGTTTTTTATGGACTTCAGACTCTCAATATTATTATCACACATTGTACAAAGCCTGGTCTGATTTTTTTTTGTACTGCTTGTACAGACAGAAGGCGTTTTAGAGCTGACTGTGTGTGAACCTTGTGCGTACTTCTAACAGATTTGGAGAGGCTCACTCAGTATTCCTTATGTTTGCTATGAAAGCAAAGACAGACCACACATTCGATGTTCTACTGGCAGTCATTGGCATAAATAAAGTCACGTCTTCATAAAGTGGTCTACGGGCTTAAAATGCCTCGGCTGTTGGTGCAGTGAAATGATAAAGCCAAGGGTCATCCATTAATTCATCTGAGCGATGGGTTGCCAGTTTATCGCAGCCAACAAAGGATGCATCTTTTATTTAAATATCAAGATTTATGGCCACGGTGGCCACGGAGAAAGCAAGAATATGGAAGTTGAAGTTGTCCATTAGGCTGCTGGCAGGCCCTTGAATGACTTGTTATCACTGCCAGAGCTGAAGGATGAAATTAATTGGTATATTAAAACCTACGGCATTACCATAATGGCTGTGTTGTTGAAATATTGAAGCCATTCAGGATATCTTGGTAAATACTTGTCAGAGTGATACGTCGGGGTAAAGCGGTTTTATGTTGTCAGATATTTCTTCTTGTGGGACTTGCATGCTGAAGGCCAAAAAACAGTCTGTATTTGAAAAATTGTTATTACTATTTGTATTATGCAGCCACTTTATATTTATATGGCATGTAGACTTTTTCGTACTTTTAACACAATTGTACATTTTCTCATTAACTGATATTTATTAGTGGGTTAATAAAGGAACCATAATATAATATAATATGTTACATTAAGTAAATCAAACTTGCTTTGGGCCATTCTAAATATTTAAACTATTGAAATGTTGAAACTATTCATTATCTTGGTAAATACTTACCTACTACTAATATAATACTACTTAATCTTCTATATTTATAGATAATAGGCAAACTAGCAACTGTTTTTTTTCTAGCAAGCTAGCACAGACTCATTTAGTTCCAGAATCCCAGATATAAATGTGATTATACAACAGATATTTGTGACCTTACAATCTGATTGGTTGTTAGAAGAGGTTTTTTTACACCAAAATGGTATCACTGTGCTGACAGGTTGCCAAGTAACGACAAGCTTTATGCACACAAAAATTTCATATATAATATATATTAATATATATAAAAAATATTAACAATATTAATTTTCATATTCTTTTTAATTATCCCAAATTACGTATTAATTAATAATATATTAATTTTGTTTAATAAATTAATTTTATTTTTAGTTTTTGTCTGTTTTCCTTCAATCTTTGCATTCGCACTTTGTATATCAAACTTAACGTTGCTTGGTAGTGTTTAAATATTTTGAACAAAGCTGGGTTAGAGCAGGCTAGGGAATTGTTATTATTGCATAGCAACAATTCATTTGTTGTGGATTTACTTTTTGGCAGACATATTGTCAGTATTAAAGCATTGTCAGCATGAAATTTGGGGCTGATTTAATTTATATTATTTTTTTATTTTGTTGTAAAAAAAAAAACTTGCATAAAAGCAATGACATCATGGCTGTGATTATCTATGGCACTCGCCTTCAGCTTGTCTCTGTGTCCAAATCATAGCCGCGAGGTTATTCGCGATGACACAACCTCAAGTGTTCTATTGCTTTTAGCAAGAACACAGTATGAACGAGTAATATTAGTTTGGATTTTTACCAGTACTTAGCCGTCTCATCAAAATACCTTTCTAAGGCGTTCAATATTAAAAAAGTCTTAGCTAGCTACTTAAAGTTGAATATTTAAATAGTTATTATTACCAGTATTGCCATGCTAAATTTATTAGGAGGTACATAATAAAATTATTAGGAGGGTAGTAACTGGCTGAAAGGTTCATTTATGCCGAGCACTTACAGAAATATTGCAATGGCTAGTTATGATAAATTGTTTAGCACCGATATTCAGGTACACCCGAACTCACCAGTTCTGAATGTCACAAGGTAAGCTCCAACACTATATTAGACCTTGAAGGAAGTTTTTTTTTTTTCATTTTCATTCCACAATGTCATTTGATTGATGAGAGCACTCATATTTGAGGAAAATGTTATTTTTTACCCTGGCAGCCTTAAACTTTTTATTTTGGTGAAAAATAATGGAGTTCATAAATTATAGAGGTGCCAGGGAGAGTGTGGTGCTGTGCTCTCAGCGGCAGTCTGGACTGAACTGACTTAGAAATGAACCGGCGCTCTCCTCATGCCCTGTAGAGCTGATGACGATGATTAATTCTCCTCGTTACATTGTCTCCAGCCACGATCTTAATGTGATATTTTATTCGTAGCCAGCACACAGATGACAGGCCTCAAATTATTGAAGCTGTGGACTGTGTGTTGACACTTCAATCATGGTTGTCCTTTAATATTTTGTGCTTTTGATAAGATTGCCATGAGGGGTGGCCAGATTGACAAAGCTGGAGAGGTGGCCAGGGTGGCACCAGGGCCGAGCAGGAGGGATGGTCAGATGACCAGGCTACAGAATGTGGCTGATCAGGTGAACCCTGCTCGCCCCCTCTTTGTCAGCAAGAGATATACACAAACCTCATGACAAATTTATCCATTTACAGGGGAGTATTGGCAAGTGACGGCTGGTTGATAAGACTTGGCAAATTAAACAAACTCACCGGGGCTTCTGGATTCCGGAATACATTGGATAATACTATGGACTACAGTGGCTAAGGCTCTGGACCGCAGTGTTTAATTCTTTGTACTACAATGGCTAAAGGTCTATTCAAAACCAAGTACAATTTTTTGCACGATAAAACAGATGCGATGTGTAACATAGTGGGACCTTCATACCAACAGATTAGAATGCACTTGTATAAACAAGGAAACGGTTCCATCCAGCCACTGTGAGGTTTATCACCATCATTCTCCAGCCTTTCAGCTATATTCCGCTGAATATTTTCTTTAATATCCATGTTTTTATAGTCAGCGTGTTGCTCTTGTGCTCTACTACTAGCAAAATGAGCTGTTCTGCCTGACAACCGAACTCTGATTGGTCAGATTTTAGCTCATCGGAACAACACAGAAATGAGAAACATTTTAAAAATTGTACGCAGCATCGCATTCCGTCAGCTTTGGACTCGGTGTGAAGGACGGCATTAACATACACGTGGTTTTTTTCAAACCATGACGTACATATTTTTCGACTACCATGCCTAAGGCTGCAGGAGCCTGAAGTTACTACCACCCTAAATATGCAAGGTGACGATTTTTTTTGTCCAGGGAGTATAAATTGGCCAACGTTCTAGGTACAGTGGTTAAAACCATGACCTATAGTTGCTGAGACTTTTTACTACAAGTGCTAAGGTTTTGGACTACATTGGTTAATGCTCTTGTCTACAGTAGGCAGTGTTCTGGACTACAGTGGTTAAAGCTATATGTACTACAGTAGCTGAATATGGACTAAATTGGCTAAGGCTCTGGGTACAGTAATTAAAGCCATGGACTACAATATTTAAGGCTCTAGATTGCTGTAGTTAAGGCTCTGGACTACAGTTGCTATGATTTTGTACTACCAGCGCTGAAGCTTTTGACTGCAATAGTTAATGCTCTGGACTACAGTGGTTAATGCGTTGGACTCCAGTGGACTACACTCTGGACTACACTGGTTAAGGGTGTAGACACAAGTGGTTAAGACTCTAGTGTACTCTAATTACTAATCAGGATGTCGTGAGTTCAAATCCTAGCTCTGCCAAACTGCCACTATTGAATTACCTATTCATTTTTTGTCAGTGGTTTCATCCTGTCAGATAGAAAAGCTGGTTTGATGTATATTTTATTTTTATGGACAATGTCACCTCCCAACTTGTCCTAGAATCACCACTGCCAGAGGCCGGAATATAACTTTCACTGTAAAGAACCCAAACTGCAGATGTGGTATTGATTTTAGATACGAAATCTGCAAGCCAGCAGTAATTGGAAAAGTTTCTTGGGCTCAGTTTCAAAGACCACATTTTCTGTTTAGCTGGTTATTTAGTTGTTGTGTCTCGAGGCCTCCTTAGGTTCCACTCGCAGGAGCAGCTTTTATCATTTACGTTCTTTAGATGCTCAAATAGCTGACATGTGCCGGGTTTGGAGTCTGACACTGAAGGAGAAGGAAAAAAGCAAGACTCGGTTGTCCTGTGTTGATGCTGAAATGAGTTTAAGTATAGACCAGGTTTGAGTGGAACAGAATGAAATAAGCTCTGTGGTTTCCTTTGTTTGGTGACTCACTAAAGCAACGTTGCCTTTGAAAGCCTGAGATAACCTTGTGTAATAACCTTGCTTTTGTGGAATAGTAGCTGCTCTACTAAAGTTTCCTATTGTGCCGTGGATTCTTAAAAAGCTTTTCGAGTGTATTAGAAAAAGCACAGTGACGTTTATCAACCTGCCATGTTCTTGATTTTTTTAAATCATACCATCATACCAATTCCCATGCACTGGAATAAATTCATGAGTCATGCGATCACTTGGCTTGAATGTGCTTAAAGAAGGAAACCGTCTTCCACACAAATGACTACAGATGGCCACAGTTGGCATTCGGGAGTGATAGCGGGCAGGGATGCCGTCCCTCCCACCCAGAGAGCAGGACCAATTAAGCTCTGTGGAGTTCTGGCGACTGATGTCAGTGGCATCATCGAGGCTCAAAACTTATGACCCCCTGATGTTAATGCCACCACTTTGGGTTTCACCACTTGGGGATCTGCTGCGGGGTTTTTTTTTTGTACATGCAATAAAATACTGACAATTAGGATGAGCCACTTGAACCAAATACAACTCAAATATTACTAGACAGCAGCAGCCCGGCTTATGTTTATGGGCTACTGACTGAAGAAGATTGCTGTTGCAGCACTGCTGAATGATCCCTCAGACAGATTCCTCTCCCTCAGACCTAGTCAGTCGTATGTGCATGTGATCCAGCCAGAAAGCACAGTTTTGATTTGAACCCGGGTCTCTGCTAGGGGTGTAACAATACACTGTGTTCATGATTCGATTCACGATACTGAGTTCACGATCATCGGTTTTACATTTGATAAAAGACATTCTTTGAAAAGTCATTCATTTAATAAAAGACAGTCATTCTCAAGTGTCAGCAACGCAAAACAATGCACATTTCTTGTATACGTTTGTAAACAAACAACAAAAAAAGAAATGACTAGAAGCAGAAGTTTAAATTGTAAACAAAATGCTCTGTTGTAGCTTCACCATATCTTTTTATTTCTGATGAAAACAATTCAATGTAATGTGCACTTTTCTTGCATAAAAATTGAAACAGAAAGAATCTTTAGTCCCCTGAAGTTAAAAGAAATTAGAACGACTCACTTAGAACAGGATATTAAAGATTGGATGTCACACAGCTAGCTGAGATTGAATGACGATAAGACAGAGATTATGTTGTTTGGTTCTTCTGCTGTAGCCGACAGATTGAAGGTTAATCTGGGCATGTTAGCTCAATGTACCAAAACACATGTTAAGGACCTTGGAGTCATATTTCACACAGAATCGAAATTTGATAATCAGACAAATGACGAGGTTAAGGGTAGTTTTTATCAGCTTAAAATGATTTTTATATTAGAAACATTCTTGGAGTTCTCTGGTTTGGAAAAAAAGGTAATTCATGTATTTGTAACATCAAGGCTGGATTATTGTAATGCACTTTATTAGGGAATCAATGAATCATCTCTTGATCGCCTATAATTGGTTTAGAACACTACTCAAGTCTTAGCATCATTGCATTGGCTTCCAGTATGATTCAGAGTCCAATAGAAATTCGAATCCCTGAGTTTGAACCACAGGACGAGCTCGCTTGTGAGGTCGGATGGTGCGATTATGGGACTGGCACCCTGTCCCACCCAGAACCTGCCCTGGATAATCAGGGATAAACCAGGATACTGACACAAGAAACAGCTTCTGCAAACACTTGGGTGATGCAGCAGTCTAATACACTAGCCTGGTGTCACATGTAGACACAGTTGGTCATCCCCTGAGACTGCAACAGCGATTTCCTACCCAGACTTGCAATGGATTGGTTATATTGCTATAACATCATCAAATCACCCTGAACTAACATGAAGAAAGATCTTTTCTCCGAAAATAGCACACGTGTCACCTTCACACTGACGTTCTGAAGCACTGGGATCTTGATTTCCTCTGAGTCGTCTCTACTGCACCAGTACAGCTGCTGCATAACCAAATTAAAGGGGTGCGATATCAGCGCCCATCAGTGTCAACACACCCACGCGGTGACGTACGCCAACATCGGTTCAAGTTTGTTAAAGTAATGACAGGTCTGCCTGAGGAACTGAAGAAACCTGATTTGATGGATATCAGCTGTCAGGTGAAATTTGTATGCACCGATCAGCGATCTAATATTGCATAGATCCACTTTGTGCCGCCAAGGCTCTGATCCCTGTGGTATGGGCTTCAGGAGAGGTCTTAAACTGTCCTGTGGCACAGTACCTGGCACCAAGATGTTAGCAGCAGATCTTGGTCCTGTGAGTTGCGAGGTAGAACCTCCATGGATTGGAATTGCTTGTCCAGCACATTCTACAAATACCCGAGCAGATTGAGATTAGAGGAGAGCACCTTGAAGTCTTTGTCATGCTCTTTAAACTATCCCTGAACTCTTTTTGCACTGTGGCAGGATGAAATGTCCTGCTGATAGAGGCCACTTAGAGGTGTACGTCATCTGGAGCAATGTTTAAGTAGGTGGTACGAGTCAAAGTAACATCCATGTGAATGCCAGCATCAAAGGTTTTCCAGCAGAACATTGCCCAGAGCAGCACAGTGTCAATGTGTTTCATCTGTCAGTGGTGTAATGCTATGGCTGATCAGTGTAAGAGGATATAAAGCAGATACAGACAGAAATACAGTCCCACATGCTGTAGGAAGTGCTCTTTTTCTGTAATGTCGGGGTATTCCTGGTTGGTTTCACTTGATATGATTGACCCAGCTTCGACTCCGATGAGTGCTGGGACTCGGGAAGCTCTGATGATTCGCAAACACACTGAAATTCGAAAACCTGAATGGAGTGCAAGCTGACTTTTTAAGTGTTATTACAGTGGGGCAAAAAAGTATTTAGTCAGCCACTGATTGTGCAAGTTCTCCTACTTAGAAAGATGAGAGAGGTCTGTAATTTTCATCATAGGTACACCAACTATGAGTGACAAAATGAGGGAAAAACAAATCCAGGAAATGACATTGTAGGATTTTTAAAGAACCTAATTGTATGTTATGGTGGAAAATAAGTATCTGGTCAATAACAAAAGTTCAACTCAATACTTTGTAACATAACCTTTGTTGGCAATGACAGAGGTCAAACATTTCCTGTAAGTCTTCACCAGGTTGGCACACACTGTAGCTGGTATTTTGGCCCATTTCTGAATGCAGATCTCCTCTAGAGCAGTGATGTTTTGGGCCAACACGGACTTTCAACTCCCTCCACACATTTTCTATGGGGTTGAGGTCTGGAGACTGGCTAGGCCACTCCAGGACCTTGAAAAGCTTTTTTACGGAGCTTTTTTTAAAAGCTTTTCAGTTGTCCCTGTCAACCTCTGCAGAAAAACAGCCCCAAAGCAATGATGTTTCCACCCCCATGGCTTCACAGTAGGTATGGTGTTTCTTGGGATGCAACTCAGCAGCTTCTTCTTCCTCCAAACACCGACGAGTTGAGTTTTTACCAAAAAATTCTATTTTGGTTTCATCTGAGCACATGATATTCTCCCAATCCTCTTCTGGATCATCCATATGCTCTTTGGCAAACTTCAGACATGTACTGGCTTAAGCAGGGGGACATGCCTGGCACTGCAGGATCTGAGTCCCTCTCGGCGTCGTGTGTTACTGATGGTAGCCTTTGTTTTTCACACTTTCACATGAATGATGGACTTCTGCTCTTAAACTCCCGCTTCTGGTCGTGGATTCTTATCATCGATCGGCTGCTCATGCACTGTTGATGCGATCCATTATTGGTTATCCTCTGCAGAGAAGTGCAATTTGTTGGACAAGGCCCCACTGCAGAGATTGATAGGAGGGAAAAAGAAGCAAAATGCACTGCACTATAATAATACACCACCATATCGGGTGGCATAACTGTACATAAATAGCGAATTACATAGGAATCTGTTTAACATCATACAGCACTGTACAGTGCCTTTGCCTTTTTGAGACGGATTTTTATTTCCTATTATAATTTATTATTAATTTTAAGACCTCAGCACAACCTCAGACGTTCAGAGTTTTGGGATTGCGTTTTGAATGATCCACCAGTATTTGGTTTTGGTTTGATTAGTTAATGGTTCATAGAAATTTCCTGAAGTGAGCCGTATTGAAGTTTCTTTCCTGCAAAGGAAGAAAGTGACCACACGTACCAGACTGTTAATATTGTGATATAACATCATGATACACTAAATGCAACAAACAAATCAAATTATAATAGATTATAATAGTTCAAAATAAACATTAAATAAAAATCTTAGCACAGTTTGTCATAGGAAATCACCTGCTATGTTGCCACATTGACGTCAACACTAAAAACAATCATAAATGGTGTTAAAATGGCAAGAATTTGATTTTCCTTCGTATTATTCATCACTAAGTCATACAAGTGAAGTTCCCGTAGCTAGTGCTTGGCCAGCGTGTCCATAGCTTGGATCCAGTGAGTCTGATTGTGTATTGTGAAGCCAAGTATTGTAATAAATTGCGTCATATCACCAACTTGCTGGTGCTGCAGAGAAGACTTATAGTCAAACATGTCCTGTGAAATGGTGTTCTGCTGAACATAAAAGCAACAGTGAGAATCCCAGCAGTAAATCTAAACCAAGGCCAGCTAGAGACATGGACTTTGTAGATGAGGTGTAGCTGGTGCCCCCGCACCTAGAGAAGTAGAAATCATAGCCTGGAAGAGAAAAAGAATGACTCAAATGAGGTGATCTCAACAGGGGAGAGTTTCTTTCATCTGGATTCAAGGCTCTTTCCTGTTTTGTGTGAATAGAGCGATTTGCTCCAAGGTCCAGCAGGACCATGCCTCTGAAATACAACTGAAACGATTCAAAGCACTTTTGAGTGGGTCCTCTATCTGGATAGGAGAGCTGGAATGCTGCGAAAAGGCAATGGACTGTGTTCATTTTTCCCCTCTGTGCATTGAAGTTGTGTGAAATGTTGGAGGCATAAATGGGAGCATTTTCCAAGTTTATCTTCTTGACATGAGATTAAACGTTGAAAGAAACAGTCAATGTTTTCTTTATTCCTTATACATTTAAGAAGATTTTCCTCAACGCTCTATTCTAAAAAGCGCTATAGAAACAATGCTGACTGTGACTTTTGACTTGGCTGGTTAGTGCGGTCACCTCACAGCTCCAGAAATGTCTGGTTCGATTTCCACCCCGGACCCCACCTGTGCTGAGTTTGCATATACTCCCTGTGTCTGCATGGATTTCCTGTGGATACTCTGGTTTAATCCAATATTCCAAAGACCTCTGTTATTTCAGTTGGTGTCTGTGAGTGTGTGTTTGCGTATGCCCTGGATCGATACCCTGTCTAAGGCTGGTTCCCACCTTGCTTCCTGTGCTAAAGTTTCGGTCCCTAAAATTCCGTCAGGTTTAGAAAGACATACAATATAAATATGCACGTTAAACAGAGAGCGGGAGTTAGAATTCACATCCTGCAACAATGTCAGTTGTGATGCACTGAAAAATAAAGGCTGATGCTATTTGCACCCTGGTGTAAGCAGAAATATATACTATTTGCACCATGGTGTAAAAAGCTATTTATACTGTGTACACCCAGCATTAAAGTATCAGAAATATCACATAGTTCTTCGCTATTGTACTTTTCCTTTTTATTGTTTGTTTTTCAGTGTATGTATTTCGTTATTTTATTTTACACTTGAATTTGTGCAATATGCTAGTGATGTGTAGTGTTCTATGTTCCTCCTGATGTAATTCAATTTCCCTCGGGATTAATAAAGTTTGTTCTATCTATCTATCTATCTATCTATCTATCTGGTTGTCTAAAATGTATTGTTAATACATTTGTGTAGGCTTCAGACAACGTAGCATCCATATTATGAGGCAAATTCTACTCATCCTTATTGAACAGCTTTTTTGGAAATTCAGAAGTGGCATCTTTTCTGCAACTCTTCCCTGTAGCAGAGCATCAGTTGGCCCTACCTTAACCTTCAGCTTTCGGCTGAAAACCAGTACAGATATGCACAGTTTAACATCTGTTCGCTTTAGTGACCGAGGTTTTAAGAATTATACTAGAAAATAGAAAGCTGTCTTATATACATCTTATTGATGTCTGAATGACAGAAAACTAGTACGAACCCTTGTGACACTTGCTGACAGACAAGAGAATTGCAGTCTTGAAAAACAGGAAATATGGTAGTTTGTGTCATTTTCGGTAAGTATTTCAAGGGGTGTAAAAGATACAAAGATAAGAATGACTGTTTTCTGCAGTACTGTACTCTACTAAATAATTTCATATTGTGTTTTTTTTTATTATTAAGATTATGATTAAAAATGAGCGAGTGAGCGCCCACTGACCTGTGATGGACTATGATGGACTGTCTTGCTATGGGAACTCATGTTAAGGCAGAAACTGGCCAACAGGGTGACATGCGCTGGAACAAGAGCCGCACCCACAGGAAGCAGAGATGGAGGGCTTGACAAAATAATCGCTGACTAATCAAAAAAAATAATCGACATATTAGTCGACTGCCAAAATGATCATTAGTTGCAGCCCTATTTGCCACTATGGCAATGTCCAGTTAATCTGCTATCTGCTTAATCGGCTGTTACTCTTCCACCCACCTCATTCAAACGGACAGAAATTTCATTTGGAATGACCTCTGTTGGATTGTGCGTATAACGAATTAGTAAGATGTAAATAAGTGGTTCCTGAGGGTGGATGTGGATGAACCTCCAGTTACACCATGTTAGCTTTTCAGCAGCAAGCAGCAAACACGTTCATACGGACCTACTGTTGAATATTTATGGCTCTTTGTAGAATCTCCTCACTTTATTCTGTCCTGTATACAGAACAGACCTCGTTCGTACCGCCTTCCCAGCCTGGCTTGTTTCTGCAGATCATTGCGTGACCCAAGAAATGACCAGCCACTGTGTAACCTGAGATAGCGCTAATCTTTTAAGCTAACACAAATTTAATTACGGACAACAAATAGGCCGACGCTTTATGTTCCTGGATTTGCCTGCAGTGAGAAAATTAAAGCCCTTCTCAAAAGGCACGGTTTGTAGATTTCATCCGACACAGCTGTCCTTTTCATCGGCACTCTGCTAAACGTGATTAATGCTGGTTCGGGGGTTCCGGTTTCACCTCCGTTATTGTTCCGTATGATTTATAGCCTCGCCACATACATGAAAGACGCCTGGCCGAGATGGCTCAGGGAGTAAAACAGAAAAGACGTTTCATTTCCTCGAGATTGGGTTTATGAGTTGTGTAGTTCATGTGTTGTTAAGTGCGATGGTGAACGCTTTGGCGATGTTGTCACTGACTTGTTCCTTTCTTCTCTCTCTATGTGCTTCTGAATTGCTCCTGATTCCTCTTGACACGATCGTTTGTCCTCTTCAGGTAAGAATATTTTCTTCTTAAATGCTGAATTTAAGGCTCTTTAATAAGAGATGCTCTAGTCTTGAGGCAAAATGGGGTGTCCAGGGTGGCTCTGGCTCACACTGATATGTATTTGGCCAACCTGGGTGCTTCCTCAATACATTTTTGTTTGTATTGTGCAGTATTTTGTGCATAAGGTGTATGCAAATGTGAAATCTTTTCCATTAGCAATGCTCTAAGCCAGACTCCAGGTCAGTGGGGTGACCAGGGTGGCGCTACCTACCTGTGTTTATTGAGGCAAAGGTTGAAAGTAAAGCTGCTTGATGTGATATCAGTCTACAGTGTAGTTTTCAGCTTAGTAACCACCTCTGAATGTTGTTTCGATTACCGAATGCTACCCCCCAAAATATGGTGGAAAATAAATCTGGTTAATGTGGAGATATCTGTCTTGCTATATATTAATATATAGTAGCAACACACTTTAGGTTGTGTATGAAGTGTATGTAAACATGAAAGCTCTTCAATTAGCAGTGCTCTCTAATCCTGAGCCATAATGGTGGCACTGGCAACATGTGTGCTTTTGTGATTTAATTATTATTTAATACTTAAATAGATATTCAAGAAAATCTCTCAATATTTATTACAAATGTCATATTTTTGCACTTACTGAGCATCATAATGGATGGTGCCCCTTTCAGGGTCAATACTTGCCAGCACCCAGTGATCCATGGATAAGCTCCAGAGCCAATATGATTCTGATTAAGAACAGGGGCTTAAAAGATGAAAAATAAATAAATAATGATAATGGGTACAGTCTGAGTGTATTTGTGTGCATGTACCATGTGATGGACTGATGTCCTGTCCGGCGCTGACTCCCGCCTTGCTCACTGTGCAGGAAGATAATCCCAGCCCCCATGACCCTGAGGCTTAACTGTATATAGAAATTACAGTGGTTAATGCTGTCATCACATAGCTCTGGAGACCTGGGTTTGAGTCCCAACCTGTGTGGAGTTTGTTCCTATTGCTTTTTTGGGGTACTCTGGTTGGCATCCACATTCCACGTTAGGTCACCTGGCATCTCTAAAGTGCTCCAGTTTGAGTGAGCTTGTGTATGTTTGGGTGCATGAGCTAGGGTTGGTGGCCACCTTGTGCCATGTGGTGCCAGTTATGTTCTGGCTCCCCTTTACTCTTAATTGGATTAAACCAATGGGACTGGAAACCAATGTGGAATGAGGTAGCCTAGCGGTTGGACTCTGGGTACTGGTCCAGGGTTCAAATCCCACCTCTACCAAGCCTGAAATAATAATGGATGCTCTTGTGGTGCAGGGGTCTCCGAGCGGTGCCTTCTGGCCTGCCCAGGTGTCACATACATATGGGGGATCATTCCTGGTACTGCAACTGGGAATGGTGTTCTATCCAGAGCACACTTGTGCTTGACTCATTCCAGTTAAAAAACTATTATTACATTGAAAGATAATCGTTCTACTACAAAACTTTTGATTCTTAAATGACTAAAGTGTATAAACGAATTGTCCCAATTGCCCAGATGGAAGATGTGTTTGTTTGCCAGTACTTCTTTACACTCCACTAACTTGTAACACACTCTGCATTGATGCATGCAAATCCCCACCCAGACTTGTAGCAGCTATAAACTTTACACGCTCCGAGTTTTGTTTCCATCTTAATGCTCCAAATCTGGTTGTGATTAACTAGCTCAGTGAGTTTCTCTGGGGGCCATGCATTTGCTGCCTGTCTTTTAAAAAGCTAGCATCTGCACGCTCGTGTGTTACCCCCTTCCCCCGCTTAAATCTGCAATCCGAGGTCAAGGCCAGGGCTGAGGCACAGTGGCTGCTACCTGTTATTGCTCTGATAGGTCACATTAGCCATGAGCTCATGCATTTTGGTGACAGAGGAGGCAGCACTAACGAGGGGGAGCGTGACCTCTACCGATTCTCATTACTCTTCGGTCTCTTTCCCCGAGAACAGATTCTTAGCTCGGCCCAATCGGGTGTATTCGATACCACTTTTTATCTAAAGGGTTTTATACACACCTAGATGAGAAATGTCTGTGAGCGCTATCTAAGCCGGGAGCTTTCTTCCATTTCCACTGGGTCAGAACCTGCATGCCTTCCAAACTAAATACAGCATACTAAATAGTCCCCACTGGAGCCGTACTACTTTGACACACTATTTAGCATTGTAGCATTTGGTTTGGGACGCAGCCAGACTGCTTCCTTTGGACCATCGCTGTAGTGGAACAAATGCAGCTGGTTATAAGTTGTAAAACTGGGAGCCTTGTGAAAATAAAATATGTCTTTGTAAGAGCCATTTGGCTTGAATAATCGGATCACATGCAAGATGGGTTTTGGCCTCTGTTTAGGTGAGCTTTTGTTATCAGACAACAAAAAAGTCCTCATGTATTATGGATTGAAGTAAAGGGTGAGCGATCAGAATGTTTTGGCTATTAAACGATTCAAATGCCTGCACGATCTGCCTTCACAGAGAGATTACTTGAACTCTCATGCAGGCATGGCATCCCGAGGTGTGTTAACAAACAGACGCTACTCATTTGCCAGTCCAGCTAGCGTTTCACCGACACACACGTGATTAAACCTATAATATACCACAGTGGATGGGTGCTTCCAATTCATGTATTAGGCAACACAGTAACACAAAGGAGCAGGAGACTGAAGAAAATCAATCAGTTATGTGGAACTGGTTTGCATTTTGCACAACAATGACGATATATGCAGGTCAAGATTAGCATGCCTGGTGGAAAATTGTTGTAAAAAGAAAGTGCCCCAAAGAGTGCACTGAAAGCCAGATATCACAGGGACCTCACACGGGTGCAGCCGCTCGAAACGGCATTGAATCCATCATCCATCATTTTTTTGCCAGTGCTAGTGATTGATGGTCTAGTGGTTAAGATACTGTACTATGGACCAGAAGATCCAGGGTTCAAATCCCACCTCTGCCAAGCTGCCACTGCTGTGTCCTTGAGCAAGACCCACAATTGCTTGGATTGTAAGATTTATCAATTGTAAGTCACTCTGGATAAGGGCATCTGCTAAATGCTGTAAAGGTAATGTAATGTAAATATCTAGCTGGACATACAGCGGTACCTTGGTTCTTGTTGTTAATTTGTTGGAGAAGGCTCCTTGAGAACCGAAAACATCCAATACCGAGCAAATTTTTTCCATAAGGAATAATGTCAATGGACTTAATCCATTCCAGATCCCCAGCAAATCCACACTCTATAAGGCATTATATACATTAATGGAGTTATATTGTGCAGGTGCTTTCTTATTTATGATGGGGTTATGTTCCGTCAAATCCATCATAAGTTAATATATCACGAACTGATGAGTTTATTATAGTTTATACTGTGTCATAGCAGAACTTATTACACATTAACACTTACATTACCACTTACACTAACCTACAGTTGACCAAAATCATTAACACAAAGCTTATTTTATAATAAGATGTTGAAAAATCTTGTCATTTATGAGTAGTAATGGACCTGAAAATGAAAGTAAAGGAAAACACTTACTTTATTGTGAACTCAGGGTGCTAGCTGCTAATGCTCCTGCTTGGTCCTTTTCTGTTGGCTGTCATTACTATCCATTGTAGGACCCATGGGGACTTATTTGTGCAGATCTTCACTGAGAAAGAGCTATTGTGAGCCTGAATCACTGAATCACTGTTTAAGCAAGTGCGCCAAGTACCGAGCAAATGGTGAGAACCAAGAAACATTTTTCTAGTCAAAATGCGTCTAGAACCAAATTTGATGAGTTCTAAGGTATCACGGTTTGGAGGAGACCATCAAAACGCTGACAAGACCCTACAAAGGAGGCTAGGAACTTTGTGAGGTCTTGTCAGCGTACATAATGAAGCAGTCTGTAATTAGTCAGCCAGATGTGGAAAGAGAAAAGGGTCAGAGCAAGACTCTGCAGGTTCTTATGAGCCACAAGTGCATCATCCAAGCTGTGTTTAGTTGCACGTCTGTGAAAAATGTGATAAGTTTCATGGATTGTGATTCCACCTAAAAAAAAAAAACATGATGTAGTATTTTTGTCAGATCGTCCATCCCTAGATTCAGGTGAATATGAATTTTTCTTTGTCGTTGACACAGGTATGTGTATATAAGTATTCCTGTGCAGCTAAAAACATAAATAATAAAAAGCATGCAAGGAAAAACAATAGAAAAGATATGGAGCAGCTTTCACACTTACACGTACTGAACTCTCAGGTCAAGCAGATTTAGGAGACGGTGATTAAGGCCCTGGACTACCGATGGGGAACTTTGCGAGTTCATATCCTGCCAAGTCTTTGCTCAAATTAACTTGTTTTGGATAAGGGAGTCAGCTAAATGCACTGAGATGCTGTTTTTCAGTAGGACTCCAATGTTGTAAGTGATTTCCGAACTAAAGTTAAGAATGACCCAGGTTAAAGGAATCCACTCAGTAATCCTCTTCAGCTGGCCTCTGTCAGCAGAGCGAAGGCTGCGTTAATGTAAGTGCAGTGAGTTGGAAGGCCAGAGCGCTCAGATATCGTTCATAATTAACTCGGTGTGCTTCTGGTGAATCCTCCAGGCCGGACGATAGGCCTGGGAGGACGGAGTGGATGGGAGTTGCTGCGAGAGCAGATAATACGAAAGAGGCTTAGCCTTTCACAAAGTATGTCCGTCTCTCATCCTGGCTCTTAATTCATCAACTTCTATTTCTCATAAACGTATTCTCCTTTCCATACACCAGTACACCAGCCAGTTTGAGCCGGTCCGTCGGCACAGCCTAGCTGTTTCGTAACAAAGCTTTTTATTATTGGCTGTAACAAGAGCAGCCTGGTCTAGCATCTGCCCTCGTGCCCAGGGTCACCTCTTTCCGGCCACCAAACGCCTCTGGCATCAGTCTTTACAAAATGCATTAACAGCTCTGAGAATACACAGCTGTTCTCAAACATGCCTGAAATTTACTGCCTAGGCTGCAGCCTCATGCCTCCAGTGCAAACCTAAAAAAAAATCTCCATCAAATTTGTTGTTGTGTTAAATGACCTAGAACTGATCATTTTTATTGACGTACATAAACCCAGCGTTTTATGAGCGCGTCGACACTTGACCAGATCAGACATCTGACATGACACATCCCATATTGATTACTTGCTTGGAGAGGTCTCATAAAAGCGCAAGCAGATGTCCGTGGGTGTGTGGCAGCCATGTTCCTGCAGACTGTCCCCTCACTGAGAGCTCTCTGATTGCTATAGACATCTTAATTAGACTTTCTGAAATTAGGCTTTCAGAGTTATCTGAGTCCTCCCTGCGGTATCTGATCTACTTATAGAGATAAACGCTTACGAGTGGAAGGATTTCACTTCACGCCAGTGGGCGAAATTGTGGCATGAACAACTTGCTGTTTACATAAAGCTAAAATGCAAGCCCTTGCTTGTCTTGGTCAGGGCTGTGGTACAGTAAGTTTCCTAGACATGAACCGGCAACTAATGAACTTTCAAAGATGTTAGTTTACATATCTGGTGCCTGAGGTAGGAGGGCAGAACGTTGTTCACTCGGTCTCAGTCACAAGTGGTTGTATTACCGACTGCATACAGTACATACCTCCTATTTGTGGAAATATTGCGCTTTTAAACCCAGGATGTTTGGTATTAAGCAAAAAAGCAGTGACAAACTCGCCAGGAAGCAGCAAGTCTTAACGATGGACACTAAAATGAAAGTGAAAGCTGTATCTCAGTTCGGAATTCTGATTTGGGACACAGCCGAAATCAGTAACTATGCTGGACTAATGAACTGTTGGATATGAACTGGTCCATATCTAGGGGACTTGCTGTTTAGAGTTCGGTGTCTAACCCTGAATTCACAGAATTCAGGCACAGGTTTGTTCTGGACAGGGCTTCAGTCCGTTGCTGAGTTCTGTAAACACACCACTTGAACTTCACGTTGCAGATTTGAACCCAGACCCTTGGGAACTGGTTCTTTCCACTGAGTTATTGGAGCTGCTACATATACTTGGCTTTATTTAACAGCTTTGTGTTTCTGGAGTCTGTTAGTTTTCTTGTATGTTGTTAGTGTTTGGTTTGTAATGTTACATATAAAGTGGATTCGAACCCCAGGTCATTGTCAGGTATAGCAAATACCAATAACTGGGTGCCAGATATGATCAAAAATGGCTTTTTTTTATTGACAGAATAAATGGAACTGATATATTTGTTGGTAATGGTTAATAAAGGCGTGCATTGCTTAACGGCCACAATACATTCATTGTTATTGCACATTATGTGATTGGGAAGTTGTACAAACACCATATTATATACTGTACATATAGCAATGCTGATGGGATACTCTAGTGTGCCGGTATTTATTTACTGCTGGTACTGCAAGATACTGCTGGGCAACACGGACTTTCAACTCCCTCCACAAATTTTCTATGAGGTCGAGGTCTGGAGACTGGCTAGGCCACTCCAGGACCTTGAAATGCTTTTTACGGAGGCACTTCTTCATTGCCCGAGCAGTGTGTTTGAGATCACTGTCATCCTGGAAGACCCAGCCACGTTCCATCTTCAATGCTCTCACTGAGGAATGGGCCAAAATACCAGGTACAGTTTGTGAAAACCTGGTGAAGACTTACAGGAAACGTTTGACCTCTGTCGTTGTCAACTAAGATCATGTTACAAAGTATTGAGTTGAACTTTTGTTATTGACCAAATACTATTGACCACCATAATATACAATTAAATTCTTTAAAAATCCTACAGTGTGATTTTCTGGATTTCTTTTCTCATTTTGTCTCTCATAGTTGAAGTGTACCTATGATGAAAATTACAGACCTCTCTCATCTTTCCAAGTAGGAGAACTTGCACAATCAGTGGCTGACTAAATACTTTTTTCCCCCCACTGTACGTGACACATAAAAGTCTAAGCCTAAGAATTGACTGACAAGCGGTGACAAACAAGGGCACTTAACTTTACTGGATTTTTTTCCCTCAGCTTGTGTTTTTAGGCGGCTGCGTTGCCATGCAAAAAGGTTAATGCAACTTTAACAAACTTTAATAAAACACCAGAGGCTGTGCTGTTACGTGTGTCATGACAACTACTGTACAATAACAGCTGGTGTATCTGGCAAGGTAATAAGTTAGCTAAATAACTTCAATAAGGAATATCTTTATGAAACCAAGGACGTACATGCAATCAGATGTATAGAACATCCCTGAGAGCAACATAATGTGAAAAAATATGGTGCGTGATGAAGATATTTTATTATTATTACGAAAGCAGTAGATTTTACTCGTTTTGACGCAGTTGTTAGAGCTACATAGTCACAGATTTACATCTATGCTATATTATCATTACTAAGCTATCATCATGTTGTCGTGTTAATAAAAATAACCGCTATAGCCACAAAGCTACCAGTTTACTGAGTTCCAGGTTAATTTTAACCCATTTGCAACTGCCAGCTATTTAACACTCGATGCCTTTTGAGTTCCTAAACACATGGACTTGTATCTTTCACTTTTTTGGTACTTTTCGCCGATCCTGTCTGAGCTGGAGAATGAAAGATGTCCCTTGGGCTGTTGTTGTCTGCCATAAGCTTGTGTTTTTTTGGGTAACTGTTATTTTATGCAGTCTTCTGTGAGAGTCTAGAGATTGGTTCCGAACACAAATAGACGAGGGTCCTGGAACGCTTGGCATTCGTCTTCCGAGCTGCCAAGATCCCATTTGGGATGGTGTAGTACGTGCCAGAGAGAGCAGTTGTGGCGTTCCCTTTATTTATACAGGCCATTTTTTTGATTGTCCTCGGGAGAATTTGGTAGCTGATGGATACAGCACTGGGCGATATTTTCATGGAGCTTTGTTGAGGGTTATGGTTTTTCATGTCAGATGTGTATGATCTGATGGATATGGTTGTGAAACGGGCATTAAAAGCTCTATGTACAACCCCCCAAATGAGAAAACGTTGAGACAGTATGGGAAATGCATGTAAAATAAACAGTGTTTTCTTAGATTTACTTTGACTTTTATTTCATTTGCAGACATTAATGTTAATTATAACACTTAACCTTTTCTATCGTTATGAATATCAACGATCAGTTCAAACAGAATAATCAGGCCTTTCTCTATATGCCTAAATAAAATCTGCACTCTGATTGGCTAACGGGAAAAAAACAAAAGCTACTGCTCTTCTCGTTCAGTATCTAAGCAATGAACCCGTTTTTATTTTATTAGTCTGACTTTTTTTAGTCTGACTTTTAGACTTAAAAAGTGGTTCTCACTTTACTTACTTAGTATAGTTTTTAGTATAGTAATAGTTTTAGTTTGAGGGCAGATTATTGTTATGTTTTTCACATTTAATAACAAAAATGGATAGCATGGATGTTTGTTGGCTATATTCACTCGACTTTTTGTGGTGATTTCTGATTAAGTTTGAGAGAATGGAAAACGAATCATCACCATCATTTCCTTCCAAAAGTTACATCCTATAATTATATGATGATGATAATATCATATGATAATATAATAATAATTAATAATCATTTAGGCTGTATATTATTTAATGTTCTGTTTTACAAAATATACGATGAAATATAATATGATGTATTAATGTATGTCATGTATAATGAATAAGGGATGTAAAGTGAAAATGAGTAGTAAAAACATTTGTTTCTTTTTATTCTTGCATTATGAAAAAAAAATCTTAATCTGGTCTTGGTCTTGTCTTGGCCACTCCCAATCTCGGCTTGATTCTATTAAAAGTCTTGGTCTTGACTCTGATTTGGCTTTAGTGCTGTTGACTACAATACTAACTCCAAGTGCAGGTTCCAAGCCTGGATAAATGGGGAAGAAGGTCATCTGGCATAAAACCTGTGGCAAATCTACTATGCAGCGATTTGTCAGCTCCGACCCTTGAAAGGAGCAACCTAAATAGGATCATCACTGCATAACTGGACCAGGTTATCATACCATGAAATGGTGTGTCAAACGGTGACGCCTCCTGTCAGGAGGCCTCGTGTTCCATGGTGCACCTCTCAGGAGCTTGTTCCCCAGCTTTCATTTATTCATACGTGCTTTCATTTATTAAAGCACGTGACGTTCAGAGCCATCTGTCAGCTGCCGGAGAGGTGCTGAAAGCAGGACGGTCTTTTTCCTGATGCTCGCTAACGACTCTCCTCCCTGAAGATATGACAGTTTCAGCTATTCCCTGCAGTGTTCAATTTTGCCTGGTCCTGCTGCCTTTGCCATTGATGGCTCTGAAATGGAGGTCAAACACTTGCCAATCTTGTTGGACCCGTGAAGCATCGCTTCAGTAACGCATAAGCAAAGCTCTGGCTCCGAGCACAAAACCACGTTAGCCCTCAAAAAAAAGAAAAAGAAAAAAGGAGCACGGACTGCTGGCCTCGAAATTACCCCAGCCAACCACAATTACAGCGTTAAAGCTCGCTGCAGCGGCTCCATGCCTGATCTGAAAAAAGAGGTCGAGTGAAATCTGGGTGAGTCAGACTCGACTTTCATCTCCTTACCTATTTTTAGAGCGTCTTATTACCCGTGCTGTCCACAGAAAGGACTTGGTTTGGGAGAGACGAAATTAATAGCAGGTTTTGTTGCGTTCACCTCCCCTGAGCAGATTAGCATCTGCTAACACGTTGCAGCACTGAAATCGCAAAATTAATTTTGATAACGATTTATCAGTCGTTTGATGTTCCCACATCCATTGCGGTGCATGTAACAGGATTCGTGAGCACACCGCCTGATTAAATGCGGGGGTTGGGAGTTAATTGTTTTACACACGCAGCACTAATATCTCAGCTTTAGCTCGTTTAATCTTCTCGGGCTCGTAATAAACTGGAATAAATATGAGCAGATGCATCATGAGCCTACAGTGCCTAACCTGCAATGCACCGGGCGTAGCGGCATGGGTCAGGAAGGCTTTTAGATTGAAATTTTGTGGTAATTGTGTGGTAACAGCCAGCATCTTGGTGAAGGATCTTTGGCTAAGGAACTAGTTTAGCATTTGTTGCTTTGGTATTAGGTCGAGCCGGGTGCTGTTAGCAAAGCAGCTGTTAGCAAATGTATGTGCTGGTTTGGTTTTTTAACGCCCAATACCGATATTTAGAGAGCAGGGTGACTGATTGTCGATATATGACGCAGGTATCACTTTTTTAAAAAGTTATAAAACTCATGGGCACATACCTAGACGTCGCATTGGCTGCGATATGTCAGCGCGTCCGCCATATTGGTCCAGGCAAGACTGGCTTGTAAACAAATGCAAGTGAACGTATGTTTTTTCTATTTAAAATGCACAATAACCCAATTGTTTCTCAAATGATTTTAATGAGTCACTTTTATATTCAAGGCTTTTGATCCACGTGGAGTTTTGACTCCAGTTACTTTGAATCTTGATGATATACAGTACAGTACAGCATATTATTAGTCTATGAATACAATAAGATGTAGTCTAACAAATAATTTAATGAATAAAATAAAAGATTAACAATAGTACAAATAGTTTATGTAGTATAAAGAGTAATATGATAGTAGTATAATAAAGTATATAAAATAGCGAATACTCTTATACAACTATTAATATTATTTATACTCTATATAGTATATACTATTGCTAATCTATTACTGTTATTATTTTATTACATTATTATTTATTAGAGTAGAATCAGGCATGTTTTTTCCAATACTATCTTTGGAGAATTATGAGAAGTTGCCTGAACCAATATGGCGACGACACTGACCCATGATCCAGCAGCCAGTGCGGCATCTATCTATATTATGTCTGTGATAAAACTAATAATAATTAATGACACAATCGCTGAACTTAACATATTTAAGTTATAAATGCACTGTCTCTGTTTGCACTCCCCATTTTTTAAATACAAGTTTTACTGCTCTTACCAACAACATCAATTAACAGAAAACTGCATCTTCTTTCTGAGTAAATAAAAAAAACAAAACATTGTAAATACTTGCAAAGAAATAAACAATGTTAGAACAGTGCACATGTAGCAACACCTTTCTGTTTTCAATCCCAAGTCCAGTTAAGAGCAGCAAGCTGTAATGCTGGAAGTTTACATCTTCTCATAAATGGCCTCACCAAAACAAAGTTTCTCTGCATTTTCTCCACTATTTTTGAATATCGGCCTCATGAGTGCACATTTCGACCAATGCCAATTATTTCAAAATGGCATTAATCGGCCCGGTCTATCGCTAGTATGTACAATCCCCTCCACAATTATTGCCATTCCTGGTAAATATGAATTTAAAAAGCTGTAAGAAATTGATCTTTTGGTGAATTAGCTTAATCTCACACTGAAAGAAATGAGTAACCTTTATTTGCAGTAAATTTAGTTTGAGAAAAAAAAATCCCTCATCAAGAAATAATTATTTTTAACAAAAACACATTTGCCTCAATTATTGGCACCCCTAGAAAACTTTACAAACAAAATGTAAGTGGAGTGAAATTGAACATATTAAAACCAGAACTTAGAGATATGCTTTTTTTGGCTGAAGTGTTTTCACCCTTGTAAGATCTAACTCAAATCCAGTGTTTTAATCATTGCTCTGAACCCAGCTCTCATGACTTGATTGTTACTGGGTTTGTAGCGTGGCTCCACTGCTTCTGCTGATTTCCCTGTCATATGCAGTGAAAATGCCTCCTCATGTGATGTCTGAGTGTTAGGATCCCCGGCCAGGCTTGTTTCCCTTGGCCGCGGTGGCCGCGGTCCCACCTGGGACTTGTTTCGTTTTTGATTAAGTGACTTATTTAAGTTCACGGTTTTCCCTGGGACAATGCGGGCATTAGCTCATTTTTCATGGATTTGTTGTTCCGCTTGCCTGGACTATCTTTTGATGTGGCCCCATTACTTTTTGTTGCGGTTTCACCCACTGGATTGCCTTCATTGTGGCTTCGTCCGCCCCTGGACTTCCTAAGTTGCGGCTTGTCCGTCCTGCCCTGTGTGCGACTGCGTCCACCGGGCTTCCCTGTTCCGCGGCTGCCATGGCACCTTATGCATTTTGCTCGCTGCTCTGGTATTGCTGTGGTGTTAGCCCCCCCTCTAGCCTCGGTAGCCCTCTGTCTCATCCGTTTGCTATCGCGGGTTCCTTTAGCCTCTCCTCTAGCCTAGGTAGCCCTCTGTTTCATCCGGTTGCTATCGCGGGTTCCTTTAGCCTCTCCTCTAGCTTCGGTAGCTCTCCGTTTCATCTGGTTGCTATCGCGGGTTCCCTAGCCTCTCCTCTAGCCTAGGTAACCCTCCGTTTCATCCGGTTGCTATCGTGAGTTGCTCTACCCTCTCCCAGCCAGCAATAGCTTGACGTAGCTTCTCCCAGCCGGCAATAGCTTCACGTAGCTTCTCCCGGCCGGCAATAGCTTCACGTAGCTTCTCCAAGCCGGCAATAGCTTCACGTAGCTTCTCCCAGCCGGCACTAGTTTCACGTATCTTCTCCCGGCCGGCAATAGCTTCACGTAGCTTCTCCAAGCCGGCAATAGCTTCACGTAGCTTCTCCAAGCCGGCAATAGCTTCACGTAGCTTTTCCCAGCCGGCAACAGCTACACATAGCTTCTCCCTAGCCGGTCCCTAGCTGCTTATAACTTTCCATAGCCGGTCCCTAGCTGCTTATAACTTTCCATAGCCGGTCCCTAGCTGCTTATAACTTTCCCTAGCTGGTCCCTAGCTGCTTATAGCTTTTCCTAACCAGCCCTAGCTGCTTATAGCTTTCCCTAGCCGGCTATAGCTTCTCTTAGCTTCCCTCAGCCAGTATAGCTTCTCGTAGCTTCTATTTTGGTTATTATCATTATATTTGGTATCATTATTATCATTATTATTATTACCATTATCATATTCTTAGTTCTGTGTTTTGGGGGACTTTATAATAAATAGTTTTTGTTGATCTGGAATCCTGCGATCGTCTGCTCATCCTTAGACTCCCACCTAACACTGAGCCTTTGGCTTCACTGTTTCACTGGCGCTACTGGGTAATGGCATTGAATCTGACCATAATCGCATACACTGTTGTTGTTCCAACATATTTTCTGCTGAGGTGACGGAGTAAGTTGTCAGTGTTACCAACAATGGCTCAACAAACTTTCCAGTATATAACTGTTTGTTCTGCATCAGATTGTTTAATACCAAAAAACAAGTTCCTTTGCATCTCATTTTCTTTATCATCCATCTCTGTTTCCTGTTCTTTAATGTACTATACCGATGGAGCCTCTCCCAGCTGTTAAGACAATTATGTTACCTGTCTAGCTAGCGAACAATATTATATACTTTGCTGCCTGAAGCATTACAGCTGTTGTTTTTGCTACAGTATGGCAGTACAGTGGAACCTTGGTTCTCAATCACCTGGGAGCTTATCTAACTCGGTTCTTGACGCTTTTTGTCTAGAAAAATTTGTCTCGCTTCTCATCATTTGCTCGGTACTCTGCGCACTCGCTCAAACTTGTATGAGTCGAGTCTTGAGACTTGTTTGAGCCGAAACTCAATTCATGATTCAGTACACAGAGATAAGTCTCCATGGGTCCTAAAAAGGTTGGTTTATAAGAGCCAACCGAAAGGAAAGGAAGCCTGTGAATGCGCTAGTGTGTGTTTTAATGATTTTGGCCAACTGTAGGTTAATGTAAGTGTTTTAAACATGAACTTTCTTATCGTTACATATCACTATGATACAGTCAACTACTCAGTTCATTATATATTTAACTTATGATGGATTTGTGAGAACATAACCCCATCATAAATCAGGGAACATCTGTACAATACAACTCTGGGGGTTTGGAACGTATTATTCGATTTACATTATTCCTTATCGGAACTATTTGCATCGTTTTCGGTTCTCGGTTCTGGAATGAATTAACATTGAGAACCAAGATGCCACTGTATATGACAAATTTACACCTTATGGGAAGTTAAGCAGTGTACTGCCAAGTACAAATTTGAATACATTTAATAGTGAGATGAAAATTGACGTGTGGTTTTCCGATATGTTCAGGTTACGTTAGGAACGCAAATGCTGTAGGTGTTTTTAAGTGCAGATCAGTAAAATACTCTATAACTTTAAAAACCGTAGTCATTTCTCTAATGCTTGTTTTCATGAATTAATTTTAGCAGAACTGTAAATCTTCATAAACAGTACAATGGAAATACTCAGCTGTGAAAGTCTTTCATTTTCCATATGCTGGCTGTTTTTCTGCTATGATTTTCCTATCACTTAGAATTATTACCTGTCCTTGGGCTGAGAGTCGTGACAAACGTACTTTTTGTTGTAGCAGGAAATAGTTTTACACTGCTCTTATTAGATAGCCTTCATTTACTACACATGGATCTGGTTCAGGTTTTTGTCTCTTTCCCTAGCAGGCTTGTTTGATATATGAGGCGCAGACACTGAGCAGCATGTGGAACAGATTTAACCATATGCACGTATGATTATAAGGTATTTGTGACCAGAGAGATGCTGAACCATGTGGTTTATAGACTTATGTAGTGCTGCGCCGCAAAGCCAGTCGAACTAGGATTAATTGCATCAGGGCTTTTATCGGCCTAATAGTAAACAGATGCTTGAAAAGTTGCACACAGGTTCAACATTACCTGCTTGCTGAGCACTGAGGCACGCTACCAGTGGTTTGCTTATTCAGCGTCTATGTGTACATGTTGACTAATAATCTGAACAAACCCTGCTCATGGGTTTAGGCCTTTAGCAGACGCCCGTATGCAGTGCGACTTTCGGCACATACAGTCTTATAGTCCATGCAGTTGTGATTTAGGGGCTTGGGTTAAGGACCCAACAGTGGCTGCTTGGCAGAGGTGAGATTCGAGCCCTTGGGCTTCTGTTCCATAGGCCAGTACCCAAACCTCTTGAGTATCACAGTTATACATTTATACATTTATCCCACGGTGCTCTCAGGATAAAGTTGATATCTCAAGATCTTGTTCACAATTGATGGAAAAAGCAAAGGGACGGGGTCAGAGGTAGTTTTGCAGTCAGTATACCAGCCTGTGGTAGTGAAGCAAGAGCTTAGTCCTCAGACAAAGGTGTCCGTTTACCGGTCAATCTTCAGCTATGCTCTTAAGCTTTGGATGACTGGAAGAACAAGGTCACGTGTACAAGCAGGCTTCTACACAGGCTTACTAGAGCCACGGAGTAGAGCCTTTGAATCAAGAGGAGGTGTTTGAAGTGGTTTGGGTATCTCACAAGGTTGCCCCTTGGTTGGCTCCCTCTAGAACTGTCCCCTGCACATCCCTCTGGACCTGCACATCCCTCTGGAGTGGTTTAATATCACAATTGACTTTGGAATGACTGGGGATCCTCAGGAGGATCTGGAATCCATGGCCAGGGCTGCCCTTCTCATTTGGTTGCTACTACAAGCCTCGCCCGGAAAATGGATGTTTCATGTTTTGTGAAAGCTCACAATAGCCGAGCATGTTTGATCCCCAATGTGTGGTTTGTTTGGCTAGTGTAATCGTTCTGTTTCATGATTGGGCACGGTATGCTGAACCATGCTCAGGCCTGCTTGAAGATGAGGGCTTGAGCACGGTTCAGTTTTACTCGGGTACAGTATACATGTAGTGTGATTACTAACCATTCCCGGGCACGGAACACAACGTCAGCTGCCTCTGTAAGAATCTTCCTATATGTGCATAATAAATAAATCTAGTATTTTTGCAATATACTATGAATATAATATACCTTCAATATAATATCGATTTTTTTGAAGGAAGAAAAACGACATCTTAAATTTTATGACTCAGATTATACACCATAACCTGCATTTCAGCTGTTTTTATATTTTCAGTGAACTATGTGGAATATCCCAATATGCATCCTACTGCAGTGTATCCTTATATAATCGTATCACGACCCATGTATACCCTACCCCTAGAGCTGTGTGTCAGCACCCCAAAATGAGTCCAAAGAAGCCATGTAGTTAACATGCATAAAGTCCAACATGCTGTGCAAGCACCACTATAAGAAGCATTGTGATGATGTAAGCATACTCAGACCCAGAACATTTAAGTGAAATGTGAGGGCAGGGCAGCATCATGCTCTGGCACTGTACAAGGGCATAGTGTGAAAATAAAGTTGGACAACTACATTGGAGTAGAATTGTGTTGAGTTGAAGGCAACTGGACAGACAGGATCAGACAGGGTGGGTCAAGGACTCTCAGGACCACCCCCAAGGAGACAACCCTATTAGGGGTAAATGGCACTCCCCATCAGTTTGTAGAACTGAAGAAGCCTTTCGGATGAGAGGCGAAACGTCTTCAAGAAGCAATGGAGCATTTTTACAATGGAGCATCATCTCAAAGCAGCTTTACAAATTTAGATTATCTTCTAATACCTAAGGCCAATCCCAATTTGACCAAGCCTAGGGCGACAGTGGCAAGGAAAAACTCCCTAACCGTTATGAGGAAGAAACCTTGAGAGGACCAAGACTCAAAAGGGGACCCATCCTCCTTGGGTCGCGTAGATGATAAATGTAAGAGTGAAACTAATTCATATAATCAAATAAGTCTTATAGTAATAGTTCAAATACAATAACGTAAAAATTAGCATATCGGCATTATGTAGTCCGATACAGAGTCACTCTAGGATCTTAAGTTATCTGCAGGAAAGTCCTTGGCGGCATTTCATCCCCAGCCAACTGGAGGAGCCAGAGAGTTACTGCCCAACTGCCCAGTCAAAGCCCAGCCCAGCCGGACCACCCACCAGACACTCTTGGCCAAAGGACAAGGCATGACAAGGCAGGCAGGCCAGACATGACTCCAGACTCCAGCCCCAATAACCCAAGCCATGCATCCCAGTCTACGTCTAACCAAAAGTCTCTGTAAATAAGTATGTCTTTAGCCTAGAATTAAAAATTTGGAGTGTGTCTGAGTCTTAAACTAAAGTGGGAAGTTTATTCCATAGTTGGGGGGGCCATGTATGAGTGACTGCTGTGACTTATTTAATTCTAGCAACTAAAAGAACCCTGCACCCTACGAACGAAGTAACACGAATACCATTTCTATGTATGATGAGATCTGGATAAACCATATTTAATCATTAATTATGATATGTTTTGCAGTGCAGAAAAGGCATCCAACTAATATTTCAGAGCACAAAGCATACTTTTAGTTTTGCCTACATCCTTTAAGACCCTAGGCTCTCATTATACTTGATGTGTGACTACATAAAGCAGCATTGCTTATACAAATGGCTGCATACCTGGTGTGCATCAAAGGGCTGGCTGCACTAACAGGCCCATTGCAACCAAGATCATACTTAACTTGTGGAATTCAAAAGCAAATAGAATTCTGTAGTCTGCACGAACTGTCTGGGGCTGGTCTTGCCACAACTGTATTGCTACCCGTAAACCCTTCTGTCCCAGGCATATCCCTCTGTATGGAGACCCCAGCCCAGGGCCAGGACCTGCTGGAGTGGTTTATGACTGGGCATTTCCAGGAGAAGCTGGAATCCATAGCCTGGATGGACCTTCCCATTTGGTTGCCACTGCAACCTCTTCAGGAAAACAGATGGACACTGAGGGTGTACTCACAATAGCCAGTCAGTAGGGTTGTGAGCTGCGGTCTGGTTCTCGTGAGATATTTTAAGAAACCCCATCCAAGAGTATCTGTTTATAGTAAAATCCTCATTGATATGTTTGGACGTGCCTTTGTCTAAAGTCTGATTAGTGTGCATAACGGAGCCACTGCAGTGAACTAGGGACCATTGTAAGAATAGATTTAAGCCATGGCTGCTTCCAGGTAGAACATTCAGGGTCTCGGAATGTAATTGACTTGTTAATAATTCAGCGCAATTAGCACTAGTGTCTGTGTTAAGTATGTTCCCTGAAGTTGTGGCAGCACTTCATTTGAAAAATCAACACAACACGTAATTTCGCCAGGGCTTCCCAAACTTGCATGAGACCTTTGGCTTTCGAAATATTGATTTTGGAATGTGTAACTGGAACCCATTCCAGATTGGAGAAAACCTTTGCTTAACAATTTACACAGCCAAGGAAACCTGGACTCGATTGTGCTGCAGCGAAGCTCTTCTAAACTCGTGAGCTTTGTTAACAATGCCGAATTCTGCAGTCGGTGCAAGATGACCTCAGTAATTACTTCAGCAGCAGTATTGCTAGTGTTTAGACTCTGAGCCTGGCGATTGATATAACAGCCCAATGAACGTTCAGCCAGGCAGAGTGAGCGGTGCCTTGTGAAGCCGGTCTGACTGCAGCTTGGATCGACGAGCCTCGCTTTAGTCCAACCACAACATGAAAATAGACTCGAGCCGTAAAGGGAGAAGAGGAGAAGGAGGGGTGAGGGATGAAGAAATATCCGGCTACAGGCCACGTGAAGAGCCTATAGCTTGGCACATGGGCTGTGAGGCCGTAGCCGTATGGCCTGGGGAGGATAATGATAGAGATCAATGCATGGAGGGAGACTCGGCGCTGCCATTTCGTACGCCGCTCAAAGGGGTTAGGGGAGTCAGTCTCATCCATCATCCGTTCCCCTCCGCATCTAATCACATCCTTCTCTCTCCGAGTGCTGCCCAAACTCGATTAACGCTCTGACAGAGGCTTTTACTGGCTTCCTGGCACTTACCCGTACTGCTCGCTGTCTGCTTCTCCGGGAAAACTAGCTCTCACCTTAATGTTTATTTATGTGTTTATAGCTGCCATTGTGAGCCATTAGACCTAGGGCTTACACCACACCTCTCCTTAAGAAGGTTCCCTTTTCCAAATGCGTTTGCCATTAGCATCCATGCCATTACCACACAGCTCAGTGTCCAAGGAGCGATAAAATAGATGAAGGCCTCTCATGGAGAGCGAAGTGGTGTTATGGCATTTTGTTTCCGCTTTTCTTAGGAGTCTAAGTTGCAGTTAGCAGCGTACATGAGGGCTTGGCTGGAGAAATGACTCCTTAAGTACTGACTGACCACAGAGTTCTCTGCTTTTAGAAGGTAACCGTGTCATGAATTTTTAACAGTCATGCTGTTTCCTAACAAGAAGCTTTCATAGGAGTTCCTCTGGTGTTTTACGTCACACTGAGGGTGTTTACATGCACATAATACTCCGATCATCGTCGGATTTCGGCAGTTATCTGATTATTCAAGCGGTCATGTATACAGCGTACTCTGATCTAGAAATCTGATTAAGAAATCCGATCAAGAGAGCTGAATTTTACTCCAGTAATTGGATTACTCATAGCATGTATACCAGTTACCCGATTATAATCCGCATTTTCAGTCTGGACATGTGCTTGAGCCTTCCCCCAAGGTTGCCAGGTCAGCGTTTTCTAAAGACTAAGGACTTTGTTTGACTTCTTTTTCCATCGACGTTAGAGGGTTTTTTCTCACTGGATCTGGCAACCCCGAAATTAAACGCGCCATGGAATTAAAGGCGGCCAAACGGCTATCGAACACTTTGTGGAGACTCTGAAACACAGTATGCACTCAGGACAATGAGTAATTTCATTCTTTAATATTAAAGTTTAAAGTTTATGTGAGACATTTCTGTGAGATTATTTGCTGGTTGCAAAGTAGAAAACAAATTTCTGCCCGAGTCATGTAAACATTTATTTTAACTTGAAAGATAGAGTATGTTGATAATACGCAATACCGTACATATCTTTTAGGCATTTCTGAGTTTCTGAGAAGCTTTTTCAGTGTCGTCTGGCCTTCCGGCGTCGTCCGCAAAACTCCCAAAAGATTCTATTTCTGTTTAATTTCTTATGTTGATATATCGACCCCATGAAGGGGGAAATCGCGGTGTGGAAGGGATAACTGTAGCGTATAACTAATTACGCGTAAGTACTTTAATTAAAGAAAATAACCCTATATTATATTGGTATCTGGCTATTGCCAGCCTCTCTGAAAAGCAAACCTCAGTCTCACACTGGCAATTGGAGTATCTGTCCACATTGCTTTCCCTCTGAAGATTCTTCTGCAGCTTCTCATGTTGTGAGTCTTACTTTCAGATGTTTAGCAGCTTTGTGGTATTGCTGCAGTGTTTTGTCACGTTTTTGCCTCATCATTGCTTATTGGAGTAAAAACCTCCAAACCACACATCTTTTGATTTCTGCTTTAGTAGAGCAGAGCTGTATCACACCACCTCCTCCTTGTACTTCGTTCTGTGTGACTGAGATGGATTTTCAGCATGCGAGGGGGCGGAGGGAGAGAGACGGAAGGGGGAATTACTATCCTGCACCTTTTTTTAAGGCAAAGTACTATTTTAAAAATATTTTTTCCTTAGCAGATATGGGACACGTGTTTTATATATATATATATATATATATATATATATATGTATATATATATATGTGATATATATCTACATATCTATATATATCTATATATCTATATAATATATATATAATATATATCTATATCTATCATCTCTATTGTGTATCTCTTTCCTGTGTGTGTACTCTCTAGTTATCTCTATATCTATATCCCTGTTGTGTGTGTGTCTGTAATGTATCTGTATCATGTCTGTGTCTCTATCTATCATCTCTCTCTAATATCTATCTATATCGCTCTATATATATACACTCACATATATCACAATATCAATCCTTAAATAGAATTACCAGGATCTGATCCACCCATTTCTTGTGAAGTACTTTGTGTGCAAGAACGTATTTCCCAGTAAATCCATGCATGCGGTTTGTGTCAATGTTTGCAAGCACTGTAGTATTTCCTGTGGGAAAACCAGTAACAATAAACAATAAGCTAAAAGTGATTCACAAGTTAAAAGACAAATTACATATGACAATGCAAACCAAGAAACAACAACAGTGAACATAATACAACATAATAAAAGCACTGAAGATAAGAACAGAGTCATGAAAACAAAGCACTTTGACCTAAAACTGGCAATTTGAAATAATAATAAAAAGTAAAATCCTATATATGAAGGTGAAACAGTAAATAGATCAAACAAGTCATGAAAAAAAAAAACGTTTGTAAAAATATGTCGCAGATCGTAAAAAAAGCAAATCCTTCCATCTTGGGGTGCATAGAAACAAAAAGCTGCCTCACCACTTTTCACTTCTTTTCTTATTATGTTTATTTATATATATATGTTTTTTGCTGTGAGTAAGCCTGCATTACCAGATCTTAAAAAACGGCTTGGAACGTAGAGAGACAGACAGTCTATTATGGGTGATGATGCTAATCAATTTAATGCTTTAAAAACCGGTAGAAGTACTTTAAAATGTATCCTTAGACAGGAAGCCAGAGTAATGACACCAGCATTGGTGTAATATGTTCTCACTTATCAGTTGCTGTTACCACTCGGGCCGCGGCGTTCTGAATGAGCTTATCAATCACCTTTTTCGGCAGCCTGATAAACAATGTTCCAAGTGTCAAGAGAAAACAAAAGCATGCATCAGCTTCCTAGCATCATGCAAACTAATATATGGTCAGCAGCAGTGTTCCTCAAATGAAAGAAAATGTTACTCGAGTGATATTGCTGATATGTAATTAAAAAATTCATTTATTGTAAATGTAAACTCAAATGCATGACCACCAGTTTAATCTATATAGCTGCAAATTGTAATGTTCTCATAATTGTATCTCTATTTGCATTGGTCCCAACAAGAGGAATGGTTTATATTCATTAAGATTAAAGTTTAATTTTTTTTAATCATCCAGTAAACAATACAGGTAGTCCTTGTTTTATGATGGGGATGCATTCCGACAAATCATTGTAAGCTGAATGTATCTTAAACTGAAGTTTAATATGTACTGTATATATCATTGTGTAGCCAACCTTAAACATGCTTAAAACACTTACATTAAGCTACAGTTGGGCAACATCATTAACGTAAAGATTATTTTATTATAAAGTGTTGAATATGTCTAGTAATTTATTGAATAATGCGTTGAAAGTGGAAAATCTAAAACAAAATGGGTAGTCCATTGATTGACTGAGGGCATCGCTGCTGCCTGGATGCTCAGCATCTGCCGGATAGTATCATAATGTGTATCGCCTGCCCAGGGGAAAATAGAAATTCAAAATTAAGAGTGTGGTGTCTGCTGAATGGGTATTTATGTGTGTTATCGGATTCCCATCATAAAAACGTTAAACAAAAAAAAAAAGAAATCACTGTAAAACGGGCAGTGCTTGTATTTAAATTGAACTAAAAGTTTGATCAAATTAAAAAAAAAGGTTTTAAATTTGGCTTTAAAGTGTGCATTGTTGGGGTACATCTATAGATATACTAATCCTGTCTGAATGATGGGTTACTTTATGTTAATATGTTATTTTATTTGACAAAAGTTAGCTTGAACCACTATTTATGTCTAAAGCAAAATGTGTCTGACTATATCTAATTAAATATATGGATCCCAAATGGTGCATACTTTAATTGGAAGGTAATCAACGTTGGTTCTTCTGGTTTACATGCTTTTTGCATAGAAAAAGAAACCATTCCCATCCTTATCTGGTAACAGACAGACAAACCAATTATGGCCTTCGTCAGTCAAGAAAAAATTCAAAATGATAAAAAAGTAAAAATGAACCACTCTTCAATAGCACGATGAGGAATCAGGTCTTGGATGTTTAGTTTAAAGTCGTGGAAAAGTCAGGGAAATTAATTAGTCAAAATATCTACGATCCCTGAAGTCTAATATTTTTGGTTCCATTTGTTTAAGTGGGTTCTCGTTATCTATGTTTAGGACTTAAACGCAGAAATTTCTGAAGGGCTCACAAATGTTCAAGCACCACTGTGTGCTATCCTTATATTATGCATCAGATGGCTAAAAAACATGCTGTTTGGTATTCAAATAATGCAAATACTGATTGGATAAATACTGCAGTAATTTAATGTTTCAGCTGGCTGCAATAATTTTAACCCTAACCAAAGCAGTGAGTAGCTTCTCATTTCTTAAACAACCATGTCAGAAGACGTATCTCGTGATTGTAGAGAAGATGTTGTGTTAGAAGACAAATTATTGGTCTGCAGCAAGCATAGGAAACAAGTAAGGAGCTGAAATGACTGGAACTGGGTTAGGACCTCTCTAACACGTTATTAAAACCTGAAAGGATAGTGGTTGGCGGAAGAAATGTGGTCGGAAAAAGTCTTGATTGAGGCTTGGTGAAGTAAAAATGTAAGAAATCAACGGTAGAACTCATGGCTGTGTTTAATATCAGACGCTTTCATGCCAAGCATTTTTCTAGGGACTAACTGGGAGAAACTGCCCCCTGGAGAGCTACATTAGTTCCAGGGCCATTTCTGGTTTGCACTCAGATCGCCAGTAGGAACGCATTTCGGTCTGTGTATCCATTTTTTGCGTGAATAGCTGTTGTTTAGTTTTTGCAAAGTGAGTGACATACTCTAATGTCAGCTTACACATTGTTAAACCAGCGATTAAGATATTATCGTAGACGGTACATATCACACACCCTCATGTCACAGTGCCATAATCAGAGCTAAAGGCATTCCAACAGAATATCAGCGTGCACCTTTTTTGGCCAGGCAATGTCCATATGCAGGAAGATTATGGGAAAACAGCCAAACAAATTTTAAAACGTCTTCAACTCCGACTCTGACAACTCTGTTTTTAACCTTCCGGTCAATAGCGCAGTACCTCAGCACTGTGCCAACTCCGCTTGCTTGCTTCTCTTGTTTATCTACCAAGATGAATGGAGCGTATAGATACGTGATGGGAGATCTGCCAGTGCTCTTGTAGCCGACAGCTCCTTCCTCCCCTGTTAAAAGGATATGGGATGTCTCAGAATACTGGCTGACTAACTATAAAGACTTGCTTCAGGACAGTTTTTGTATTTCGCCTTGTTTGTGAGTGAGGGGTGTATTTTGTGGAGATAAAGGATTAAGACTTGAAATTCTCTCAACTCTTAAGGCAGATATTCTTTAAGCAGAGACAGCAAACTGGACTCCTGAGCGACTCTGTATCGTTTCGAAGATTAGTCATATGTTTTGGGGTGTTTAAAAAGAGCACTGGAAGTACGGCTGCCTTGTGCTGTCTTGTCATTCCAGGCTCCTGTTTACTCATTTGACAAATTGTGCTATTAGTGCTCTCCTCCAAGCATGTTAAGCTGCCTTGTGATGCCGCATGAGCAGCAGTTAATTAATCACGTATTCGATATTTAACTAGCCAATTGATTAGCGCATTCCAAAAAAAGACCCAGAGTGGGGATCTGTGGTGCAGGCGCTTGTCTGCATGTGTTCACTATTACAAGGCAGTGAACAGTAAGACGTGTCAATAACTGTGCTCGTATGTTTTAATGCTTTGAGTAAAGAAGCCTATGGGTTGATAGAGCAGTAGGATGATTCATAGCTCTAGTGCATTCATATATGCAATTTCATTCAATTTATTTGTATTACGTTATAATGGACATTGTTTCAAGGCAGTTATTCAGTCTGGATCCCAACTGAGCAAGCCAGAGGCGACAGTGGAAAGGTAAAAGTCCTTGAGACCACTTAAGAAGGAATGTTGACACAACCTCACATTGGGAACCCATCCTGCTTTGGGTGAGGGCGGACAACAAGATTAATTAAAGAGCAGCAGGAAGTCCTCCCTATCCTCAATTTCCGTTACTAGCTGTGTGGGATTTGACATGTTTTACCATTGCCTAAATGGATTTTTAGGCCATTCTCACTTTTTATGTGAATTGAGCTACTACTTGACTGCTGATTAGCACTCTTGTCAGTGTGTATTCCCACCTTTGTGCCCCAGATTTCCAGGTTAGACTCTGGACCCACTATGGTTGAATTTCTTAGCATATGCTTGTTAGCTATACAGTTACTTAAAATCCGAGCATTCCTCTCAGTCGGGTTTATGCATGTGAAATAAGAACATGAGGAGAACTGGTTAGTATGTACCGTCATGACAGAACACACATTTGAAAACTTTGCTTAAGTATGTTCATTTGTAAAGTTCTGTGATGGTAATAGCTAGCTGATGAAATGGCGTTGATGTTTTGTGTTCGCAACCACAAGGGACGTTTTCTGGCATTTTCCAAGCAAATGCTATCCAGATTCTGTTCGGAAGTCTCCCTTGCTAGTCCCCTACTTAGTAAATACAACTCTGGTGAAAGCCAGCTGCTGGAAATGGCAGTTTTTTGAGGACCTGTGTTCAAATTCCAGGTGAGACTTGCAGCGTGAAGGTCAGGTGGTGCATTATGGAATGCTGCAGTGGCCTGGCGCTAGTGTTGGGCAGTATGACCAAATACTTGTATTATGTTTTTTTGTTTAAAGATTCTTGTGGTTTCAAGGTATATGATAGCGTTTTGTCTGTTTATTCATTTTAATTGGTCATGATAGGGCTTTTATAAAGTGGGTCAAAAAAGTATTTAGTCAGCCACTGATTGTGCAAGTTTTCTTGCTTAGAAAGATGAGGTCTGTAATTTTCATCATAGGTACACTTCAACTATAAGAGACAAAATGAGAAAAAAAATCCAAGAAATCACATTGTAGGATTTATTAAGAATTTAATTGTAAATTATGGTGGAAAATAAGTATTTGGTCAATAACAAAGGTTCAACTCAATACTTTGTAACATAACCTTTGTTGGCAATGACGGAGTTCAAACGTTTCCTGTCAGTCTTCACCAGGTTTTCACAAACTCTAGCTGGTATTTTGGCCCATTCTTCCCTGCAGATCTCCTCTAGAGCAGTGATGTTTTGGGGCTGTCGCTGGGCAACATGGACATTCAACTCCCTCCACAAATTTTCTATGGGGTTGAGGTCTGGAGACTGGCTAGGCCACTCCAGGACCTTGAAATGCTTTTTACGGAGCCACTCCTTCGTTGCCTGAGCGGTGTGTTTGGGATCATTGTCATGCTGGAAGACCCAGCCACGTTCCATCTTCAATGCTTTCACTGATGGAAGGAGGTTCTGGCCTAAAACCTCACGATACGTGACCCCGTTCATTCTTCCCTTACCACGGATCAGTCGTCCTGTCCCCTTTGCAGAAAAACCACCCCAAAGCATGATGTTTCCACCCCCATGCTTCACAGTAGGGTATGGTGTTCTTGGGATGCAATTCAGCATTCTTCTTCCTCCAAACATGACGAGTTGAGTTTTTACCAAAAAGTACTATTTTGGTTTCATCTGACCACATGATATGCTCCCAATCCTCTTCTGGATCATCCATATGCTCTCTGGCAAACTTCAGACGGGCCTGGACATGTACTGGCATAAGCAGGGGGACACGCCTGGCACTGCAGGATCTCTCTGCAGGAGTCCCTCTTGGCAAAGTGTGTTACTGGTGGTAGACTTTGTTACTTTGGTCCCAGCTCTCTGCAGGTCATTATTCAGGTCCCTCCGTATAGTTCTGGGATTTTTTGCTCACCGTTCTCATGATCATTTTGACCCCACGGGATGAGATCTTGTGTCTTGTATGGTTTTGTATGTCTTCCATTTTCTTTATTTTCCACCATGATTTACAATTTTTTTTTTTTTAAATCCTACAATTTGATTTTCTGGATTTTTTTTCTCATTTTGTCTGTCATAGAAAGGTCTGTAAGTTTCATCATAGGTACACTTCAACTAAGTAGGAGAACTTGCCCAATCAGTGGGTAAATACTTTTTTTGCCCCACTGTATAGGTTTGTGGCTTATTCTACTTTCAGGACTATAAAAGAATATGAAACGCACATTTTCCTCATGTATATAATGAAGGCTTTTATTACTATAGTGTTTACTTCTCCCTACAAAATCACAAAATATATGAAGGAATCAGTATGCATGAAACAGAATGCAAACAATTTTTATTGTGCAAACTGCACCGTATTAAAAACAGATCTTTATACTTCGGCTGAAGTATTTTTGCTCTGGTAAGATGTACCTCAAATCCAGTTTCAATCATTGCTTTGAACCGGTCTCTCTCGACTGGATTGTTACTGCTTTTGTAACTGCAGTGCCTTGAGAAAATGCCTCTTCAAATGATATCTGAGCCTTTGGCTTCACTGTTTCACCGGTGCTGCTGGTTAATGACATTGACTCTGATGACCGAGATCTCTTGTTATTCCAACGCGTTTTCTACTGAGATGACGAAGTTCCTAGAGCTGGCGACAGCAGCTCGACAAACTTCGCAATATATAGCCTTTTGGTTTGCGTCAGATTTTTGTAAAACCAAAAAACTTCCATTCTGCTCCTTACTTGCACGCAAGCTCTTCTTTTGCATCTCGGTCTCTTATCTTTATACCACCGAGTACTAAATGGCGCCCTGTCTAGGGTTTATGTTTTTCTTTTGTTTTGTTTCAGTAACTAGGGAAATTGGTGAGTAAGGAAACAAATTCAGACTCATCTGTAGAGAAACGTTATTCCTCATGGGGCTAGAATTTGTCATGCAATACAGAGACCGTGCTAGCTGGATATAACTTGGTAAACAAGCAAATTGGTAAATATCCAAGAAAATAATTACAAACAAGATGAAGGGGTCATTTCTGAGTCAGGGCAAAAGGAAGTGCTTTGAACTGGAGTGATGAGTAATTCAGGGTACATGCAGGATGCTTAAAACCATAGCCAGACTATGGATGAGTCTCTGTGTGGTAGTGTTCTAGTCATCTAGACGTCATGCGAGTTATTAGGAAAGAATTGCTGTAATGATGTCAGTAGCCAGTATGCTATTATACATGGGATTTTAGACAGGCAAATTCACTAGCAGTTTTTTTCCAGCATTTTTATGGAGCTCTGGTGAAAGACTGCGGTCTACATGAGAAATTCCTTGCGAGCAGGAAATCATTCTCAGTTTAATTTCGCCCTTACGTCGAGTCATCCCATTCTAATGGGCCCGATTAATCTTTGATCCTTGAAAGGCAATCTAGCAGAAGCTGTCAGCACTTCCCAAATCTGCTTATTCGAGAGGAACGTTCGCACACGCGTTACAGCCCTGTTGACTGTTATAAAGCACGGTTATTTCCCACAACGAGCGAATGCCTTTATGAATTCTGCTATATATTTACCGACTGCGTGGCGGTCTTCGTAGAGGACGGCTCGGGCTGCGGGATTGGGTTAATCCCTGAAACCGTGAGCATAAACTAAGCCTTTCCATAGACCACTGAATGGAATTGCATTAGCGTGAGTCATGCAGTGAAAAATAAGTGCGAAAAGTGAGAAAACTGAGAGTCTGAAATGCAAGTTTTTACAATGGAGCTGCATAAAAAACATGTAATTAGAATAACAGGTCTCAGCGGCAAGGGAAATGAGGCATAAGGTGCAACTCGTTTCTTAAAAAGGATAGTTTAAGAACAGGACATTGGCTCATATTGTAGAGAGAAAAGCACAAAGCAGGCATTTTAGGAACAGGCTGCTATAAGATGTTTACCATGAATCAGACACCAAGTTAAATCTGTGCACAGTTCCTGTATTAATACTCATATACACATGGCAATTCATTAGGTGCTATATGTTATTTAGAACCTAAGTCGTATACACTGCGTTGCAGGTTTATGAGGTGCTAATAAAAGTAAATACTTAAACGTTTAGCTGATGTGTATCTTAAAACAACATATACAAAGTTGCTTATGGATGTACTAAACAGATGTGTGTAATAAAATGGGGACTCAGTGTATTTGAAAAAATAACATAAGGCTGTGTTTATAAGGTACTATACTATAGTTTATTAGATATATCAAATCAAAGTCAAGTCGAATCTTTTATCAGCGTTAGCCAAGCAAGTCTGAAGTCCTTAAGCAAGTCTGCTTCAATTCAAGGCCTGTGATTCGAGTCCCCCAAATCTTTTGAATAGTTTATATACATGTCAAGGATGCAGACTTCTATATGGACCTGTAAGACCTTTATCACTGTTCAACAGCTTTGATGCTAATGCTAATGAGCTATCTAACCATTAATAATTTTTTTAATCGTCAAGAAACTTCAGTGCTAATGCTAGCCAACTTGCTAGCATTATCTAACATGGTTTCTGACAGGATTTTACTGATAAATGTTCAAAAACTTTAAAGCTATTCCCACAAACTTGCTTCAATGGGAATCTTGTAGAGTTTCTGAGAGGATCACATTTTCAATGCTAATTCTAACAAGCTGACTAACAGTATTTTCCCGAGAAAAATTTCTGCTTAGTGTTTAAGCTATTGCGGTAGATAGGATTTCAGGATTTTTCCCTTTATATAAAAAAATGTTATATTCAATATGACAGGATAACTAACAGGATGCATTTTCCAGTGTTTAAAAACTTGAGCTATTACTAACAAGATCTCTAACTATTTACTTAAACCAGATTTCTAAAAGGACTTTATTAATCACTGTTCAGAAACTTCAGTGCTAATGCCAGCAACCTACCTGATAATATTTGTCTGAACCATATTTCTGAGAGGATGTTATTAATTAATATTCAAAAACTTTAACGCTGTTGCTATCGAGTTTACTATTATGAGCTACTGTAACAGGATTTCCGTGAGGATATTATTTATCAGTGTTCAGAAACTGCAAGGTTAAAATGTGTAACCTTCAGAGAATTTTTGGGAGAATTCATGTAATTCATAATGTTAACAGTATCTACTCGAGACAGATTTCTGAGAGGATTTTGTTTTTGAATGTTTAGAAACCTCAGTGCTAGTGCTAACACGAGGTAACCTGATATGATTTCTGAAAGGATTCTACTCATAAATGTTCAAAGACATTCATGCTAAGGCTCTTGTTGCATTGAGGTTGCTAATAAGAGCTACCCAAACCAGAAACTCCAAGGCTAATTGATTCTGCAAGCATGTTAAAATATGCAACACACAGACAATATCTGGGATGGTTTTAATTTTTAAATTGTTCAACAATTTCAATCCTAATGCTAACTCAGATATGAATATTTTCCCAGACAGATGCTTAAAATTATATTTCCTTAACGTTCAAATGAACGTTAATATGAACAATTAAATTAATTAAGTTTCTCAGAGGATTTTATTCATAAATGTTCAACTAAAGTATTGCTTATGATAACAAGCTCACTAATAGTATTTTTCTGAGCAAGACTTCTGAGAGAACTTTTTTCCTAATGTTAAAAAAAATGGGACTGTGGTGGCCTAATGGGTAAGGTACTGGACTCTGGACCAGAAGGTCGAGGGTTCAAATCCCACCTCTGCCAAGCTGCCACTGTTGGGTCCTTGAGCAAGACCCTTAACCCACAATTGCTTGGATTGTAAGACTGTATCAATTGTATAAGGGATAAGGGAGTCTGCTAAATGCTGTAAATGTAAATGTAATTGTAAAAAAGCGTTTTAAGCACATGCTAACAAACTATCTAACAAGATTTACCAAAAACAGATTTCTGAGAGGACTTTATACATATATGTATATTGCTAATGCTAACAAGCTAGCTAACGGTATATACTTATGATATGATTTCTAAATTGACATTTTCCTTGTTACAAAGCTAAGTTCTAATAAACCCACTAACCTTATGGGGGTGCTCTTGTGGCACAGTGGTAAAATGTCAGACCATGTCTGCGGTGACCTTTTTGTTTGGATGTCACACAGACATGTCCCATTCCCAGCCCTGTGATGGACTGGTGCCCTATTAAGGGGACCTGCTTGCCTGCACTATGGGAATAGGCTCCAGGTTCTCCCACAAACCAGGATAAGCGTTAAAAGGTTACTTACTAATAGAAGGAAAGTGGAGGTTGCAGGTAGAGGCAAGATCCTGTTCTGAACATGATCTACTTCTGATATGATAACACTTACTCTGTGGGACACCATTTGGGTCACATTAACCATAGCACAAACTAGTGGTTTTAAAATCCAGTTAGAATAATCACATTCCTTATATGATGCAGCAGGAAATCGATTAGCAGGATTTCAGATAGCGGGGTTCGACTATATATCAGCCAGAATGAGCATTGTTAGTCCCTAGTTTTTCAGTCTCTAGTATAAAAGGATTAAAACTACAAAGCTGTCGATGCCAGATCTCTTTTCTAAGACCATGAATAACCTTCCTGGTACAGTTTAAACCTATTTTGGTATTGTTTTTCCTGCGTCGGTCAACTCTACTCTGTGTGATTTTTCCAGCTGTGGTCTTGAATTGGCAGCCTGCTAATTTGTATGCACCCCATTAAAGCCGTTCTGCTTCTTTTTCTTAAATCCATTGGCTCTGCGAACAAAGAAGTGAAACCTTATATGACAGACCTTGAGGTAGCCCCAGACTCCAAATGTGTGTATTTGATATGCACTTCAGTCTGATTTTCCCAAGCTTGTTTTGTTTGCGGCCTAAAGAAAGAGACACAAAAAGAAAAGGGCTTTAAGGTCAGAAAAAACGTGCAGTTTTGTGTCCATTTTTGATGTACAGTACTAAAGGGCCAAAGATTACACATGTAAAGATCTATCAGTGCATAATTTTGCTGGTTACGGGTTACAGTTAATGGAGTTACCATGGTAATTCGCCTCCAGGAATGTCAAATCCAATAAGTGGTGGTGAGAAATTTAACAAGAAACTGTGCATAAAACATAGCAACATGCCATGAAGGTTATGTTTCTCCCACACAGCATGTCTGTCATGCAATTGACTGTAAATAATGCATTTTTGTATGGTTTATTGTAAATATCTTATTTAGCATGCTCAATGCTGCTCTGCAATTCACGCATATGATTTTAGTACATGATAGTGAAACATGGGGCTGTGGGAGCTGAGCTTCTGCCTTAGTGACCTGGTGGCTAGGAGTTCCAAACCCCCGAGATGACCAAAAGCAGTACCTTTTGAAGTAAGCTTGTCAGTGGACACCATTGGAAGCAGAATATGGAAACATTAAAACAAAAAAAAGTTATGGTGGTTTTAATTGCAAATCGTCTTATGTTTGGGGTAAGGATAATGTTTTAATGGTAGGAAAGGAATTTTCAGACGTTGGGGCACTTTACTTCAAAAAACACTGGAATCTTAGTACTCAAATATTTGGCCATGAGGAAAGGGGTGCAATCTCACTTACTGGTCCAAAATGCACGGTCTTCTGTGGACTAAAACTCGGTGATTCATTTAATTTATGTCATTTAGCAGTTGATACAATCTTACAATCCAAGCAAATGGGTTGAGGGTCTTGTTCAAGGACCCAGCAGTGTCAGCCTGGCAGAGGTGGGTTTTGAATTCTGGAACTTCTCTTCCATAGTTCAGTAGCTTAACTGCTAGGCCACCACAGTCCAGTTTTGATAGTGACATGAAAACGTGGGAAGATCTTTTGGAAAACCACAATGAAAAGTAGTATTTTCAGTTGTTAATTTAGGCATTTGGATTTGGGATGGCCACCTCCCAGTAAAAGCACCCTATAGTTGATGATTTTATACACAGGTACTCCCCAATTTATGATGCGTATATGTTCTGACAAATCCATCATAAGTTGAATTCATTGTTAATCGAGGGGTTTAGTATATACTGTATATATAATAGAATAGGCTACATTAAACAGGTTAAAACATGACCACGACCACGGCTTTCCTTCATTTCTTAGCACCAACCACATGACTCTATGTCACGTACTGCCGAGTGCTGGAGAGTCTTGTAGTGTAGTGTACATTACAGACATTACAACACAACCGCTGCAGTTTGGCAGAATCATTAACATAAAGCTTATATTATTATGAATAATGCATTGAAAGTGAAAAATAAAAACTGATTATTGAGCCAATGCAGTACATTTCCCAGTGCTTATCACTCCCACAACGTTCCTCCCTAAGTCACGCACTGCCGACTTCCTCATCCGAGTGCGGCAGAGTACTGCTTATACTACGTATCCGTTGCCAGGAAAAATTCAAAATCAGAGAGAATTTAAGTTTATTATCTGTATTTATGACCTGTATATTTATATCTCATATAATGCCTTACGATTAAGAAGATTATAACATAATCTTTATGTCTATGGTTTGAACACTTGACTGTATTGTATTTTATTTTTATTTCTTTATTTTACTGGGACTACAGTGTGAGAAGCATGTGGAATAAATCTCTTTTATAACCATGTGTTTCTGAGGCTTCACAATACAACCATTTCACAAACAGAAAATCCTTTAGTTTTCCAATAACTTTCCACAAACATGTTCATTTCAATTTTTATTCGAGTACGAGCCCCGATTTCACCCTGTTGCTGCCATTCAATTTGTGGTGGATCGTATCAGTGCAGAACTTTTTTCCACGCCATGCTAATTCCACACTAATGAGGGATTACTGAAGATGGACCATTTTACAAAAGACGCCATTCAGTAAAATCAGATTGGATGGTCTTAGGATGGAAATAATTGAATAACGTGGCCTGTGAGCTCATTATTGATCCTGAACCATTTGAGCATCTTCCTTTGTCTCAGGCCAGAGGAACATGGCCAATCTAATTACAGAGGAAGGGGTAGTGGACTCTCACGTAAGGATGGCTGCTCTAATGTGATCAGTGCTATGAATTAGCGTTAGTACATCTGTGCATCCTGGAAAGCACATACTGAGTGGAACATGAGCTTATATCAGTGGACAGTGGCTGTTAAAGTGTAACAGGAACCGACTCGGTTTGTGGTGATATTGTGTTATTGTTTTTTTTGAGTGAATACCAGCATTGTATAAAACGCGCTTTGGCAGTTACATTGTGTTCTGGCAAGATGCAGGGACTCTTGTTTCTTTAGCTTGTGGACGTCTCACTGACCTAGTTAGACTTCACCGACGATACAGTTGTGACTTTTGTAGCACGACACGTGCCTCTTAGCAGCATAAAACACTATAGGCTATATGTAGTTTGCTAGACGCGACTGGAACTTATGACCAGATGAAAAAGGAAGGAAAGATTAGAAAGGAAGATTAGAGAACAGAACAGTGTTTCTTCTCTAGAGTATGGTGGAGCATCTGTGATTTCCTACAAATGCTTGGGAAGTAGGATGCATGGTGTTATGGACTTCATAAAGTACCAGTATATTTAATGACAATACTGGATTTCTGGCCTGAGAAGACAGGATACAGATACAAATCCCACATATCGATTCACATTATCTGTTAAAATTTTTTCGCTTGCTGGAGGCCATAAAACTAGCGGCCTTTTTCATGCATGCTTGGCAGTATTGAGAAAGAAAGCCCTGAAGTTTCAGTGGCGAAAACAATGCCAGAGTTAAAAGTAATCCAAAGAGCATTCACATTCAGAAGGGTTTGGAACAGAAATCTAGCAAGTGGAAGGATATAATGAGCGTGTCTTATATTTTGTAAGGACCATGGCCCAAATTTACATAGTTTGAAAAGGAGCTAATCAAAACCATTCATCCAAGTCGTGAAGTGCCGAGCCTCAAGCACTTTAACAAAGATGAGGTCTCATTTATTTGTGGCCAAATGCTGTCTCAGATTGGAAGACCTTATAGCTGTATGTGCATGTGGATGTGGACAAAAGTCTACAAAACTGCAGCCTAGATTCCAATTAAATGTGACTAAGTGTCTTTCAATTAGCTATTAGTTCATTCTTTGATTTAATCCAAGCATTTATTTTAGTATCTACATTTAAAAATTATTTTCTTCCAAAAATACTATACAAAGTAGAACCCATTTACGATGTTTAGGCTTCGACAAATCCATCGTTGATTTGAATTTATCGTGTGAAACTGAGGAGTTTGATGTATACTGTATATATCATAGCATATGATTGAGAGACATGAGAAGGCCCACCTGGAGTGGGCTTTTTATTGCGTCTTTTACTGAGGAGAGCCTTCTGTTGGGCCACTGCCATAAAGCCCAGACTGGTGAAGTGCTTGCAGTGATGGTTGACCTTCTGTACACAGTATCTTGGAGCTCAGCCCATTGGGTTCTTGGTCACTTCTCTCACCAAGGACCTTCTCTCTTAATTAGCTGCCTCATTCCACTGAAGAATTATGGAGGCCCACTGTGCTCTGAGAACTTTCAGTGCAGCAGATATTTTTTGTAGCCTTCTCCAGGATCTCCAGATCTCCTTCCTCCAGATCTGTGCCTCCACAACAATCCTGTCTCTGAGCTAGCAACACATCGGCTGTTCTTTTCTCCTCAGGCTTTTTTTTTTGCTCTGATATTCATTCCTTAGCTGTTAGAACTTTATATAGACTGGTGTGCGTCGTCTTCCAAATCATGTCCAATCAACTGAATTACCACAGATGGGACTCCAGTTCAAGGTGTAGATGTGGGGGGAAATATGTCATGAAAGGATGGACAGGAAAATGGGAGGCCCCAGGGCTAAATTTCATGTGTTATAATTATGTCCGTGCAGAAACTTTTAGTTTTTCCTTTTTAATGCATGTGCAAAAAAAAATTTAATTTTTCTTTTCACTTTTGAGTATTGTGTGCAGGTTTGATGGGAGGAAACTTTTTTTTTTATTTTTTTTTTAGCACAAGGCCTCACCATAAGAAAATGTGAAAAAAGTGAAAGGGTCTGAAGACTTTTCCGAATACATTCGAATACATACATTATCAGATTCCCATCGTTTAATAAAACAACTTCAAAAATAAGATCTAAAGAAAAGAAGAACAGATTCTGTCAAAACTGATGCTTGGCTGAAAAACCATCTGCTGAGTTGACCGATGATAGAAGGTTGGGTATTTTAGAGGCTGGCCATATAACCAAGGTCCTGGTACAACACAATAGACATTGTTTGCCCTTCTGAAACATTGATATGTCCAAAAAAAGCGCTTTTCCATTTCCACAACAACAAAATGGCAGGAGAAGGGTTTTGAAAAGGGTGGTGGATTTTTGTTTTTGTCTTGAAATATAACCCTGTTAAAGTGGGACATGGCCTCGTTACTGTTCCATTGTACAGAGCATAAGGGTGTAAGCAGGACCATTTTGCTGTTTCTTGCTTGCTCTGAACTTTCTTTATTGCATTTACCTCATGCACATTTTCTCCAGGGTCATGGTGGGGGATCATATTGATTCAACAAAGGGTTCTATTAACAACCAGGTTTTGAAGGTAAACCAGTTTTTTCAAGCTCGTTGTAGAATTTGTTTTTTCCGTAGTAGTGTATAGATTTTTTTTTTTTTTCGCTGTTTCTGAATTTTTTCTTTGGTTGATTTGTCACAATAAAAGTAGATATTTAAGGAAGGAAAATATTTGAAATACCCATCTAGGGTTAACCCGACAAACAAGGTTCATAAAATCATACTTACAAAGCCTACACATCTCTCTTTCCGATATTATTTTGCTTTCCTCAAATTTCAAGGCTTGTTAAAACTATACAATATACAGTGTGTCAGTTTTCCGGTATAATCTGTCCTTTTTCTTTTTTGTCTAGACAGAGGTACGTGCAAGAGGTTGGCTTTATTATACCTTACACAGAAAACTCCTTCCGTTTCTGTTGAAATAATAAAACTGGAGACTCCCAGCTGCCAGGCATACGCTTCACTACTGAGCAAAAATGTTCCAGAAAAAGGAAAGCTCATTAGATGATAAAAGTGAACCAGCAGGAGCAGAAACCCAGGGACCTTCGGGTTACGCTGGTGTCCGGACAGATTTGAGATTTGAATAGAATCAAAATCTGATTAGGGCGCTTGCCATTCTGCGCCGTGGTATAAAATGTAACATTTAAAAGCTGCTGATGCAGGGGGGATCCTTTCAGATAGTAGACTTCAGGATGTAATAACTTCAAATGAATAGTATTCCAGACTGCAGCCTGGAGAAAAATTCGTTGTAGAATGCAGAGAATGTGCCAGAAGGTCAGATAGGAAATCAAGCGTTTGAAGAATAAAAAGGACCATGAAGCAGCACTGACCCTGCAGATTTTGCTCGGTAATGCTTAGAGCCCTGAGGCTTTCTTTATATTATTATTTTATTAATCAACTGTTTGCTTATTACTACAGCAAGCCCTGGGGTTGTTATAAACTGATTAAAAATGGCCACTGCGTGGATTGGTGTTTTTTTTTTTGCTGTGTGTGTGAGCTTGAATGAAATCTAATTGCAAAATCTGAGGTAGTATTTGGATAGGAAAGTTTTATTAGAAACAAGGTTGCTGTATGTAAATACAGGGTATAAAACACCGGTGTTGTATCGCTTTCAATATGAGCATGTTGGTAGAATCTAGATTTTTTTTATGTTTTGACAACAGTAACAATGTGCACATAAAGTTTCTGATAGGTCATAAACAGAATATTTGCCACAGGTCTTAGGTGGCACAGTGGCAATTTGCTAGCCCACCACTGAGACGACGAATGTCCAAGTCCCGGCATTTCCTTCAGGCTGGGTCAAGGAATCATGACTCATTGCTCAATGTGGAACCCCAAGGGCATTCTGGACCTTCAAAGAAGGCCTACGATTGGTCAGAACTAAAGATGTGGTCATACTGGAAGCATATCTAATCTGGCATAAAAACCCCTTCCACTTGAATGGAAGGTGAAGTTGCCTGCAAAAAGGTTAGATATACTTTAGCAATGGTATAATGACCATACATAATTTTTTCTCAGTCTGTTTATTAGAATACAAGTGAAAAATACAGGAAATTTGTGTTCAGTGTTAAAAGAAATGATAAAAAAGGCTTCTATTGGCTACAGTGGCAACTTCCACTTGATTAATAGCAGCATCTGGCAACTTCTACACTCTGAAGAAACTTGTTCAGGAATGGTCTTTTTGGAAGGGTACATTACATTTACAGCATTTAGCAGACACCCTTGTCCAGAGCGACGTACAATTGATACAATCTTACAATCCAAGCAATTGTGGGTTAAGGGCCTTGCTCAAGGACCCAACAGTGGCTGCTTGGCAGAGGTGGGATTTGAACCCTGGACCTTCTGGTCCAGAGTCCAGTACCTTATCCGCTAGGAATGAAGATCGGTGGAGTGATCATCAAGAGCATTATGGAGTGACTAATCCAAGTGTGAATTTTTTCCGTCAAATCCTGGATACACTAACCAGAAAAAGCTGTGTTAACATGTAAACGTATGACTTTTAATAATAATAAACTGCCATGACATGGTCATTGTCTACCATAGACTTTCCAGTGACGCAATATTAGTGTAGCGACTTAGTGCTACACTTAACCTCAACCTCTGCGACCTTAAAGAAATCTTTTGTCTCTTGTTTTTCACAGTTTGTGTAAAAAAAAAAATAAATACATTTCTTGTGGTAGACAAGCAAATAATATATAAACTTGAACCACACAGACAGTTTCATTAGCGAAAGCAGCTAAAGAAATAGAAAAAGATGCTTTTCAGGCACCATACGCCAGCCATTACATCTCTTCCACTAAAGAGATAAAAAGCTCTGTCTTAATTTACAAGCCCTGGTGGACCCTTTTAAGAAGCCCATGATGCTGAGAGAGGGGAGTTAAGTGTGCCGGCGTGCCTCTTCCTCATCCAGCGCTTTCTTCCAGCCATTGTCAGAAAGTAAGAGCAAATCTGCCTGCCCCGATGGATAAAAACACTCAGCAGTGTTTAATTTGCAGCTCCTCGTTGTTCATGTACGCCTCACAAGATGTCTGATTACAGCCTGGGCATATTTCATGGCTTTTTTCAGTATAAAAGCAAAAGGAAAGGAAAACGGCATCAGAGTTACAGTTGTAAGACCTTGCTGTGTTCTCATAGTGTCTCCTTGGGTCTCCTTGGTAACACTGGATTCTAAAAGCACAGGATATGATCAAACACGTTCAGAAAAGATACGAGATGAAACATGGTAGAGTGACATTGTAGTGACAAGACTTTCTTCAGTAACATTCTGTTCACAACTTACAGCTGATTAGTTGAAGGTTAAGGGCTTTGCTTAAGGTGCCCAACACAAGGACCTTTTGATTAGCAGTTTGGAGACTTAATCACTTAAAATCAGGGTTCCTCAAAGTCTAGGTAGATTTAAAGGAATTTACAACACACCTTTATCCAGAGCGACTTACAGTTGAGCTGAGCAGGTTAAGATTAAGAACTTGATCAAGACCCGATAGTGTAAGTTTTTTTTTTTTTTTTTTCTCATAATACTGTGGCACGTTTGGTGGAAATATATCGAACTTGTTCAAACACCTTAAAAGAAAGCACCCCAAATAGTACACATACATTTACATTTACAGCATTTAGCAGACACCCTTATCCAGAGCGCCTTACAATTGAAACAATCTTACAATCCAAGCAATTGTGGGTTAAGGGCCTTCCTCAAGGACCCAACAGTGGCAGCTTGGCAGAGGTGGGATTTGAACTCTGGACCTTCTGGTCCATAGTCCAGTAGCTTAACCGCTAGGCTACCACAGTCCCACAATACACTGAAATCCAAATAGCGAAGGAATGGTGAAAAAGACTTTGTCAAAAAAAAAAAAGTAAAACTGTCAAAAATGAGAGTTTTAGGCTATCTGGCTTTCTGCATACTTTTTGGAGTGCTTTCTTTTGAAGTTATTGAACAGGGTTGTTGTGTTTCTTGGCCTTGCGTATTGTGTACAACTGTTGTTTGTGCCGTAATCATTTCACTAATGATTCATTTTTTGATCACCCGCTCCTTCCTGATATTGCGTTGCCAAACAAATATATTCTAAACACCCGTCCACTCTAAGCTATTATTGCTTTAAAGCTGTGCTCGTCAAGGAAACCTCTTAAGGAACATTATAGCCTGTGGTTGTTGAAGCACCTTAGGATTCTCCATCAGCTTTTCCAGGGCAAGTAATAAATAGTTTTAGTATAACAGTTCTCGTGATCTCTGTGATAAGGCACGTTCATGACCTAAAATTGTCATATCACCGATCCCTAATTGTAAGTCACTCTGGATAGGTCGTCTGCTAAATACTGTGTATATAAATGTAACAGAATAGTTCTGCAATCGATATAAAGCCTTTCCATACAGAGTTTCTTACCGAGAGAAAAAAAAGGATAACTCTCCTTTTTTCATGGCTGGAGACTACAGGCTGTGTCATCTCTGGGTGGATTGTAACAATCTGCCGACTGCAAATCTCCTGTATGATATTTGGGTTTGCTAAGAGAAGGTTTTTTTTTCCACTACCTCTCAGAATTCACAGCTATGCACAATATCCTAGTTTCAGTATTACTTATATCGTGGAAAAATCTGACTGGAATAAATGTGTCAGACCTTCAGAGGTTTAAAGACTTTAGCAGATGACACAGGAAATAAAATATGCATCCACTCCACTGGCCTGGGAGCTTCCAACGAGACTTCACTAATCATTTCTCCAGCGCTGGGACCGCCGACTGCAAGGGGTTAGAAACGTGGAGAAATGTGTCTTCTAATAAAGCCCAGACACTTGAACCCAGAAGTCAGAAGCCAGGGATATAGATGGGTTTTTTGGATGCACCAAAAAAATGGGGTTCCTTGAAGTCTAGGCAGCTTTAAAAGAATTTACAGTACCCCCTTATGCAGAGGGACGTACAGTTGAGCTGAGGAGGTGAAGGTTAAGAGCCTTTTTTAAGAGCCAAGTGGTGGAAGCTTGGAGGAAACTCACAGCCTTTTGATTAGAAGCCCAGAGCCTTAACCAGTTAGTTGCGCTAAAGTTGAACCCTTTTCAAATACACTGGAATGCACCTTTTAATGACCGGACATCACCAAAGTTACATAGTCTTTTTAGGCTACTGTAATGCAAATATAAAGGGTATTTTCACAAGAAAACTGCATGGAAATGATACGTAAATGCACCAGAGATGCCGCTGAAAACCCAAGTGGAACCCAACCATCCATGCATATTTTATCCATCCATAAATTGTTATACGTTTTTAAATTAATGTAAATTCACAATAAGTATAGAAAGTACACTGATGTACTGTTACGACCCTGTGCAGTGGAAACCTGTAACACTTAAGAGGTTGGACCTGATACTTTTGTTTGACGAAAGCCAAAAATGCATTGATAGACAGTATTACGAACAACACGGAGGATCAGCCAGATGAAACAGACTCAGTGAGTGAATGTGAACCAGTTTATGTACAATAGCTATAGGTTAAAGAGAATATACAGGTAGTGGGGGAACAAATAAAGGAGTACTACTTACAATAGGACAGGCACACACACTCGAAGGCCTGCTTTTACAGCTCGTTACAAATAAGTAGCGGAAAGTCATACACACAAACATGAGCATGAGGTGACCAGCAGGGCAGAAGAAGCAAAACACACTGCACTAGAATGCAACAAAGCAATATTATACACTGCTAGTATATAAATACCCTTATATAAGGTAATCATGGTTTTTTGGTGGAAAGAAAACTATGAATAGTTATTAGGGCTTCTCTACCAAGGTTTTACCAAAGTACCATAGTAAAACCATGGTTAATTCTCCGAAGGCTAAGCAATTAACAAAGAAATCTGTAATGATTAGACATTAAGTATAATATGGTAATTAGAGTTCAGTACTGTACAGTATACTGTGACATCATATATTGAGCATTGCCATCCAATGTTTTTTGTCATTTTGAGTCTGTTTATGGCCACAACATATGTAGTTTATTATTTGCTTTTGTTTATTATGAATTTTAAGACCTTGGTCGTTAAAGGGCCCAAAAGTTGCTTCTTTGGAGCCAAAGGTGGCTTATTTGGAGTTCATATTGCTACCAGGTAATGGGAGCTTATAGCTACCAGTTTGAGATCAACTGGATATCTAATCCTCAGAGATCATTTTTCACCTCAGAGTACTTATTATTACAGAGTACTGTTGCAGAGAGCCGTGATTGAGTATCAGCCTTGGAGTGCATTTACACTTATTTAATATGTGGCTATAATGCATCTCAGACCTCCTTCTGAAGTGGGTTATGCAATAGGATTTAAACCTGCTTGAAGTGCATCCTTGGCACATTTACACCCATTTTTTTGTGGCTTATTCCAATCTAGATACAATCCTGATACTCATGAAATGACCTGTACATGGTCTTTGTGTCTGGATGTTCTTATAGGTTCTTGCATAAATTTTACCATTGCATGTTCTGCTGGAAAGCTAATGCGTAATAATTAACAGATGTTCCAAATATTCACACATAACAACTCTACTTGGGGTTCATTCCAACTCCAGACAGCATTATGGCGCACTGGGCGCGGCATAGTCAGCGTTCCCTTCATTTTTGATAATAAATAAAGCCACACTGAAGCGTTCCCAGGAGCCGCTGTGTCCTGCTTAACCTTTAGCCCATCAAGTATATCAGCAGTGCAGGGAAACATCCTTTTCTGTTTCCGTGGCAGCCAAGATCGTCTGAAGTGCTGGGTAAAAAAAAAACAGAAAGCAAGGTCGTTTGAGGGTCAGTTCACCCACGGACCTGCCTGTTTACCACCAGCAAGTGAGGAAAAGCTGGATAGAATGAGGACTGAGTGTTTTGAGACAGATGGTAGGCACTTTTTACATTCAGGTCTCATGGGGCAATTCTCAAAGTGATATTTCTGCATCGTCAGGGTTGGAGCAGAGCGAGAGTCTCTCTGACGGTACGACGCCATGTTTCCTGAATGGCCAATTTGTCAGCAGGCTCGTCCTGAGATATGTCCTGGGAATTGCGAAAACCCATCGCTGCCATTTTCAGGGTGAAATACGTTCGAAGTTGTGCTGGCACACGGCTCCCTGTGCTGCCCAAGCGGCGTCTAGGCACATTTCTATCTCATCGTTGACTGACATGGTGACCACAGCGCTTCTGCTCCCTCAGTACATGCAACTCCCAGGTTTTCAGATGCACCTGTGGAACCAATGTGTATTGCTTTTTCCATGAGCGCTGTGCTGCCAATTATTTAGGCACTGATACAGAAATGGAACTAATAAGAAGATCTGTCTGCAAAAACGTCTCTATTGCTACATGGAAGGCCAATGTAGTCAAAGGTTTCTTGATGTCTTTGGCTCAGTGGTTCAGTGATTCAGATGATCTGCATGAAGCCATGCACTCAGTTGAGAGTAGCACTGACGGGATAGTGGCTGGAAAAATCAGGGTATTTTGTGCCTTATTCCACATCTTGCTATGTGACTCTGGCTGAAACATCAGTACATTTCAGATACAGACTATTATTATTAATTTTCTCTTTTTTGAAGCTATGCTCAGGTGTACCATAGTCATTAGTGGTCAGCTTGTTGGGAAAAAACAAAAACCTTCTATTCCAAGTGTATACAGGAATTTTTCTGGTGATTGTGGGATGGGGTCAAATGTAAAGTGTCAGAAGAATAGATCCATCAATCTATGGCCCAAATCCGATCTTTTCCATCATATGTGAGATATGTGAGACAGATGTGTCATTTTATGGGGCTGTGTGAAACGCATCAATGTTTCAAACGTTTCTCATGATTATCGATTTTACATTTGATAAAAGACATTCCATTATTATTTCTGAAGTGTAAACAATGCACATTTTCTTGTATACATTTTTAAACAAACAAAACAACTTTTGCCCCCTGCAATTAAAAGAAATTACTAGAAAAGGAGGTTTAAAAAGCTTCACCATATTTTACAAAATCACGTGAAAACATTTATTTTTTATTTCTGAAGGATAGCATTTCAAAAGTACAACTGCATTTCCTGAAGAAACTGCAACACTGATTGAAAATGTGGCAAGCAGAAAGAATGTGGATTTGTGTCCCAGTACTTTTGACCACTTGTGGGTTTGTCTTAATACTTTAGACCACTTGTTAGTTTGTGTCTTAATTATTTTGACCACAGTTGGGTTTGTGTCTTTATACATTTGATCACTTGTGTGTTTGTCTTAATACTTTTGACCACTTGTTAGTTTGTGTCTTAATACTTTTGACCTTGTATGGGTTTGTGCCTTGATACTTTTGTCCACTGGTGGGGTAGTCTTAAAACTTTTGACCAACGTTAGTTTTGTGTCTTAATACTTTTGACCACAGTTGGGTTTGTGCCTTGATACTTTTTGGTCCACTGGTGTGTGTTAGTCTTAATACTTTTGACCACAGTTAGGTTTGTGTCTTAATACTGTTTGACCACAGTTTTGGGTTTGTGCCTTGATACTTTTGACCACTTGTTGTGTTAGTATTAATACTTTTGACCACAGTTAGGTTTGTGCCTTGATACTTTTGACCACTTGTGGGTTTGTGCCAGTACTTTTGACCACTTGTGGGTTTGTGTCTTAATACGTTTTGACCACTTGTGGGTTTGTGCCTTGATACGTTTGACCACTTGTGGGTTTTGTGTGCCAATACTTTTGACCACTTGTGGGTTTGTGCCTTGATACTTTTGACCACTTGTGGGTTTGTGTGGCCAATACTTTTGACCACTTGTGGGGTTTGTGCCTTGATACTTTTGACCACTTGTGGGTTTGTGTGCCAATACTTTTGACCACTTGTGGGTTTGTCTTAATACTTTAGACCACTTGTTAGTTTGTGTCTTAATTATTTTGACCACAGTTGGGTTTGTGTCTTTATACATTTGATCACTTGTGTGTTTGTCTTAATACTTTTGACCACTTGTTAGTTTGTGTCTTAATACTTTTGACCTTGTATGGGTTTGTGCCTTGATACTTTTGTCCACTGGTGTGTTAGTCTTAATACTTTTGACCACAGTTAGGTTTGTGTCTTAATACTTTTGACCACAGTTGGGTTTGTGCCTTGATACTTTTGTCCACTGGTGTGTTAGTCTTAATACTTTTGACCACAGTTAGGTTTGTGTCTTAATACTTTTGACCACAGTTGGGTTTGTGCCTTGATACTTTTGACCACTTGTGTGTTAGTCTTAATACTTTTGACCACAGTTAGGTTTGTGCCTTGATACTTTTGACCACTTGTGGGTTTGTGCCAGTACTTTTGACCACTTGTGGGTTTGTGTCTTAATACGTTTGACCACTTGTGGGTTTGTGCCTTGATACTTTTGACCACTTGTGGGTTTGTGTGCCAATACTTTGACCACTTGTGGGTTTGTGCCTTGATACTTTTGACCACTTGTGGGTTTGTGTGCCAATACTTTTGACCACTTGTGGGTTTTTGTGCCTTGATACTTTTGACCACTTTGTGGGTTTGTGTGCCAATACGTTTGACCACTTGTGGGTTTGTGCCTTGATACATTTGACCACTTGTGGGTTTGTGTGCCAATACTTTTGACCACTTGTGGGTTTGTGTCCCAATACTTTTGACCACTTGTGGGTTTGTCTTTAATACTTTTGACCAGTTGTTAGTTGTGTCTTAATACATTTGACCACAATTGAGTTTGTCTTAATACTTTTCACCACATGTGGGTTTGTGTTTTAATACTTTTCACCACTTGTGGGTTTGTGTCTTAATACTTTTGGCCATGTGCGGTATTGTGTCCCAATACTTTTGACCTCTTGTGGGATTGGGTCCCAATACTTTTTGACCTAGTATGGGTTTGTGTCCCAATACCTTTGACCCTGTCTGGGTTTGTGGCCTGTAGAATACAAAACAAATTGAATCTGACATCTTCACTTCCAGTTTGTGCCACTTTCATTTGTGGTATTGAAATCCGATACTCTGTCTGAACAGCCAGATCGGATTTATGCGACTCTTGCATCATTCCTACTCGATATTCATCATAAATGTGCGATGAGGAGAAGGGAAAATAGACGAGAGCAGGGAGGCAGGTTTTCAGTGGTGGGACAGCGAAGTAACAGACCTCATAAATATTTGTGGCGATATCTCTGAGCAAACAAAATTAGAACCGCTCTGTGTTTGAGGAAATCTTTAAAGAAATGGCCGAACGTGTCCACGGGAGCGTCAAAGGAATATAGAGAGATTAAAAGTGAAGTTTTGTTAAAAACAAGGACTCAAACCAAAGAAGTGGCCATGGCTGAATTACATATCCTTTTTAATATGAGTGTTAAGGAAGTGCCTGTTACTGTTGGCTCCATTTTGATTGTTTACCTCTGGATTGGGACATTTACATTTACAGCATTTGGCAGATGCCCTTATCCAGAGCGACTTACAGTTGATACAATTTGACAATCCAAGCAATTATGGGTTAAGGGCCTTGCTCAAAGACCCAACATTGGCAGCTTGGCAGAGGTGGGATTTGAACCCTTGACCTTCTGGTCCATAGTCCAGTACCTTAACCGCTAGGCCACCACTATTGTTGGGCCACTTTTGCCAGCTGTGTGAATGTAGCCTGAGTTTCTAATGTGGAGAGTCCCACCACCTAGTCACTGGCGTTTTCCAGAAAGCTTCTACAGATTCCATGATCTGAAGATGGCAGCACCCAAGACTTAAAGTGGCGCCTCGCTGGTCCATCACACTTAGGAACCGTCCGAATGAGAGAGCAGACGACCGAGTGTAATTTCGGTCTCACTCGAGCATGGCCAGGCCTGAGCTCACACAGGCAGATGCGAAGTGCGTTGAAGTTCCACAGAGAGCCCCAGCTGTCTCGCTACTGCTCATTTCACGTGTGCTTTATGGGTTAAGGGCCTGTGAGGCTTCGGCAGATTTTCAGCACCAGGAAAAAAGGCCTCACACCCATCTGCCGGTGCACTCGTGACCCACATGAGGCTATCCTCAGATGATAGAATGACTTAACGGTCATCAACACCTGCGCCCCAAGCTGCCATTGATATTTCCAGGTGGGTAGAAGAATGGCTGACTGGAAGGCCCAGGTCGATCCGTCAGGTGCAACGATGCTACCAATGATTTGTACAAATCACACCGCTCAGACTTTGGCCGCAGTCCAGCTGAGCTCGGAGCACATCGAGCTAAATCATATACAACTGCAGAGCTAGATCATGCATCTTCTTACTTCTGGTGGCTAAATCACAAACAGCCACAGGCCTTGGGTGATTAATCTCCCAAACCGAGAACTTTGGTCTCTCAATCAGTTTAGATGTGCCGGTCTGGTCAGCATTTTGTCTAAACAGTAAACAGGTCAAAAAAGTCGAAAAACTTTTGGTAATTTTCTAAATAAAAAGCCGAAAAGGTTACACAACTTAAACGAAGGGGTGAATCTCAAGTATTACGATGTACAGTACGGGCCAAAAGTATGAGACCACTAGCGAAGGAGCTTCTGTTTTGCACTTCTCTTGAATGTAGTACAGTACACTTGAGTGCTTTGAGTTGAAGGCATCTACATTACTTACTGGTTTTAGAAGACGTTTCACCTCTCATCTGAAAGGCTTCCCCAGTTCTAGAAGCTGATGGGGAGCTTGGGTAACGATTCACAAATGGCCCCTGAGATCCTAACGACTCATTAATGACATGGTGTGTCAAGGACTCCTCCAATGTGACAACCCCACTAGAGCTTGAATACCTGGGACTTCAGCTTTTAGAACTGAAGCCTTTTGGATGAGAGGTGAAACGTGTTCTAAAACCAAGCAGAAGTCCAGTTGCCTTCAACTCACAGTCAAGTTTACCTGCATGAATGAGAACTTACACAGACATGATGTAGTGCTGTGTTTCCCAGTTCAAATCATTAGGGTTGTAACGATACAGTCTGCTCCAAAATCGATTTGATTCACGACGCTGAGTTCACGATTCAGTTTTCTCACGATTATTGATAAAAGACATTCCTTTTTTATTTATGAAGTGTAAACAATGCACATTTTCTTGTATACATTTTTAAACAAACAAAAACTTTTTAAATTAAAATAAATTTAATAGAACATGAGGTTTAAAATTGTAAACGAAGTGCCCCATTGTAGCTTCACCATATCTTACATAACCAAGTGAAAACATTTCTTTTTTATTTCTGAAGGATAGCATTTCAAAAGTAGATCTGCAACTCCCAAAGAAACTGCAACAGTGCTTGAAATTTGGCAAGCAGAAAGAATGTGGATTTGTGTCCCAATACGTTTGACCACAGTTGGGTTTGTGCCTTGATACTTTTGACCACTTGCGGGTTTGGCGTAATACTTTTGACGACTTGTGTGTTTGTCTTAATACTTTTGACCGCTTGTTAGTTTGTGTCTTAATACTTTTGACCACAGTTGGGTTTGTTTTTTGATAATTTTGACCACTTGTGGGTTTGTCTTAATACTTTTCACCACTTGTCCAATACTTTTGATCAGATGTGGGTGTGTCCCCCCATTATTTTTCACCAGTTGTGGGTTTGTGTCTAAATACTTTTGGCCATGTGCGGTATTGTGTCCCAATACTTTTGATCTCGTGCCGGATTGTGTCCCAATACTTTTGACCACTTGTGGGTTTGTGTCTTGATTAGGGCTGCAACAGCGAATCGATAAAATCGATAAAAATCGATTATTAAAAGTGTCGACAACGAATTTCATTATCGATTCGTCGTGTCGCATGATTTATGTGTCCTTTATCATATCCGCTTACGTTACTTGCGGTCAGCGTTGGAAAAAAAAAACACGAGCGATTGAGCGGAGCGAGGCGGAGCCGGCGCGGACGCGGAATCTTCAAAACAAGTTAGCGTTAAGGCTATGTCCACACGTACACGGGTATTTTCTAAAACAGGGGTTTAAATTCGTTTAGAAAAAACATCCCGTCCACACAAGCACTGTTTAAACAAAAAACTTCGTCCACATGAAAACGGAAAAACGCACACAGTCGCTGTCAAGAGCAGAGCCAAACCAGCAGTCCTATGTGCCGGCGAAGCAGCTCACTCAACGACAACAACAATGTCCTATGCAAACAATTTCTCGCCATTGTTCTTCAACAACCACTTCGTTTTGAAAGCTGTCCCACCAATGAGAGGTTCGACCGGGTCTCGTCCCAAACCGGGGACGCTGGGGGCGGGAGCTGCTTCGTGGGTGTGATGGATATAGTAGTGACCTCCGTAGCACATTCTGACGCCTCTGTTCTTCAGTGTAATGAAAAAGTAATAATTGTAAATTTATTTGTAGATTTGTAACAAGTTCGGTCAGCAGTGTTACAGCAGGCACTATTTTGGCTACGTCCGCTATTGCACAAAATCGCCTCATGTAAACAAAGGAGATAACGGCGCACAAAGTGACGTTACAAGCAAGAAACTCCGTTTTCCCGGTCCACACGACAATGCTGAAAACGGAGTTTCTGAAAATCTTCACCCTGGAAGGAAGTTTTGCAAAAAAAAGTCTGTTTTCAGTGACCTAAAACGGCGTTTTCGTGTGGACGAACGGTCACAAACGCATAGAAAAAGCTTTTGTTTTTAAAAATACCCGTGTTCGTGTGGACAGGGCCATAGTCTCTAAAAAGAGAGCCAGCTTTAGCCAGGAGCATGTTGACATGATAACATTTTTGGATTGCAATGCAAAGTTCCTAAAGAAAGGGAGTGAATGAGTTTGTATGTAGTGTTTGCATCAGAGATGCACTTATTTTTCTTTATTATTTAATTTGTTATTTTAATTTATTAATAAATGTAATTTATTATTATTCATTTATTGTAAGTACTTATTTGCTCTGTTATTTAATGTTATATTTCTGAATAAAGACATGGAAAGTTTTTTTTTTTAACCCGATTCATCGATTAATCGAAAAAATAGTTGACCGATTAATTGATTATTAAAATAATCGTTAGTTTCAGCCCTAGTCTTGATACTTTTGACCACTTGTGGGTTTGTTGTAATACTTTTGACCACTTGTGGGTTTGTGTCTTAATACTTTTGGCCATGTGCAGTATTGTGTCCCAATACTTTTGACTTTGTGTGGGATTGTGTCCCAATACTTTTTGACCCTGTATGGGTTTGTGTCCCAATACTTTTGACCACATGCAGGCTTGTGTCCCAATACTGTTGACCTTGTACGGTTTGCGTCTTAATTGTATGGGGTACACCCATACAAATCATAGTATCAGAATAACAATTTGAGTGAGAAATTGAATCTTTAGGGGGGAAAGACGTGCACATACATTTCCGAACTTATTTGGTATGCTTTTGCTGTAATGACAGCATGCACTCAAGCTAGCATGGTCTCCACAAGTTTGTGCAAAACCAGGATAAGCAGGGGCAAATGGGCCTTTGCATAAGACTGTATATAGCAGTTTTCCATCAGCTACCCTTTGCTACGTTGAGCCGATGCCCTAATAGACATGTCATACATCAATAAGTTGTCTCATAATCCAGTCCAAGCAGTTGAGGGTTCAAGGCCTCGCTCAGGAGCCTTACAGTGAAAGCTTGTCAGCTGAACCCTCAGCCTTCTGGATGATAATCCAGTACCTTAACCACTGTTCGTTTTCCATTAAATATCACTTTGTAAAATGTTTGAACGGAACCCAGCTATAGCTTCTGCAGAGTGTCGGTGTGAGACTGGCAAACATTCGGGTTTAATTACTCGTATGAAATCCAGGCTCACTGCTGGGGCACGCGGTGATGGACAGGTACATTTGACACACGCCGGGACCCTTCAGGCTTTTAAAGCATGCTCAGATTATGCAATGAACGGGTCCCCGAGAAGCCCTCGTCACCCAAGTTAGAGAATTTGAACGGAAAATGTCAGTAGTAATTGGATACGCTGTGACCTTTTTGTCAGTGAGGTGTGTTGTAGGTTCTTTTTTTTCGCAAAGGGCCTAATGACCTCCTGCTTTCCTCGGCACCACTGGCGCAATGGAAGGCCTGAGATTCACAATATAGACCAGATCCCAAGTCGGCTTGTTATGGGGTCACACTCTTGTGGTTAATCACAGTGGAAGACAGTTATTGCACCACTGACTTTTCGAATATAATTAATAAGAAGCATTACAGTCTCTTACCCTTCCTGCAAGTTTCTTATACAGCATAGCATCTACAGATACCTTCAAAATCCATATATGAAATTCTTCATTTATTTTCTGAATAGGATTTTCTGTTAGAACAATATTTGATGCCCATTTGGCCTTAATCGCAAGCTAAATTACATTTATTGATCACATTTATACGTTTCTTTCTGAAGTGTAAACAATGCAAAGCAATGCTCATTGTCTAGTATGGTTTTTAAACCAAAAACTTTAGTCCCATGCAATTAAAAGAAATGACTAGAAATAGACGTTAAAATGGTAAACAAAATGCTCTATTGTAGCTTCACCATATCTTAAATAACTGAGTGAAAACATTCCTTTTTATTTTTGAAGAAAAGCAATTCAAAAGTAGATCTGCCTTTCCTGAAGAAATTACAAGTGCTTGAAATGTGGCAAGTTGAAAGAATGTGGATTTGTGTCCCAATACTTTTGCCCACGTGCAGTATTAGGTCAATACTTTTGGCCTTGTATGGGTTTGTGTCCCAGTACTTTTGACCACTTGTGTGTTTGTCATATTACTTTTGGCCACGTGTGGTATTGTGTTCCGATACTTTTTTTGCCACATGTGTGTTTGGGTCCCAATACTTTTGACCACTTGTGGGTTTGTGTCTTACTACTTTTGATCACATGTGGGTTTGTTTCCCAATACGTTTGATTGCATGTGTGGTTTGTGTTCCAGTACTGTTGTGTGACCACTTGTGGCTTTGTGTCTTAATACTTTTGGCCACATGCGGTATTATATCCCAATTTTTTTGACCTTGTGCGGGTTTATGTCCCAATACTTTTGTCCTTGTATCCCAATACTTAAATAACCGAATGAAAACATTCCTTTTTATTTCTGAAGAATAACAATTCAAAAAAATGTGTGCTTTTTTGTATATAATTTTTACGCAAAATAATCTTTAGTCCCATGCAATTAAAACAAATTAGGAGTCTCACTGAGGGTGGAAGATACGTGTCTGCGAGTATGACGTATGCCCTTTGGTGTTCGACAAATGCGATTGCACAGGAGTGGGCAATATGGTAAGAACATTATATCATCATAGCTAAAGACACTTTCACAATATTTATCATTGTATCCCAATACGTTTGACATTGTTGCGGTATTGTGTCCCAATACTTTTGACGTTTTCGATGCGTGATCGCAGACAAAATGCATCAATAGTGACAAATTCTTCAAAACTACCACTGAATTATTATCCCATACTTATTAAAGTGATTTTTATTCAAAATGTACTGCACTTCATCCAATTAAACAGAACTAATTTTGAATAACAATTCAAAAGTAGATCTGCATTTCCTGAAGAAATTACAAGTGCTTGAAATGTGGCAAGTCGAAAGAATGTGGATTTGTCCCAATACTTTTGGCCACGTGCGGTATTGTATCAATCATTTTGGCCTTGTGTGAGTTTGTGCCTTGTGGGTTTGTGTCCCAATACGTTTGATCACATGTGGATTTGTGTAGAATACTTTTGACTGCTTGTGTGTTTGTCTTATTACTTTTGGCCATGTGTGGTCTTGTGTCCCATTACTTTTGGCCATGTGTGGTTTTGTGTCCCAATACTTTTGGCCACATGCGTGTTTGTGTCCCAATACATTTGACCACTTGTGAGTTTGTGTCTTTATACTTTTGGCCAAGTGCGGTATTGTGTCCCAATACTTTTGACGTTTTCGATGCATGATCGCAGGCAAAATGCATCAATAGTGACAAATTCTTAAAAACTACCACTGAATTATTATCCCATACTTATTAAAGTGATTTTTATTCAAAATGTGCTGCACTTCATCCAATTAAACAGAACTAATTAAACTCCTTATAATGAAACTTGTGTTCTTTAAGCACTGACAGTGTACTTGACGTGCTCAGAAAAGCATTTTGTCTATCACGATAACAGAATCGATCATGATGCGATAAAATATTTTGGTATTGCCCACAGCTAATGTGGTTTATCATACTTTAGACAAGTCGTACATTAACCTCCTGTATCGGTGCTTCCTTCCATGGTTTCTCCCTGGGATTGATCATGGTTTCTAATTAGACGCTATCAGCCTCTGGAAGGGGCATTACATTTCGTCACACTTCTGCATCTGCGGTGACATGTAGCCTGGACCTGATGACAGATGTTCCTCCAGAGGTGGCTCAGTTGTGGACGGCTGAGCCTCGATGAGGGCGTTGGGCTTTTTGCATTACGTTCACTGAAAGGTAAAGGGCCATGCAGAGGACATCAGAGCTCCCTCACTGTGCCTCTAAAGTGCATCTGCATCTGTGTTTATTTCCCTCTTTCATTCCCATCTCATCTCTATTCTGTTTGCCAATGATGCTATTCACACCTCATAAAATACCCCTTGATGATGGCTATTACTGTCTTTGCGTGTGTGTGTCTGGCTGGTTGTTACAGTTGAGCAGAAGGGAAGAATAGGCGTATTTATTAAGAGTTAATTCATGTTGCCCCTTTTTGTGTTGTTGAATCCACAGCCTAGTGAGCAGGAGGAAAAGTCACGTAGATGTGGCATCTTCAGAAACATTGTTTCTTTCCTGAGCAGCATCTCCTTCTCCAGGGAAAAAAAAATTCTAGATTACCAACCACAAAGAGAGTCGTGACACCCGTGTTGTAATCTTAGGCAAGGCCTGAACCGCTGAACCCTGCTTCTGCACGCGCCATTCTTACCGAGCGTGGAGATGTATCTCCAAAACCCTTCGTCTTCATTTACTACCTGCTGCTATTCACTGAACCCATATACAGTGGGGCAAAAAAGTATTTAGTCAGCCACTGATTGTGCAAGTTCTCCTACTTAGAAAGATGAGAGAGGTCTGTAATTTTCATCATTGGTACACTTCAACTATGAGAGACAAAATGAGAAAAACAAATCCAGCAAATCACATTGTAGGATTTGTAAAGAATTTAATTGTAGATTATGGTGGAAAATAAATATTTGGTCAATAACAAAGGTTCAACGTAATACTTTGTAACATAACCTTTGCAGGTCAAATGTTTCCTGCAAATCTTCACCAGGTTGGCACACACTGTAGCTGGTATTTTGGCCCATTCCTCCATGCAGATCTCCTCTAGAGCAGTGATGTTTTGGGGCTGTTGCTGGAAAACACGGACTTTCAACTTCCTCCACAAATTTTCTATTTTCTATTGCCACTCCAGGACCTTGAAATGCTTTTTTACGGAGCCACTCCTTCGTTGCCCGAGCGGTGTGTTTGGGATCATTGTCAGGCTGGAAGAACCCAGCCATGTTCCATCTTCAATGCTGTCACTGATGGAAGGAGGTTTTGGCTTAAAATCTCATGATACATGGCCCCGTTCATTCTTCCCTTACCACGGATCAGTCGTCCTGTGCAGAAAAACTTTGCAGAAAAACAGTCCCAAAGCATGATGTTTTTACCACCATGCTTCCCAGTAGCTATGGTGTTCTTGGGATGCAACTCAGCATTCTTCTTCCTCCAAACACGACGAGTTGAGTTTTTACCCAAAAGTTCTATTTTAGTTTCATCTGACAACATGATATTCTCCCAATCCTCTTCTGGATCATCCATATGCTCTCTGGCAAACTTCAGACGGGCCTGGACATGTACTGGCTTAAGCAGGGGAATACACGCCTGGCACTGCAGGTTCTGAGTTCCTCTCGGCGTAGTGTGTTACTGATGGTAGCCGTGTTACTTTGGTCCCAGATCTCTGCAAGTCATTCATCAGGTCCGTCCGTGTAGTTCTGGGATTTTTGTTCACCATTCTCATGATCATTTTGACCCCACGGGATGAGATCTTGCGTGGAGCCCCAGATCGAGGGAGATTATCAATAGTCTTGTATGTCTTCCATTTTCTTACAATTGCTCCCACAGTGTGTGATTTATTCACACCAACCTGCTTGCCTATTCTTCAAGAAGAAGTTACAGGTCTGTGAGAGCCAGAAATCTTGCTTGTTTGTGGGTGACCAAATACTTATTTTCCACCTTGATTTACAATTAAATTCTTTAAAAATCCTACAATGTGATTTTCTGGATTCTGGATTTTTTTCTCTCATTATGTCTCTCATAGTTGAAGTGTACCTATGATGAAAATTACAGACCTCTCTCATCTTTCTAAGTAGGAGAACTTGCACAATCAGTGGCTGACTAAATACTTTTTTGTCCCACTGCACTGTTTTCCTTAGATAACCTTGTCAGCCACCTTCTACCCCATCCATAAATGAATAAAAAAACATCAAAGGGCCACCTCTGATCAGGTATTGCATTCGTACCATTTAACAGACACCTGTGTCTGGAGCGACTTGCAGCTGAGATGAGTAGTTGAAGGTTAAGGGCCTTGCTAATGGACCCAGCAATGGAGTTGGGGTTTGAACTCAACTTTTTGATTAGTATTCCTGAACCTTAACTGTTTCAACTGCATGCTTAAAGAACGTGGAGCTAGATCTAGAAAATCCAAAATGTATTCACTGTCTGCTGCTAGTAAGAGCACAAATCTCCCTGTTCTTTAAAGGATAAGGATAGGTCTCCCCTCAACCAGTTATTACATTTACAGAATTGAGACGAGCGGTCAGTGGCTCAGCAGTGGGAGCTTGATATAGCTGCTGTTAAATTTGGTTTCTATTTGTGTTTTTGGAATGATGCGTAAATAAATAATGACGATTGTTGCCACTAATTAACAGGGATTACAGGTTTTGTAAGTCTCTTAAAGTCTAAAGGCTTTATGGTACTGGGATTTGAAGCCTCTGCCTTTTGGTCAGTCCAAAGAAACAGCATATGGACTTAGCACTGTTCCTTGAGAGATATTCCCAAGCATCATTTCTGGCGATTCGTGTTTGTTTATTACAGTAACAATCTCAGAAAACTAGAACTGCCGAAACAATCGAAAACACCCTTATTCCTATGCTTATTCTAAAAATACCAATCCAACCAGGGAAGGTTTCCACCAGTGTCTTGAGAGTTCCTGAGAATTTAGCTCCTCACCTGCTGTTCCAAATAAACCCACACATCTTTGATTGGAATTGAGATCCTATGACTTTTCTGGCTAGTCCCAAAATCCTTGACTGCTTTTTGACTTCTTTTGACGTCTCAGACTGCATCTGTTTGCTATTCTGTGATGTCCCTCTTCCAGCCATTTCCAGACAATACCTGTAGGTAATGGTTTTCCCATGTTCTGCCAATACATCAGACGAACCAAATACTGACTTGGTTTAATTTGACCAGATGTGCAACTTATATACATAGACTGTGACTATTTTTGTCTCATCTTTGTAATATATACTCACCGGACAAAAACATTTGTCACCTGTGACTGAAATGTACCAAATACTAGGGGTGCAACGATACAGAAATTTCACAATACGTATTGCTGTTTTTGCGCCGCGATACGATAAAAAATGCCTGTCCAAAAAAAAGGTCACCACCTGGATTTAACTAAGCAAATAGTGAAATCGTTTAAAAAAAGAGCCTCCCATCGGATAATTACTGCATTGGTGATTTGTTTCAGCTGGCAACAAGTTCTTTAACCCTAACTGATATAGTGCTTCTCATTTGTTAAACAGCCATGTTGAAAGACACATTTTGTGGTCGTGGAAAATATGTTAATCTGTTTCAGAGGGTCATTTTCACACATGGATTGAACACCACAGAGTCCAGACCTGAACCCCATTGGGAATCTTTGGGATGTGCTGGAGAAGACTTTGAGCAGTGGAACAAATCTCCCATCATCCATACAAGATCTTGGAGGGAAAATACTGGACAGAAATAAATGTTGTGTCACTGCAGAAGCTTGTGGGGACAATGCCACAGCAAATGCGTGCTGAAATCAAAGCTAAATGTGGTCTAACAAAATATTAGAGTGTGTGACCTTTTTTTTGGCCAGGCAGTGTATTTTTGATACAAAATGAAGAAAGAAATTTGATTTGAATTCCCTTTTTAATGTAGAGATCAATGAGGCCAATACAACTTCCTGCTGTGCAAGCTTGGAACATGGCTTGTTTTGCTGGGGTTAAAAAAAAATCACCAAAGAGCTCTGCCATTGCTGATTTCTTTTTTGAAGGTCACGGTCCAGGCCCCACAGGGTCCATACTCTCTTCTGAAAGATATGCCTCCATATTCTCTCTAGCTTTGCACTATAGAGATAAATTATGAAAACTTATTTATTATATTTGAGATTCTATTTCCTCACATTAACAAAACAGCATGAAGCTTACCTGTTTCTGAAGCTGCCCAATGCTTAAAACCTCTGTGGTGAGATTATAGGTGCTTTCCTTACAGTAGCTAGCTGGAGTACAGAACCTATTACACAATCTGCCACTAGATGTCGCGTGTGTACAACTACAGCATGCCTGAACTGTTGGTCTAGAACTGCGGCTGGCTCTATGCAGATGACTGCATCTCAGTAGCTCCGTCTGACGAATGGCTCAGTAAAGTTTATTCATGACACCCCTAATTAATAGCACGTCATACTCTACGAAATCTAATGAGAATTTAGTATAGACTGGGATTTTGGCACTGCTGGTAGACCCGTATGACCATGTGCTTCGATATACCCGCAAATTCAGCTACTTCCTTCACTTGCCCAAATGCAATCACTCCATTTTGCCAGTCAATAGCATCTGCTTTGTGATCCACTTTCCACACATTGAACGAGATATTCACTGCACTGTACCACCTCTTCTCAATTTATGAATCTGCAGGAACCTGAAGTTACTACCACTTTAAACACGCAAGGCGAATCATCTTATGTCCGTGGAGTATATAATTACATTTACACCAGACTTACAGAAGTGCTTTTTTCTTCTTGGTAGACATTACCTCATGCTTGTACAAACAGCCTACATCCCGAGAACACCATTGAAATAAATCTCTGCCAGGAGTTGATGCAGGAAAAACAATAAACATGGTAATAAGAGAGGAAAAGCAAAAGAAAGGTTTTGTCAATGTGTCTCAGCCTTTGCTTAAGTGCTGGGTGAAAAGTTGAGACTTTAGTGCCCATTCAGTGGAGGTTCTTTCCACCACCTGGATGCCTGCATGGAGAAGAGTCTTGGTGCTTCTTTTGATATTGAGTGGTGGATGCATTTGAGCCACGCTCTAATCTCGAAGGGTACATGGTACAGGCTGGGTTTGATCAAAGCCTTTGGGTAGGAAGGGGCTGGTCAGTTTTTTGCTTTGTAGTGTTTTAAATCTGATGCAGCCACTACAGGGAGCCAGTAAAGGAAACACAGCAGTGGGGTGACAAGAGAGTACTTGACACTTGTGAACTTAAGTTGAAATTCGGGGGTGCTGCTGCATTCTGAATCAGCTTCACAGGTCTGACTGAGTGCATGGGAAGAACTGTCAGAAGAGCATTGCTGGTAATAGTCTAGTTTTGCTAAAACAAGAGCCGGACATGGACCGGTCACTTTGAGGTACACCTCCTTGTCCATGTTATCAGTTCCACTTACCATATAGAAGCACTTTGTAGTTCTACAATTACATATTAGTAGTCCATCTGAGCTTTCAACCACCTCAGTGTCACTGCCGGACTTAAAATAGTCCACCTGCCAAAAATATTCAGCCACCAGCAACCTGTGTGCTGATGAAGGATTAGAGGATGACTAACAACAACAGATGTCTCTGACTTTACATCTGCAAAGTGGTGCAATATGGTAGATGGGTCTAATTAAGTGAACAGTGAGTGAACACAGTGTTTTAAAAACTCCAGCAGCACTGTTGTGTCTGATTCAATCGTAGAAGCAAAACACAAGCCACCAGCCACATCAATGGTCCCAAATAATACCTGATCTGTGGTGGTCCTTTGAGGTTCCTGACCATTAAAGAGCAGAATAAAGAGGACAAAAGTAAGTAGAGAAACAAATGGACTATGGTCTGTAATTGTAGAACTGTGTAGAACTGCAAACTGTTTCTATATGGTAATGGAACTGACAAAATGGACAATGAGTGAAGACACAATTAGGTGTACCTAATAAATGATCAGTGAGTGTATACAGTTGAGTCAGAGTCCTCTTTTTAAAGATCTCCAAGTTGTTTCTTATAAGACAATAGATCAGAACAGCCAAGCAGAAGCAATTACATGCCGCCTAACCCTTGGCCAACCTTTCATCCATCCAGATGTGCTGCAAACTCTGGCCAAGGAAAGCGTGCTTATGTTAAGAGTATCTCACCACAGGAATTTTATAATATTTGCACTAACTACCTTGCAGGACCCTCGTCCAAGTTCCTAATGAGGTGAATCTGTAGTTATCGGAATCTCAGATCTCACTGACTTAGGAATAATGTGTCTAAATTAGTTGAACTCCGTTTGGCTTCCGGTCAAGAATGCGGCCTCAATTAAAGAAAAAACTGAAAATAGGTCCGCTGTTTCTTTACTGAATATGGATTTTTTTTCACTCGGCTGCCGGGCTAAATGCTTTCTTAATTGGTTTTGATTGGATGATTGCGCAAACAAGCAATGAAAGGGTTGCACAGTAAGAAACGCTTCACACACGGCAAAATATCACGCGTTCTGTCTATTTCTAAATTGAATTGTCTTTGTCTGTATCTACGCTGTGGTCAAACCTATTCATACATTAAAAGATTTCTTTTAGACGCTCTCATTCCGCTCCGTTCGGCACACACGGGCTAATCGAGAGCAATGATTTTAATTAGGCGTCTCGGCGAAGAGCTGTAAATCTAGACCTGCCAACGTTACTAATGCTGGAAGCCAGAGGCATGCTGGATGGAAAGAATAAGCACAAGATCAGAGTTGCATCTGTGCATGTGTTGTTCACATGAAAAGAGACATGAATATGGAGCTCTCAGAGCAGCGTACAACAAGCAACATTAAAGCAGGATAAGAGCAACAGGTAATGAGAAACAGCAGATGAAACAGCTGAGGTAGCGCTTGCTCCCGTTTAATACCGTCCTCTCAGGGAAAAGGCTCCCACCTTCACTTAATCCGAATTTCTGATCAGGCACAATGACATTGCAGAAGTTTATAAAAAAAAGCCCGTACTGCTACAATTAATGATGATGCATTGTGGATTGGTACGAGCCGGGTGACGGCCCTCCCTTGTTTATTGTGCATATGTTTTGTTCAGAATAGAGTTTATCATAAGCTTTAAGGAAAAGTGTGTCGGAGGTACCAGATGCGTCGGGGAGCATTTTAGCTGAATAGAAAGCTTTAACACCCTGGGATTTCCTCCATCATTTTGCAGCTATTGCTCAATCCAGTGAGAACCTGTCCTCCAACACTTGTTTATTTACATGCACTTAATAATCAGATCGGAATCGGATCTCTGCAGCTGTCTGAATATTCCAGATGTCACGTAAACAGCATACTCCAATCTAGAAATCTGAGCCGGATTTATCACAGTAACCGGATTTCTCAGTGCATGCCTATCGTTACTTTGATTTCAATTAGTTTCCTCAGACTGTGCATGCACGCCAACCTGATAGTGTGCAGATGCGGGTTGCCAGGTCAGTCCCATAGGCTTTGTTGCTTGTTTCTCTCACAGGATCTGGCAACTCTGGAATTAATTGCAGCACCCATGAAATGGCTATCAAACTCTTTTGGGGAGACTCTGAGACACAGTATATTTTCGATGAAATGAATCGAAGAATTTCTTTAGTTATTAAAATTGAAGTTCACGTCGCATCTGTGAGATTATTGGCTGGTTGGAAAGTAGAAACCGCCAGTTTTACCAAAATGCATGGGGACTCGTTGATCATATTATTGACAAAATCTGATTTTCTGCAGTTATTGGATTATTATGTGTATGTAAACGCACTGAGCCAGTCTGGTCAGTCAGGTCAGGTTTGAGTGGTAGGAGATACCTGTAGCTGGAGCTGGAACTCTTGGGTTCCAGGCACCAGAAAGGGATGCCCCCACGTTGAAGAACAAGTGTTGAAGAAAGTTCATAATGCTGTTGTAAATGTAATTGAGGCCATATGAGTGTTTTTGGCTTGTAATAATAGATTTATTGACTAGTGTTCAACCGATATGGGCTTTTTAATGGTCGATGCCGATATTTAGAGAGCAGGGTGACCGGTGGTTTTTCTTGCACTTAACACCAACATTTTTTACCAGATAACAGAATCTTCTTGTTTCTGGAAAAAAGTGTAAATACTTGCAAAAAAGAAACAGTATTAGAGTAGTGCAAGATGTCATTATGTCATGTCTCAAAATGTCATTAATCAGACTGATTAATTAGCCGGCCAATTAATAGGTCTATCTCTATAATTGATTGTATATCGTGTAGTGCTTTATTTTGAGATGGTGGCTCACATTGTATCACTCTGCTCAGTGTCAGATATTTATTATTTGGACGTTGTTAAACTGAAAATTTTTACACAATGGACATTTAATTATGGCTCCTTGTGTTCTGAGCTGCACTGTGTGGTTGATTTCAAAATCTCACTCCCGTGTGCCAAGCTTCCTCATCACTCACGCACATAATGTAAAGCAGTTTACAGCACAGCCCAAATGATGTACCAATACCACAGAAGAAAAGGTAAAGAAAAATGTGTACTGGAACACAGCCTCCAAGAAAACAAGGTAGCTCAGAGTAACAAATGGGATGACCTTTATGTCAGCATCGCAGTAATGCCTTGGTATAATAAAGCTATCTTGTTGCTAAATAGCCGGAATATGTGATAAATAATCTGGATATTTATACTAGGTAAAAAAAAATGTTATTCTGATTTAAGGTAGACTCCTAGTGTCTAGAAATGTAGCGGTTATGCATGTAACAGACACACAAGCTAGCTTCAGAAGCTAAGCAGTTGCTTTGCACTAGTGTTGCACTTCTGTGCTAAATATCTGATATCTGCTAGCTGCAGTGTCTGTACTTATTTGTATATTTGAAAGGTATCTGTCAAAATGCAGTATTTTAATACAAAGTGTCATTTTATTGTGAGCATTTGAATCCATTTTTATTATAGTTCACTGGAAGTGCCTTGCAAGCTGTGAAATTAGAAGCTTAAGCTAGCTGCAAAAGCTGAGGCTGCATTGCGATAACTGTGGCAAAACCTTCTTTATGAAATACCTAACTGCTACATAGTGTATGTGCTTGTTTTGTAAATGTAAAGGTATTTAAAAGTGTTCATGTATTATCAGAACCGTCAGCCTTGCCTTTAGGGAATATCAAACTGTCTTACAAGCTAGGAACGTAGCATCACATAAGCTAGCTATCGAAGCTGTAACAAAACAAGTTGATTTTATTATTTAAGAAAGTCCAATTTTAGTCATTATTTACAAAGTTAGGCACCTAAGGTATTAGCAGTTGTCCTTTTAGAGATTTTTATGCAAATCTTATGACTAGCAAGTTAGCATATAGGATTTTACACACGTAAGACAGCTTTCGAAGATAGAATGTTACATTACTTTAGTTATGCTACAATGCTATGCTGAAGTTTTCATTTGTTATCAAAAATGTCTTCAAATCTTAGCTGTAATGGTACAGCCTCTGTGTCTAGCAGCTATTGAATTAGCATATAGCAAGAAATATTAAGGTTGCAGTACGTTAGCTGTGAGAAAACTAGTTTGAAGTCTAAATTTATCATAAGTAAGTCATCAAATTTTGGCAATTATCATCCACTATTAGTTTGTAGCAAGTTTGCAGCTATGAAATTAGAACTGTTATGAAATAAAGAGGTTGTTAAGATTAGCTGATCAGTGTTAACCCTTAAACAGCAAGCTATACGTATAAATATCGATAGCTAACTACATGATGAGCAGTTTTTTCAGTGTTAATTTGTTCCGAACTCTACATACTCAGCCCACCTTTGTGTTCTGATGAAAACACTATTTTTGTTAAAGAGTGTTTGTTCAATTTAGGCGAGACTTAACGTCCATTTATAATAACATAGCTTCACTATAGCTTCACCCGGGCCTTGTGCTGTGCACACGATGAGATTGTGTTTCTGTTTGTTTCTTATTTTAACAGCCATGCTGCTTCTTACCCTCTAGGTCCGTCAGTGACCTGAGAGTCAAGTAATAGGAAGCGCATTAGCAGAGGTCTGGTTTCTGTGGCCTCCATTAATCAGTGACACACAGACAGCCCATAGATGTTTCTCAATGGCTCTTTATAATTGAATTTCTGGCTGTTCCTTCAGTCATAACGCTGAAAGCCCCTTTTAGCATCTGCGTGCTGTATAAACCTGATTGATAGCTACGTTTCATTACAGTTATAGAGGCGGCTGGGTTTAGCAGAGTGATCATATAGGTGATTGCAAAGACAGAAGATCTTTTCGCGAGCAGCAGGTATGGAGGTGAAGCTGGCCGAGGAAAACTCACTCCACTCCTGCTCTATTAATTTCACACTTGGTTGACTGTTGTAGAAACATGTGGTCTAATCCTCAGGTTTCTACTCGGGATATCAGCGACCGCTAGCCTTTCAAGGTGTTCTGTGTCACATTGGAGTGTATTACTTTTAAAAGTGGAGTGTTATTATGCTGTACATGTCATGTAGCTGTAAAAGCATGAGTGAACCTCGGCACTTGATAACAGATGTCTTTATACTAAGCATTTTTCAAGGTTTTATGAGAGTTGTGTTTGACACGACTGTGCATTGTGACATGAGCTTTGTAAAACTACATAATACGGAAGCACTCAACAAAGCAAGACATTTAATACTTTGAGCTGGAAGTGCCTTTTTCAGGCAAAATAATAGTACAGGTTAAATCTTAGTCTAAGAAACTTTCAGTTTAAGCTCGTTAGTAGTCACCAATATTTTTAGCAAAGCAAAGGATTCCTGTTTTGGACCCCTGCGGTCCTCCTGGTCAGGGTTACAGACGACAGAATTTATGGCCAGTGGCACGTTTCCCACTGCTGGCTTTTTACCACTGAGCCACTGGAGACACTTTTACTGATATGAGGTTCTGCAAAAATAACCCCCTACTAAAAACTGTCAGGTTTGGACAACTGCTTCAAAACAAAGCTTTTAATTGCAAATTAATGTTGTGTCGACTATTTTCTGAACACTGCTGAGCAGAGTCACTTTGCGCGAGAAAACGTCAGCGTCATCACACTCCACTGTCTGAGTCTGGGTCGGGACTAAGGGAAACTGATATCCGATTCTGAGTCGAGTCTCGATTCTCTGATTCTCGAGTCTCATTTGTGCAAGATCTGTGTGTGATTTCTGCAGAGTTGAGTCTCATTTTCTTTCAATTTTCATTTAATGGAGATTTCATTGCTAAAGAAAGATAGCAGGGGTTGCTGTCTCTGTGCTCTTGCAAGCTTTAGCTTTAACCTCTTTGCCTTTGTTAGCTTGGTCAAATTCCTCATATTCGGTGACGGGAAGTTGTTTGACATGTCTTATTAAATTTGCTGTTCCGACCGTTTTCGGAGTCATGTATGCATGTATTGCAAACAGCATGCCCTGACGACATGGCTGTGGTCAAAATAACGCTAGATCCCTATTCCCTCATTGGTATTGCACTATGTAGGGAGAGAGCACTAAAACCAAAACTGGAAATCTAACCCTTCCTTATCATGAACATACGTCAGCAGCGGTCCCATAATCAAGTGGCTGAGCCGTGTTTAAAGCTCCATACGTGAACTGGATTCTGAATTACAGGTAGTGAAAGCACTTTGCTGTTTGTGCCACTGTCTCCGTCCTACGCTGCACAAGTGCAGCTAAATGTGTTTGATACATAATTATTTACATTTACAGCATTTAGCAGACGCCCTTATCCAGAGCGACTTACAATTGGTACAGTCTTGATACAATCCAAGCAATTGTGGGTTAAGGGTCTTGGACCCAAGGACTCAAGGACCCAACAGTGGCAGCTTGGCAGAGTTGGGATTTGAACCCTGGACCTTCTGGTCCAGAGTCCAGTAACTTAACCGCTAGGCTACCACAGTCCCAATAATCAGTTATATGAGACTGAACGGCTGGCCGCTGGTTATGATAACTGCCAGTGTGGGTCACCGGCCGATTTATCTGTTCATCTAGTCTCGTTGAGTGAGTCTGAAGCCTCTGGTATGTAAGTCTGAGTTGAGTCTTGAGTCTCTGGTGTGCGAGTGCGAGTCAAGTTTTGAGTCTCGAGTTTTTGGTAGTTCCAAGTATAGACTCTTTTGTGTGAGTCAGAGTCAAGTTTAAAGCCTGTAACGAATGACTCCAAGTCGAGTCTCGAGTTTCTGCTGTGTGAGTCAGAGTCAAGTTTAAAGTCCCTCACGTGTGAGTCCGAGTCGAGTCTTGAAAATCTGGCAATCAAATTGACTCCCTGGCGTCTGAGTCCAAGCTGAGGTTTGAGTCTGTGGTGTGTGAGTCCGAGTCAAGCTGCGAATCTCTGGTGTGTGATTTCGAGTCGAGTCCTAAGACTCTGATGTTTGAGTCCAAGTCTAGCTTCAAGTCTGTTGTGTGAGTCAAGTCCAGAGCCTTTTGAGCGCGACTCTAGTGTGCAAGTCAGAGTTGAGTCTCAAGTGTACGAATTCGAGTCGAGCCTTGAATCTCTGATGGGTGAAGATGTTGTTTGCTTGTTGACTGATTGACTTACTGAGCAATTACAGGCAGGTTTAGCATTTAAAGGATGCAATCAATTAAGATAAATGTCACAATCACTCAGTGCCAAATGGATAATATCTGGTTTATGAGGAGCCACAAACTGCGTTTATCGTGTGACTTTTTAAAATTATAGGGTGACTTTTTTTCCTCTAAATTGACAATTATGAGTTCAATAACCATGATTGTGATTTTAGCATTTATCAAGTAGCACTTCTGTTCAGTTATAATGCCTTTCTTTCTGCAATTTGTGCTTTTGTTTTGCTATTTCTGTAATATTAAGAAACGATCTCATCTTTTCTCCTTGCATGTGCTGCCTTCGATTCGACTGCCATCCTGTATAGGTAAGACCTGTTCCTTATTCTTTTATTATTCCACAGTGAGAAAAGGGAAGCACACATGATTTGGAGGCTAAACTTATTCGTTCAGGTAACGGGATTCAAAATTCCAGAAATGATCCAAAGGGAAAATGTGGGAGTGAGGATCGTGGTTGTTGGCAGCATTGGAAAACTGTTTGTTGATTCCACTGGCCATCCAACAGCGCTCTAGGTTGATGACATAGGCATGCTGGAGAATGGGATTAGTCTTTCCATGCTTCCTCAGAGGTCATCCAGCAGTAGGACGGTTGGTGTGCAAACAATCCATACCGATACTAGCAGGATTTTCCGAAGGGTTATAAAATGTGTTTTATTTCTTGCTTTGTACTGAGATGCAGTAAGTGCTGCATGAAGTCAGCAAACAGATCAGCTTTTAACATGGTGTAAGTGCTCGTAATGAGATAGAGCAGTTTGTTCATGTATTTAAGACACGATTGACAAGAGTAGTGCAAGTGATACTGATACATACGCGAGTGTGTGTGTGTACACAGGTGTTATACAAAGCCAGCCTGTTAAAGACAGGTTGTTTACACAGGAGTAAGGAGATTATGATGGCCTAGAACTTGCCATACTGTCACCGTGTTTTGTGTGTTATGTGGGTTTATACGAAGATCTGCCAGGAGATTTTTTCCTGCTACTCTTTTAGTTACGTATTTTTCATCTATTTTTGTAGAAGCACAGTGTGATGTGTTGTATCTTGTGGTTTGTGTGTGATTTAGGATTGTCTGCAGACTAATATCTGGATTGTACATATGCTGGAGCTAAAAGGACTTTCACAAACCTAGTGGGATGAAGTAAGCCTAGTGGCTTCAGTGAAAGCCTAATGAAAAAACAAACACGATGCATGGTACATTCTCTCCAAAACCCCGACTCTCTACCTCGGCGCCAAACAGTTCTCGGTACCAGGGATTGCACGGATGTTTTTAAATGCAAATGTCCCCAGACGCCTGGTGCTCCAGTGCTCTGAGGAACACAATAGCAAAGTCAGAGCATGACGTGGCCAGGCTTTGTCCTTGAATAAGAAGAGCTTCACACACTGCAGTCTTAGTGCATGAAGAGCTCTCAGCACAGATGTGTGCAGGCTTTTGTTGGTGGTGATGTAGTGTTGCTGTGGAGAGATCGAGCCAGGGAACGGCATCAGGGGAGGGGGGGGGGTGGATGAACCTCATCCCGCTGAGATTATAGAGAAGGCATTACCTCATCCAGGGCCAGCGCTGACCCCGGGGCAAACACACGCCTCTGAGAGACTCATAAATATCCAGCCGTCTCCCGCCTCCCGGTCCTCTGTGGAATCACAGCACTTCTGTGGTACTCGTATGGAAAAATCTATTATACATGACAAAGACAAGGGCCAGAACAAAACCATCACATAAGAAATGGCAAGTGAAGAATGTAAAAGACTTTGTGTCCCGGTGTCTGAACCAGGGTTTAAATAACAAAATAAATTATAACCTAAAATGAATCATGCGTCTGAAATCAAAAACAGAACGAATGCTACTGAAATAAGCATCCATAAATAGTAATGGTGCAGCAGCATTTCCCTAGGGTCAGGGTTAGGGTTTGAGCCGGAGTTCTGGCAATGCCTTCCAGCCAGGTTGTTGTCCCATGCAGGCACGATTGGCAGTGCCTGCGGGAGGATGGAGAACTACAGGATTGTCATCCAGCGCTGCATCAATGATCCCTGTGATGTACTAGCGTTCCGTCCAGGACATTCTTATATAGATATATAGTGCTGAGTAGTATGACCAAATATTTGTATCAGTTTTTTTGGATGCCTGGGCTTTTATATAGGTTTGTGTGTAGGTGTATTCTACTGTCAGGGGAACATAGAATGTATAATATAACAAATATTTCATCATGTAAATACCGAAGGCTTTGATTACTAGGCTTTACTTCTCCCCACAAAATTACACAATATAGGAAGTGTGCATGAAACAGTTGCAGAACGCAAAAAACTTGTACTGTACGGACTACAATGTATTGAAAACAGAACAGACTGAACAGATTCCTCGATCCAAGGTTTTCATTTCCTCTTAACCAGTCGGTCTTGACTGGATTGCCTTTCCTGTCATGTGCAGTACCTTGAGAAAATGCCCCTTCAAGCGATGTCTGAGCCTTTGGCTTCACTGTTTCACTGACGCTACTGGTTAACAGAATCAAATCCGAAGACCATAATCTCATACACCCTCTGTATTCCAGCACACGCTTTCAGTTGAGGTGACGGAGCAAGCAGCTAGGGTTACCGACAGAGGCTTGACAAACTTTGCAATATAGAGCCTTGTGGTCTGCGTGCGATTTTTTTAAACCCAAAAACTTACGGACTTTCTTAGGCACATATTTTCTTTGGAATCTCTTGTCTCACTTCTTTATCCTCCATTTCTGTTGTCTGTTCTCTTTCATCTATCATAATGACGTAGCCTCTCCCACATGTTAACAGACTGTTATACTACCTGGCTAGCTAGCGAGCTGTACCCAGTATGCCGTTCTGCTCTGGTGGTATAGCAGCAATATCCCGGGCACTGTGTCTGGGGAAGGAAGACACGATGGGGGATCATCAACAGCTACCTAGCTAAGGGCATGCCTGTCTGCACCTTGTGTATTTCCAATTTTGTTACAGTTTTATCCAAAGTTTGGGCACCCTGGTTAAATGCTTTTGTTGCTTGTCTAAGTTAACACAGGCTCTGCAGGGAACAAGCTTAACTAGATCTGCATTCCCTGAAGGAACTTCAACAGTGCTTGAAATGTGGCCAACGGAAAGAATACGGCTTGTGTCCTAACACTTTTGGACGCGTGTTTGTGTGTATGAATGTGTAATGTAATTGGTAGAGTGTGTGTGTCTATATGTGTGGTGTGCACATGTGTGTTGGTCACTAAGACCACAGAGTCTCATAGACCGTGAGTGTTGTGTGGTGACATCATCGATTTTAGATGCAGTTATAAAGGGAGATTTTGAATTTTGAAACTTAAATCTATAAAAAATGATAAATCGGTTCGACTCCAAAACACATAGCACATCACAAAGCGTGATTATATACGTAACGGTGTTTGAACCGTGTCTGTACGTTAAGTGGTTTGGGCTGCATTAATGACAGAGATGTGTGGAAGAATAATAATAATAAGAATAATTATAAGAAGAAGCATGAGAGATCACAATATACAGTGCTTTTTACACTGCTTCATTAGCTATCTATTTTAATCTCCTAATCCAATACCTGAACCACTATCCCACTATAATGAATAGAGATCAGGAAATAGCTGGATCCCTGAACACCTCCTCCACCCTCCAAATTTAATGTATTTAGTTGTTTGATTTATATTGTAGTATTAATGCTGGAAGAAGAAACATAGCACACTGCCCATGTTAAATTTGAAGACATGCCCGATCCTCAGATAACAAGCAGTAGGGCCAATCAGAAAGTGCCCTGCACCTCAATATTGTGATGACATCCCTACAAGTGGGCGTGGATTAAATATTTGAGTTTACTCTGCAAAATATTGGAAATAGTCTCAAAGTACATGGGCATTTCCTATCTGAACTGTTTTCAGTAATGAGTTCCATGTCCATTTTTATTACTTAAGTCCGACCAATGTTCTCAGTCTTGTGGATATCACGTTGCCCTATCCTCATGAAATAGACTTTCAGATAGCAATGAAAAGCGGCCAATTGGTTGTAATATTCAGAACTAGCTCTTTATAGCAGCAGATCCAGATGGTGTGATTGGTTCATTTCAGCCTGTTTGTTTTATGAATGTGCTCAGGGGCTTTTGCATGAGGACATTCTTTCAAATTTCAGATTAATCACCACTAAATGTGATACTTATTTCTCTTTATGCATACAGCTGCTGTTGAGGATTTGAAATCAGAGTATATTTATTTGATGCTACATGTTCATTTGGCCTGAATGTGACTCCACTTCTGAGACCAAGGGGAAATCTGCTGTATAGTAGAATGGCTGTAGTGATTGCCTAATAAGTGTGATGGATGATAGCCTAGGGAGAAATATATATTTCATCAGATACAGTTTTTTCTCCTTAGGGTAAAGAATAAAGCCTATTTACAGCGCATTTCCACTGACAAGGTGCCGAACCTGGAACACCTTCATTTGAGACTAAGCCCAGATCTCTGTGTCAAAGCGTGGACGGGAATCGTGAGCATTTATTTAAGCACAAGTATTTGGTTAGCCAGTGTTCTAACATGATTTCATGGTGGAACTTCTGAGAATATACATGGGAAAGCTGATGTTGTGTACTTAAAATAAGATTATAAATCCTATCGAGTTAGTGTGCGGTAGCAAACTAGCAGTTCAGATTACGAACATTTTACTCATTTTATCTTTTATTAGCTATTTAGCAACTTAGGATCAAGAAGATCTTAAAATATGATATAAAAACTCGTCTTAGAAACGTTAGCACGTTAGCGTCCTTGCTAACAAAATGCTTGCATATGTAAATGCCAGAGGCTAATTTCCTTTTTTTTAGTATTGTTGCATTCAGAAAGTCTTCAGACCCTTTCGTTTTTTTCACATTTTGTGTTGTGGCTAAACTACAAAAAAAACATTTCCCCCATCATTCTGGACTCAATATCCCATAATGACGAAGTGAAGACATGATTTGAGAATTTTTTGCAAAAGATTGGTAGAGTGCTGCAGTGATGGTGGACCTCCTGGAAGTTTCTCCTGTCTGCACACAAGATGTTTGGAGATCAGCGAGAGTAACCATTGGGTTCTTGGTCACCTCTCTCACCAAGGCCCTTCTCCCCTGATTACTTAGTTTGATGGGGTGGCCAGCTTTAGGAAGAGTCCTGGTTGTTCAAACTTCTTCTATTTAATAATTATTTACATTTACATTTACAGCATTTAACAGACGCCCTTATCCAGAGCGACTTACAATTGATACAATCTTACAATCCAAGCAATTGTGGGTTAAGGGTCTTGCTCAAGGACCCAACAGTGGCAGCTTGGCAGAGGTGGGATTTGAACCCTGGACCTTCTGGTCCAGAGTCCAGTACCTCAACCACTAGGCCACCACAGTCCCGCTGTGCCGCTGTGCCGCTGTGCTTGGGAACTTTCAATGCAGCAGATTTTTTTGTAGCCTTCTCCAGATCTGTACCTCCACATAATCCTGTTACTGAGCTCTACAGGCTGTTCTTTCCTCCTCATGGCTTGGTTTTTGCTCTGATATTCATTGTTAGCTGTGAAACCTTATATAGACCGGTGTGCGTCTTTCCAAATCATGTCCAATCAACTGAACTTACCACATGTGGACTCCAATCAAGGTGTAGAAACATCTCAGAGATGATCAAGAGAAATGGGAAGCCCCCAAAGCTAAATTTCAAGTGTCATAGCAAAGGGTCTGAATACTTATGTCCATGCAGAGCGAATATACGTTGCAATACTATGAATATTGCGATATTCCACATAGTTAATTGACAATATAAAACCAGCTGAAATACAAGTGATGGTGTATGATCTGAGCCGTCTTAATACATCACATCACACTGATAATTCAACGGACATACTGTACTGCGACATCTACAGGAGAGGAGATTGTAGTTTACACCCCATATTATGATATTTTGATCTGAAACTCGATTTGTATATCAAGAAAATAAATATCGCGATATATTGCTGTATTGATATTTTAGCACAGGCCTAGTATGAACTATGTATGTACTACATTTGAATTATGCATTGACTACAAATCTATGGAGCACATAGGGATTGTTTGGACTGTGCCGGCTGTGTTTAGCCTACATGTGAACGCGGCAATCCATGAGATATGTTTGGACTATGTATGATTCCACATTTCCTATATATAGCCACATCTCTTATTTCCAGATTCGGACTCGGTGACACACCTACATTTCCATACGTGTACCCATAGATTTGCCTTCTATGAGCTGCAGACAAATCCTCTTGGCCATTTTATTTGATTTGCTTTTATCTGCACCTCTGGGCTTGACAGCTGCGCGTGTCGCTAATTGTTTTAAATGTGTACGCAGCATGCGCTAACATACATTCTCATTCCTGTTTCATACAGAGAGTATCACGTCGTCCTCAAAAATACACAGCACTGTTCATGTCTCACTGGCAGTTATGAAAAGACTTGTGCAGCAGACAATAGCGGCGCTCTCGAGCATGGCTGTCTGAACAGTCATCAAGCAACGGTGATGGATAGCTCAGTCAGCTCCAGTACACCAAAAAAACATGCTAAGATTAATGGCCAGCCAAGTTTAGCCGGAACAAATGGGAGAGGGTAGAGAAAGCAGTAGAATGATTTACCCAGGTTCAGACCCTTGTAGCTCCACTCCAGCTACTGTCACTCTGTCATGGCATTTACCCAGTGCATGGCTAAATGTCATCATAGTCATGCCTGCGATTGCTGGCTACATAGCAGATTAGAAAGTCAAGTCCAGTCAGATTTATTTATATAGCGCTTTTTACAATGGAGCATTGTCTCAAAGCAACTCTTACAAGTTTAGATTATCTTCTAATATCTACGCCCAATCCCAAATTGAGCAACCCTATGGCGACAATGGCAAGGAAAAACTCCCCAAGTGTTATGAGGAAGAAACCTTGGGAGGACCAAGACTCAAAAAGGGACCCGACCTCCTTGGGCGGCGTAGATGATAAATCTAAGAACGAAACTAAAGTCATGGAGTCATAGTTCAAATAAAATGTAAAATATGCACATCGGCATTAAGTAGTCCGATACACAGAGTCACTCTAGGGTCCTGAGTCTAAGCAGGAAAGTCCGTTGGCGGCACTTCTCCCCAGATAACTGGAGGAGGGTGAGGGTTACTGTCCTCTGGTGGCCTGGTTATGGTGGGGTAAGTAAGAGACGTGGCTTTGTAGTGGTGATGGGCCGATCCACACTTTTTCAGTTCCGATCCCATTCCGATACCGAACTGCCGATACAGATTCCAATACATGAGGGTTTTTTTTTACTTTAATATTGATTGTTAATGTTGGTGCTGTGTAGCGTTGGGTATCGTTTGCATTTTATCATTTCTGATTCCGATTCTTGTTATCGATTCTTGTTTTCAATTCCAAAATGGTGTTTAGGTATGAAGAATATCTTTTTTAAATTTCAGCCAGTGTTAATTTTGTTGACGAATGATTTTCGACATAGTTTTCGTCAACAACCCTTTTTTTCTAACACAAAACGAGATGATGTCTAAATTAAAATGAATGAAAACGACAAAAACTAGGACAAAATTAACTGAGGCTTTTGTCAACGAATAGAATGTTTGGCAGAGATGACATCCAAATGGATGGAAGTTAGCTAGCGATCCAATCAGTAATATGGTAAAACGCACACATTTCATGGACAGTCTCAACACCTGGAGAGTCGATATATTGGCACATTTCTCATTTGATGTCAATGAAAACAAGACTCTTTCTAAATCGTGTTGGATGACCATCTCCGGTAAAAATACAACAAACTTGAAACGACATCTGCAAGCGTGTCATCCTTAAACTGCGGTCAAGCTATCCGCGTCTAAATAGCGCAAGCTCCTATTTTAGCGGTATTACGGTAGTGCGTTGCAAACGGACAAGAAATTCGTTTGGATCGAGCCAATATTTCAGCAAATAAAGTAGGGATTAAAATATGCCTCCAGTTCGCGATGTGGCTATATTTTACTTTGTCTAAAAAGTGTTCATACTACCTTTAAGGACTATTCGGGTAACATAACTTTGTTTCATAGTATAATTATGAATAAATGCATATAGAGCTTGCACATACTGTATATCTGATCTTATACGTTTAAAACGTAAAGCTCATATTATAGCATTTATTCAACATAATTCTATTCTACAAGATCTCATGAGTGTTCACACTGAGTTTGAAGTAGATCTATGGTGGGAATTATTATCAATGCGGTGCATATAGATGTTTCATTTTAAATTAATCAATGGAAATGTTATAAAAAGCATTTACGTATTGCAACCTTTTGCCACAGATGTAACAGAATGAAGGCATTTCTGCTTTGTTAAATGTTCCTGAAACACAGTAATTCCTGTAGTTAAGTGTACTCACTGTGCCCCTGCCTGAAAGAACCTGTGGCATCAACATGCGTCCAAACACCATCTGTAACCTGTGAGAGCTTTTAATAGTAGCCTGTCTGGGAGCATCTAACTATTAAACATGCCCAGATAATGTGTGTCAAAGTTTTTGGTTGGACAGACTAAAAAAAAGCAGTTTGCTTTGTGGAAAGTATACTTATGGTTTTAAATTATGATTGGAAATCAGAAAAATAGCCTCCATGTACAAAATGGTAAATGATAGGAACATTTTAAGGTGATTTTAGTGATAAGCCCGCCAAAATCAATGTGATACGTCTACAAGTGTTCAGGAAGCAAATATTTTTAATCCAGGCTTGTCAGAATGAGTGTACATTTGTCATATACTGAGTGTTATATTTAATAGTGGAACATGTCACATACACGAAATCTTGTCAAAAAAAGTAATAAAACATTAGGATGTAGCTACATGCTACTCATAGAGTGCGTTTACCTGCACTTAATAATCTGATAATTGAAGAAATTCCGATTTTGCCAGTAAAATAATGGAACTCGGGCATAGAAAAAGAGTTCATTTTGAGACTCAGGCCAATTCCCATTAGAAAGTAATGTTTTTTTCACCATCTAATAGACTGGCAGCATAATCTTTTTCATAATACTCTCTCAGAGGGGAGAGGAAGTTCGTTTGTCAGAACATAAATGAACATCCAAACACAATGGAATAATCTCCAAAGCCGGTGCCAAATTGTGCACCCCCACTATCTCCTCCCTGCTGCTGGAGAAAAAGAGGGTAATTCTAAAAGTCCTCCAAGTGCTTTGATGGGCACAGTGGAGTTCCAGCCACTGGGAGAAAGATGGGCTGGCATGTCTTTTTCTTTTCCGTCCTCCTTCTGGGGCTTTCTGGGGCCTTGTTGGGCACACACACTGATTCCATCTTAGTCGCCACCACAAAAGTGGATGATGGAGATTTGTTCTGCCGCTGTGTCCTCACTTGGCCTGGTACTTGAAAGTTTGCAATACAGAGAGCACACAAGGGCCTCGGCGTGTTCTTTATTAGGGTATATACTCTTTAAATCAACGCACCATTATGAACGGCTCATGGTAGCACAATGTACCCATCTGTGACCATTTAATGTGTACGTGCATTCAAGTCTTCGTCAGACTTTTATAGGCAGCATAATAAACGCGAGCCTCGTATCCCCCCCAGGTGCGTTTCATTGCAAGGTGCTGAGTGGTGCTAATAGGTAAAGGCTTCAAGTCTATACACCATTAAGCCTGATTTATTCTTGCTTCTGAGAAGGCAGTTTGGAAATATTACTCTCTGAAACACCACCTCCATGGTGATTCTGAGAGTTGATCTATAGAGTGGGGAGCTGCAACTCACTGATGTGGGGCAATGAGAGAATTTGAGGCAGGGATATACAACCTAACGATGTGTCTCACACCTCATTATTGCGCTTAATGGTATGTTTAATTAGTACACCACCAATGATGTTGTTACTCAATACTATTTAGCACATAGCAACTGGTTTCAGATGTAGTCTGCACCCTGAGGAATGGCTGTCCAGGTGCAGAGATGGGCAATAGTGCCTCTCCTAAACGTCCTTTATTCTACTCAGTCAGCGTAGACACAAACATTTCCATGTCACCACCCATTGCACATACACACAAGGATCTCAGGTTAACTGTAGCTATTTTCGCTCAGTTCCCTGCACTATTTTCGAGGGAGCACCAGCCAGGCATTTGTGTTGGTCTGGAGTACTGTAGTGACCACAAACCACAATCTACCTGAAAATAATTTTGGGTTGGTTTTCTGAAGCACATTTCAGGAAGCATAAATCAGGCTTTGTGTGGAGCCGAAGTGAGAAAAAGAAAGGACAATGAGATCCAGAGCTGGTCTCCTCATTGCTGTCCACTGGTTCTTGGCATCTCTGCCTTTTTCCCCAATTTAGCCTCTTGCACTCAGCATGAGAGGATAAATTATCTTTTCCACACTGATCTGACTTCTAGTGACAAGTTCACAGGTTCAGGTTTAGTGCAGGCCAGTTCCCAGAGGAAGACTGATAATTATTCTCTATGCTTTGTTTGGAAAGTACCAGCACCCCCTCTAAGGGAGTATCTCATTCCACATGGCCCTCCTTCATGCTTTGAAGGAACTGGAAAGTTTTTGGCCCCAGTGCTGAGATGAAAGGAGAAGGAGGAAAGTGGCGTCGTTCGTTTGAATGAGTTTGATAAATGCAGGTGAAAGTTAAGGGTCCTGAAAGCGCTCTCTGTTTTATGAAGTCTAACATACCATTTGAATTTGACCTTCTTAAGCAAACAAGGTGGCCACACCACATTTCTCCCATCATACTTGGTTGATTATTTAAGCATTTTCTGAGATCCCCAAAACTCTTGAAGGTAGTGTGTTTGCTCTGGGCAACTGAGCAAGATTTAGTTTACTGTTAATGACTGGGTGCTTCACTAAAACTACCGAAAAATAAAGCACTGAAAGAGACAGTGGCAACAGTGGTTGCAATCTCGGTAAACACAGGCATAAGAGTGCCTTGGATGGGACGTGAGCTCAAAACTGGTTTTGCAGGGGCCACTATTGCAGTGCTGGGGAAACACTTTCAGCCTGGTCTGAAGGGGACTTGAACCCTGGCCACAATGGTGATGGGTTACCATTTAAGATAACTGTGCCACCTTGAGCATCAAATTGGTGTTAGTTTTCTTGTATAAGAACAGCTTCTGTTTAATGTGATGCAGGTTTTAATAGATATGTAGTTATACAGTGATGCTTGAAAGTTTGTGAACCCTTTAGACGTTTCTGTATTTCTAGGGTAACTTCTAAGCAACTGAAGGCCTCTCTCACATTGGCTAATGTTAATTTTCATGAGTCCACCATCAGAAGAACACTGAGCAACGATGGAGTGCATGGCAGGGTTGCAAGGAGAAAGCCACTGCTCTCCAAAAAGAACATTGCTGCTCATCTGCAGTTTGCTAAAGATCACATGGACAAGCCAGAAGGCTATTGGAAGAATGTTTTATGGACGGATGAGACCAACATAGAAGTTTTTGGTTTAAAAGAAAAGGGTAATGTTTGGAGAAAGGAAAACACTGCATTCCAGCATAAGAACCTTATCCCATCTGTGAAACATGGTGGTGGTATTATCATGGGTTGGACCTGTTTTGCTGCATCTGGGCAGGACGGCTTGCCATCATTGATGGAACAATGAATTCTGAATTATATCAGAGAATTCTAAAGGAAAATGTCAGGATATTTGTCCATGAACTGAATCTCAAGAGAAGGTGGGTCATGCAGCAAGACAACGACCCTAAGCACACAAGTCGTTCTACCAAAGAATGGTTAAAGAAGAATAAAGTTCATGTTTTTGAATGGCCAAGCCAAAGTCCTGACCTTAATCCAATCAAAATGCTGTGCAAGCACCTGAAGTGAGCAGCTAATGTGAGGAGATCCACCAACATCCCACAGTTGAAGCTGTTCTGTAAGGAGGAATGGGCTAAAATTTACCGGAAACGTTTAGCTGCAGTTATTGCTGCACGGGGGGTCACACCAGATACTGAAAGCTAAAGTTCACATACTTTCGCCACTCACTGATGTGTAATATTTGAACATTTTCCTCAATAAATAAATTACCAAGTATAATATTTTTGTCCAATTTGTTTAATTGGGTTTTCTTTATCTACTTTTAGGGCTAGAAAATTCTAAAGGGTTCACAAACTTTCAAACACCACTGTAGGTTTTTTATTCTGTTATCCAATTCTGTCCTAATGACTTAACGAGTAACTACGTACTTAAGTTTCTTTTTCAACCTTCTTTATTACTATTACTCAAGTGACTATTTAAATTAGTACTTTTATTTGAGTTTTAAAAGTAGCATTACTTTTACCCGAGTATCGTTTCTTACTTCTTTACCCATCTCTGCAGTTAGGAAGCTTTTCCTTGTCAGCGTCACTGCTCATTTTGCTCAGTGTTGGGGTGGTTACTCTACCTGGGAAAAGTAATCCCATTACTGCATAATACCCATATTAATCCATAATATATGTAATGGTCTTATAAATAACAGTCAGTTTTAAATTCAAATCATTGTGCCATTGAGCACAATGATTTGAAACACAAGTATGAAGTTTTTTTTAAATTAATCAGTACCTGTAATGTGAATACATTACTTTCTTACAGGAAATAGATTTAGAATTAGATTACTGTAATTCTGTGTAGCTACTTTGAGGGAAAGTTTTATTCTAAAAAAGTGCTATGCAAAAAACATCTGGCATGAATACTTTATTCAAAAATCGTACTGTAGGTAAATAAATGGAAGTGAACCATTAGATTTCATGGCGTCCCAAAACTTTTGAAATGACAAACTTCATTTAACTGTTTAACAGAAGTGTTCCTAAGAAACATCTTTCAGGGGAAAATGGTAATAGTTGTGACTTAACGTCTGTTTTCTCATGTTTGCCCCTCATGGTTGAGAAGGAACCTCCCTGGTTCCGTGTACATTTAGCGAAATGTTTCAGATCCTGTAAAAATCTTGTTAAGAAATTGATTTGCCACAGCAGAAATGCTAAATCAAATTGCCATGCATGTACTGTTTATACTGTGGCATCTTGAGGCGGTGGCAATGGAGCGTGGAAGCTCCGAGTCCACCTACACCGACACCTGCAGACATCACAGTTCAGTGCCTCTGACTCAGGTCGCTTTATTTTAATCTGCTAAATTCTACAGAAAGTACTCAGAGCCTGGCTTTGCTGCTGCTGCAGGATGAAATCTCCCCTACTCTGGAAGATAGAGAACTATCTGATGGAATAACAATAACTTTAAACAGATAAGGATCTTATCGCATCTCTGTGTTTTATGTAGGTTTGAGAGCGTGGAGGGTTCGGCACGCGATAATTCTTCCAGTCTCCTGTAGTAAAGTCAGAGAGCATGCTGACTGGCTTTTATCACTTATTAATCACTTGGAACATAACTTTTGTGCGAATGCAGAGACGCCACTGACTCAAGGAGGATCAAGATTTGTGAAAGACATATTTATGAAAAGTTTTCAAATGATTGCTTCAAGAAATTCTGTTTGTCCTTGTGTTCTTAAGTATATCCAAGTGTAAAAACTAATTATGGATAGCTCAGACTGGGGGAGGGGGAAAGTATGACATCATACTATAATTGGTTGATGTTATTCATGGTGACATTTGAAGACATTCTGACCAAGGCTGGCTTTTATCAGATTGTCATTTTAAATGAACAGCATCAGACTTTTCTTTCAAATGAGTGAATCAAAATTCCCATGTTAAGGGTCAGGATGGTGAGGGGCTGGGCCTTTCTGGCAGCACAGGGCCCGGGGCGGGAACCAATCCCCGGCCGCTGTCTGTGTGGGTATAATCCAAGTACTCCATTTAGCTTCCACATTCCAAAGACATGTGTTAGGTCAGCTGGCATCTCTAGTGCCCCAATGTGACTCAGTGTTAAGACTGTATTTGTAAAAAAGGAAGGTTAGAATTAGGGTCAGCAGAGTTATGAATGGGGGGCTAGGCTTTGACTACGGGGGTCTAGAGTTTAGTCCCTAGGAGAATTTAAAAATGACCCAAAAAGGTCTGCAATAAGAAACCGGCATAACATTTACATGATACAACTATTTTTTAAAAATATAGATTTTTAGCAGGAAATTTCTGTAACGCGTCACGTCATTCAAAGTTTGCATTAGGTCAGATTTTATATGACGTTACTATCCATCCACTATCAAGAGGTACAGATCCTACTACTACACTACTCAAATTCTGAGAATATAGACTAGTACAATCAAAGGTGCATCTGGTCTGAAGCTGCGTTCATGTTTAATAACCTGGATGATTGAATTTTTAGGACAATGTGACATTTGACAGCATAAAAATAGTTTCTCTGTTTAATTTTTATTTATTTAACACAATCAAAGTCCATTTCTAGCAAGAGAACTAGAGGTCTATTAGTAAAACCCCAACAAAAATGTATAAACCAAAAGTGGCAGCACCAGCCAAAATAGCTTTTTAAATCTAATTGAATTTAGTCTGTTAGCAGACTAAAGGTTTTCTTAAATCCAATAAATATATCAGATAACTCAAATTTCTAGATCTACAGGTATGTACCTTATTTTTTTTAGAAGTAAAAATAGAAATTGGTTGAATAATCATTATTGCCCCACTAAAACAGGTCTAACAATGTCCATGGTTGAAATAACCTCTTCAAGAAACACATCTGATATATTTCGGCATTTTTATTTTCATTTGACCCTTTTTTCTCCCAGTTTGGCATGTTGTTTGACATCTCTTGAAGCAACCACTCCCACTTTGCTGCTGCTGACTGTACTTATATGATGAACCTTTTACGACAGACGAATGAATTACACTTACTGCATTTTACCCACCGGCCAACAGTGGCAGCTGTCGCAGCAGCTTGGAGACGTATCCTCATTCGGCCATCCCTCCCTCAGCCACGGGTAATTGTGCCAAGACTAGAACATGTGTACACTTCTACAAATTCTAACAAACCATTAACCAGTTTTAAGAAAACACTGATGGATCAACTTCAAAGGCACCCAGACCTTTGGTTTTATTCCAGTATTTTTCAAATTTTCAGAAAACATGTCATTAAAGTCTAAACTTCATGTCCGTGATCTTTCCATGTACTATTTTGGTTGCCAGCTCCTCTGAAGTCAGCGCCGGCACCATTGCTATTCCACAAGTGTCCTTCCTGAGCCCTCGGCAGCAGAATACGTTGTCATGACAACCCGGGCCTCCCTTTGCTGATGTTGATCAAGGCCTATCTGTGCATGCGAGTGTGCATATTAGGGGTGAAGGTTTTCATTCCTCTCCAGCTAGGAAAAGCCTGTGGGAGGGCCGACGCGGCCACCTTTAGCCAAGGATCTGAGGGACTGAGATCTTTTAATAATGTTGGATTACGTTCAGAGAAATGGTGCTTCCAGGGCTGCTGATCATTACTGAAACGAGTGGCCTTGAGAAGCTGAGCTTCTCATAGCACATGGAAAACACTTTCATTTAATTACAGCTTCCAGCAGCTCCTCAACCATCATGGTCCTTTATCAGATATTCACACGCTGCTTTGTTTTATCTTTACCTGCTTTATGGTTTATTGTCATTATTCAGGCTGGGGATTTGCGTTTCGAGTAGTTTTGTGGTTGAGAACTTGCAAAAAAATTTGAAAAGCTTGCAGCGATACTGGTTTTGAACTGGTGTGGAACTAAAATGGCAGTTTGGATTGAATCTTCCAATTCGTTCAAGTGATATTGACTGGCATGACAGATCATCAGCGAGTAGGGGTGTAACGATACACTATACACGATTTTATTGGCTGTACCTCAGTGCACAGAACATGTAATTTGCCCAGTCTTTCATAAGACTATATGCTGACTATGTAGGGTCCAAAATAGCATAGTAGAATCTGCAACAAGTTGGGACAGTATGGAAAATGCATATAAAAAGCACAGCGTTACTTACATTTACTTATATTTCATTGTAGGCAGAACCTGAACCTGAGATATTTCATGTTTTGTTTGGTCCACTTCATTTCATTTGTTAACAAACATCCATTCCTGCAATTCAGGCCTGCAAAACATTCTTTATAATGTTGCCATTAAGGGATCGAAGATTGCTGGAGTTCAGCTTAAGCTTCCATGAATCGTTTAATGACATTATGAACTGTAAAGCGAGAAATATGCAAATCCCTTCCAATCTTTCTTTGAGGTACTGTTTTTAAACATTTCAATCATTTTCTCACACATTGGTTGACAAACTGGAGATCCTCTGGCCATCTTTGCCCATCAAAACTCAGCCTTTTCTGGATGCTGCTTTTGTACCACATCATGATGTTGACATCACCATTATATTATTATTTCCTTTTTTAATTCCTTACTAGCTCAAAATTTCCCTCAACCCAACTTTTTTTTAAATGTGCTGCGGGCCTGAAATGTAGGAATGGATGCTTATTAACAAATGAAATGAAGTTGACCAGACAGAACATGAAATATCTCAGGTTCATACTGTCTGCAATTAAATAAAAGATATAAGGAGAGCTGTGTGCTTTTTTATATATATATTTTCCATACTTCTTCTGATTTGGGGTTGTACATAGCGCACTAGATGCAAAAAAATATATTTTTGAGTCAAGTGGAAGAAAGTGTAGTTAGTCGACTCATCACTAATTCATACAGAGCTCTTCTAGAAGCTGTGCACATCTTCAGAATCAGGCCCGTATTGTAAGCGTTGAAATGTGTTGCGTCTGGACTTGTTTATTAGACAAATCAAAACACAATGAGACCAAACAGGGCTGATTTGTGGCATCAACTTTTGCACAGTTCGGCTATAGCAGCGCTTCTCTCCAAGTTATTAAGCACACATTTCAACCTGCTGGATACATGCTGTCAATTACAGCAGACACATCTCAGCCTGAAGTGCTCGATCTGAGCGGCTCTACGCAGTAATAATGCAAAGCAAATCAATTGCAGGTGTTCGCATTTAATGTGCAAGTATTATATAATTCCTTCACCGCATCCAGTCGATCCTTCATACAAATGCACCATAAGCTAAAAAGCAAGAGGTTTGTTCCAGGTACTAGTCAGCGATGCTGCAGAGACCTTCTTGCGAGCTAAAGCAGGATTAAAAATATTGATACTGTAATTAAAGAGTCAGATTTCAGGTGTCAGCATTGACTTGTGTCTCGAGTTTTATGGAGATGATAAATGAGAGTGGGATATAGGCATTCAGGGGATCGATATTGTTTAAAGATCAATATTCAAAGATGAGCAGAGGCCGCTAATGGATCACAAGCGACCGGCTTTTCAGCTTACATCACTGCCATTGCGTTTGGGTTCTTTTTAAATTTGTTTTGTCATAGTAATCGATAACTGATTTCGTGAATGGGTAGGGAACAGATTATCTTGTGACTGCTCATTTATATATGTGCAGCACCAAGTCTCAGCACAGAATGTCAGTAAATTTCACCCCCCCCCCTTATATTTCACTTTAGTTTATTGTTTTTACTGCTTGTTTATTCATTAAGTCCTTTTTTGCAGGCAAGCAGTTCGAAAAACAAAGGCTGAGCTAACGAAGCACAATCTAAACGTACTCTGCTTAGCTGACTTAACTGCATTTAGTCTTGTAGCAGATGTTCCAGAGTAACTTAGAACTGGTACACTATTACACTGTACAATCCAAAACTTGGTGGTTAAGGGCGTTGCTCAAGGGCCCAGGAGTGCCAGCTTGAAACCAGGACCTCCTGGTCCATAGTCCAGTACCTTACCATAGTGAAACCACAGTCCAACAACTAAGAACTGGTCTGGTGAGTATGATAGTCCCCATTGTTGGATGCTGGTATGCTTTGTATGATGACCTTCAATGTTAAATGTGTTGGGTACGATGATCTTAATTGCTGGATGCTGGCTATATGGTTGGTATGATGATCTTCAGTATTAATTGTTGGTATGGTTTGTATGATGTTCCTCAGTGTTGGATGCTGGTATGGTTGTTATGATGTTCCTCAGTGTTAATTGTTGGTAAGGTTGGCATGATGATCCTCGGTGTTGGATGCTGGTATGGTTGGTATGATGTTCTTCAGTGTTAATTGTTGGTAAGGTTGGCATGATGATCCTCAGTGTTGGATGCTGGTATGGTTGGTATGATGATCCTCAGTGTTAATTGTTGGTAAGGTTGGCATGATGATCCTCGGTGTTGGATGCTGGTATGGTTGGTATGATGATCCTCAGTGTTAATTGTTGGTAAGGTTGGCATGATGATCCTCGGTGTTGGATGCTGGTATGGTTGGTATGATGATCCTCAGTGTTGGATGCTGGTATGGTTGGTATGATGATCCTCAGTGTTGGATGCTGGTATGGTTGGTATGATGTTCCTCAGTGTCAATTGCTGGTAAGGTTGGCATGATGTTCCTCAGTGTTGGATGCTGGTATGGTTGGTATGATGATCCTCAGTGTTAATTGTTGGTGCGTTGGTACACTGATCCTTATTGTTGGATACTGGCCTGCTCAGTGTTAATTGTTGATATGGTTGGTATGATGATCCTCAATGTTGGATGCTGGTATGGTTGGTATAATGATCCTCAGTTGTAAGTGTTGGTATGTTGGTATGATGATCCATATTGTTGGATGCTGGTATGGTTGATATGATGACCTTTTGTGTCAAGTGTTTGTTAACTGTCTGTGTTAATTGTTTACAGTGATCCTTATTGTTGGATGCCGGTATTTGGTAATTCTCAGTGTTTGATGCTGGCATGGTTAGTATGATGATCTTCAATGTTAATTGTTGGTATGTTGGTACAGTGATCCTTATTGTTGGACGCTGCAGCAGTTGGTATGATGATCCTCAGTGTTGGATGCTGGTATAGCAGTTAAGATGATCCTCAGTTTTGGGTGCTGGTATGGTGGGTATTTAACTAGCTTTATCAGAAATCTTATGTGTATTCCCTGAAAGTATTAGTTAATAAAAAGCTATCTGAGCAAGGGTGCCAAATAGTTACATAAAACTGCACTCATACATGTTTACACCTCAGAGCGATGGAGCTAACCTGAGAAATAAACCTAGTCCTTGACAGACACCATCGGATTCCTCTTGACTCTCAGTGCTTTATGCCGGCAATAGATTCTAAGATCATCTCTGCTTCTTTTAGAAACATAGAGCTAGTAGACAAAAGGACGCCAAAGTTTTCAGATAAGGAACAGTTTCAGCTGTAAACAACGAGCTGGATGTATTTTCGCTGCAGGTGCCGGGTTACGCCTGAGTGGACGATGAAGTGTGTGTACTGAACTCAGTGTTATTCTGTAATGGATGCTGCTGTCCCGTAGGGCTCAGGCAGCTCTGGGGAGGGATGTGGCAGGGTGGAGAAATAACAACTCTGGCATGTTCTACCTGGGAACCTCATTGAGACAGGGTCACAGGGTTGCACTGTTATTGCCTGTGGACTGAATTGCTGGCGATAGTCGATGTGTCAGGAGCTTGAAATGGCCTGAGGTAGCAGATGCTGTATACCTTCGGAATGCAGGGCTAATGACTCCACCTGAAGGAGCACAAGTTTTGTCAAAGCAGTGACTTTTTATTCTCAAGGAGTGAGTTCATGCCCCTGTGCGAGGCGGTATTATGTCTTTCCTCTGTGGAGTTTCTGCGTTTATTGATCTGTGCATTTTATCATTTGACATGACAAACCCATTCCCTTAATGAAAATGGGAAAATGTGGTCCATGTGGAAACCGCCATATGAATTATTGGCCCTCTTGGTAAAAGGTGTTCTGAAAAACATTAATGAGCTTAATCTCATTTACAAATTTGAGTGAAATCTTACCTATAGTTGGGAGTTCATTTCATCGTCTTATTCTTTTGACTCCAATTTTGGGTACTAAAGTTGAAAAGAAAACATCAGTGCCACAGTATCCATCTGCCATATTAACTGCTGTTGTGATTGGCAGATGGGGCTGCTGTTGCAGCAGCAGGGAGATGATCCTCATCTGACCTTCCTTCTCTGTCATGGCCGTTTGTCTGTGATGCACCAGACCAGGCTGGAGGCACCGCTGAGACCCAAATTTGGGTCTCCATAGTGACTGTATTTGACTGCTGTGTTTCCCAAGTAGTGGGAGCACAATAGGCCATAAAATACCCTGAGATAAAGTAACAATAACTGTAATGATTGAATCTTGCAGTCACCCAAATTCACACCAAATTTCCCTTGCTTTCTATTTGAGCTAGCCCCCATTAAAAAGCTGTTTGCTGAAAGTCAGCAAGGGGATCTAGGAGGCTATGAAAAGATTGTTTTCAGGAGATCTGTAGTTCCAATCCCATCATGCATTACAGGAGAAATTCTGTAATGTTGTACCAAGTACTAAATACTGGGGTGCCAACAACTGACCTCCTGATAATTTATTTCTCTCATATTTTCTAAAGATAATTCACGACAAAGGGCGACAGTGCCTGTAATTCCGGCCCTGACTATACGTCTTATCATGGTGCAATGTGGCAAATATGTGAGAAAACCTTAGTTGGAAAACACATTTTCATAAAGGTCACCTAATCTCTGAAGAACACTTTTCAGGATTTGAGATGAACAATTAATTTGAGTTTTGGCTTAGAACTGTCGGCCTTACCCCAAGACATTCTTGTCTTTAATGGTAGCTTAAATGAATACTCCTTTGCTGTCATTTCCCTTCTGAAATGGAGAGATTAGGGTGGTTGTTAGTTTTGAAGCAGAGCTGTGATCAGTTCTGTTAGCATCTGCTGTAAAACTCCTTTTGTCTTTGATTCTTGGATCCTTTTAACTTGGCGAAGGCTCTTGGGAGAGTCAAAGATATGAAACCACATGGCCAGAAAAAGAAGCCAGACCTTCTAAGACGTGCAGAGATTTTCCCACAGACCTCAGGCTTTTGTAGACTTTTTTCAAGAGTCTAGTTTATTTGCTACAGGGGGCAAAATTTGGCAGGTGGACAACATAAGTGGTAACAGAGTAAAACAACTTGTTTCTACTCTTTTCCCATAGACATATATTCAAAATGTATAGCATAGCTTGGTACAGGAAATGAGGGCAGAGACAGATGTAAGTGAAAGTGAGGCTTTATTACAAAGAGAGGAAGAAGGTGGCTAAGTAACAGTAATAAACCCAAGGATTGCGATACACAAAGGCTAACAGACATGGCTAAGCTAATACAAACACAATGACTATCCGTAGTACTAACACAATGCTAATACAGTGCAAATATTAACAGCTAGCATGGAGCGCTACAGCAGATACAAACAAAATGCGACTGCTAAATATCACATAAAACGTTAACAAGAACAGACAAACTGGAAGTGAATGGGAAGGAGTGTTTATATAGGGAAAGCACGACAGGCTGCTCTGGAGGGGGAAAAGAGTCAGAGGGGAGCCGTGTAGGATGATGTGGCTAACAGGCTATTCCCAGCACAAATCATCCTCACACAAGGACTTTTTTCCAAAGGAATTGCAGATCGAAATTGAACAAAATATCAAAAATAATAACTAGCAAATCAGAGGTCAGAACATGGCTGCTTCTCTATTGATCTTCGTGTTTTACTGTGGTTACTAGATTCACATCACTGCCCTCTCCAAGTAGCTGTAGGATATTGATGTTTAACTTCTTAATGTAAGACAGAGGTATTAGTGCAAGTGATGAAGCCTAATTAATCATGCGAGACAAAGTACAGAACAAACATCAATCAATAAAAACAATCAGTGCAAACTCGGGGGCAAACAGGCAGCAAAGACAGAGATAGACAAAATTACACAGAGACACAACACAGACTAAACATACAAACTACCTACAAAGCTACAGTGGGGCAAAAATAGTATTTAGTCAGCCACTGATTGTGCAAGTTCTCCTACTTAGAAAGATGAGAGAGGTCTGTAATTTTCATCATAGGTACACTTCAACTATGAGAGACAAAATGAGAAAAAAAATCCAGGAAATCACATTGTAGGGATTTTAAAGAATTTAACTGTAAATCATGGTGGAAAATAACTATTTGGTCACCCACAAACAAGCAAGATGTCTGGCTCTCACAGACCTGTAACTTTTTCTTTAAGAAGCTCTTTTGTCCTCCACTTGTTACCTGTATTAATGGCACCTGTTTGACCTCATTATCTGTATAAAAGAAACCTGTCCACAGTCTCAAACAGTCAGACTCCAAACTCAACCATGGCCAAAACCAAAGAGCTGTCGATGGAAGCCAGGAAGAAAATTGTAGACCTGCACCAGGCTGGGAAGAGTGAATTTACAATAGGCAAGCAGGTTGGTGTGAATAAATCAACTGTGGGAGCAATTGTAAGAAAATGGAAGACATATAAGACCATTGATAATCTCCCTCGATCTGGGGCCCCACGCAAGATCTCATCCCGTGGGGTCAAAATGATCATGAGAACGATGAACAACAATCCCAGAACTACACGGAGGGACCTGATGAATGACCTGCAGAGAGCTGGGACCAAAGAAACAAAGGCTACCATCAGTAACACACAACTCAGATCCTGCAGTGCCAGGCGTGTCTCCCTGCTTAAGCCAGTACATGTCCAGGCCCGTCTGAAGTTTGCCAGAGAGCATATGGATGATCCAGAAGAGAATTGGGAGAATATCATGTGGTCCGATGAAACCAAAATAGAACTTTTTGGTAAAAACTCAACTTGTCGTGTTTGGAGGAAGAAGAATGCTGAGTTGCATCCCAAGAACACTTCACACCATACTGTGAAGCATAGGAGTGGAAACATCATGCTTTGGGGCTGGTCTTCTGCAAAGGGGACAGGGCGACTGATTCGTGGTAAGGGAAGAATGAACGGGGTCATGTATCGTGCGATTTTAAGCCAAAACCTCCTTCCATCAGTGAGAGCGTTGAAGATGGAACGTGGCTGGGTCTTCCAGCATGACACTAATCCCAAACACACCGCTCGGGCAACGAAGGAGTGGCTCCATAAAAAGCATTTCAAGGTCCTGGAATGGCCTAGCCAGTCTCCAGACCTCAACCCCATAGAAAATTTGTGGAGGGAGATGAAAATCCATGTTGCCCAGCGACAGCCCCAAAACATCACTACTCTAAAGGAGATCTGCATGGAGGAATGGACCAAAATACCAGCTAGAGTTTGTGCAAACCTGTTGAAGACTTGCAGAAAACGTTTGACCTCTGTCATTGCCAACAAAGGTTATGTTACAAAGTATTGAGTTGAACTTTTGTTATTTACCAAATACTTATTTTCCAACATAATTTACAATTGAATTCTTTAAAAATCCTACAATGTGATTTCCTGGATTTTGTTTCTCATTTTGTCTCTCATAGTTGAAGTGTACCTATGATGATAATTACAGACCTCTCTCATCTTTCTAAGTAGGAGAACTTGCACAATCGGTGGCTGACTAAATACTTTTTTGCCCCACTGTAACTGGTAACAAAGGAACACACTGATAAACGGTAACAACTTTAGACACAGAACTAAACTAAACCTAACTGAGTGTGCTTATGAGGCGCACACACAAAATGTTAAACTTAAAAGTACCACAAAGCAAAGAGACCGAGCAGGACGATACTGAAGGGAGCGGTGGAGACTTAGGCAGTGAGGCAAAGACATGGAGAGACGAACAACCAGCAGAGAAGTGACGAAACCAGACAAAGACTGAAGGAAACAGGAGGCTATAAATAGAGCGAGGAAGTCGACTGCAATTAGGCTGTGGAAAGAGAAAAGGGACAGACGAGAGCAATGCGGAATGATGCAGGCCATAAGTGGCCAAGCAGAACACATCATTCTGACAAAAAGCATGCACTCATGAAGTCAGTTCTGTGCTCCCTGTGTACAATATCACCATCAAGAGGTCGTCAATGACTAAATGTAAATATATAAATATAACCTAACACCGAACATGGATATGGCTGAAAATAACCAGCGCTAATCCATTCAGTTAGACCTGGACCTGCCCCAGTTCTGAGATTTGGGCTGTGATCTGAAACTCTTCACCTAATCTGTTGACCAGTATGCATTACATTCCCACTTGTCATTCTGTATACTTGGTTCTCGTCGTTTGCTCAGTACTCGCCACACTTGTTTAAACTTGTAGGAGTCGAGTCAATCGACTATTTTAGGTTACATCATGAGTCTGAAATAAATAAACCACACAACACTTACTATAAGTTTGTACCTGGGCTCGAAGTGCTTCAACAGGCTGCAAAACCCGACATTTCCCACTACAGATTGTTTATCATTGCGTAGAATGAAGTTGTGCAACTTCTCTGTAATCCCTTTAGCCTTTGTGAGAGCAGCAGCAAGAGTCTGCTGCCTGATGGTGTCTTTCTGTCTGCTAACTATCATGAACTCCTGGTACTTCCTTCACACGGACCCTCTGCAGATGCTTTATTGAATAAGTTATACTTTACGAAGCAGCCGGCTGGATCTGGATCAGTAAGTGGATCGGCCCTGTCCGTCCGATTTATCCGATGAGAGGAGAGAGGCGAGTTTTTGGCGAGAGGTGAGTTTATGACTTAACAAGAGGCTTCTGTAATACAGTCTCTTTCATATTTCAAATAGCAAACAGTCCCTTCTTTATATAACATCTCTGATAATAGACAGGGGCTGTACATCATTCGGCAAGTTTGAAGTAAGATCAAAGTGCCACCTACTGGCAGCTTAACTGGGTAGAATTTAATTTCTGGCAGGACATTTATCACATTTAAAGCTTGGCGAAGGTGAGAGGCGAGGTTGGCGGCTTTTTGATGTGATATGCATGGAGGGAAATCAGTCCTGCCATCACAGGTGGCGAGAGATGAGATTGGTCAGGTAATGGGGGTGATATGTATATTATCTCTGCCCTGCTTGGATTCTGCTCTGCTTTTGGCATTGTGCTTTGTTTCCTGGTAAGACTGTTTCTTTTGGTTTATGAACTTTGGACTGGCTCTTTACTCGGACCTTACCCACCTTCTTTCCCAGGACTCCGTTCTGAGTTTTCATTCTCTGTATGTGAATTCTTCTTGTATCTCTGCTTCTTGGCTCTCTGCATTCGCCTCCTGATTTCTGCCAGATTTCAGACACGAAAGTCTGAAAGTGGCCCAGACCTGGATTTAATGCATTTAATCCATTCATGCTGCCATGAAAGAAACAAATCTGTGTCATATATGAGGGAAAATATTGAGCCACTATTAGCTACAGTGTGAACGTAGCCTAAGTAAGTCTGATTCAAAAAAGCCTGAAGATGTTGATGAAATGAGAATTTCATGTACAGCAAGACTGCACACCGGACTGACACGCTCTACATTTTACTTAAACTTTACGTTACCTTTCTGCTCATGTGCAATCTTCATCTTTTACCCACAGAGCTGTAACTAACACAAGGCCACAAAGGGACCGGAGTAAACATGCTGCCTCACTCTGCTTGTTTTTCCTCACTGCGCTGCTTCGGCCTGATCGATAATTTCCATTAGAAAAAAAACACACTGATTGTGTGGCTCGTGCAGGTCACTCGCATGCTGCGAGCGGTTTTAGCCACTTTATTAATTATGAAACAAACTGAACAAGCCTGTGCTTTGTAGCACGTTGTGAAAAATGCTCCTTCAGATAACTCTCTGGATTTTCTTTTCAAGTTGACCACTTTTTCTTTGTTTTCCATCCATTGGAGACTCACACCCATGGTTCTGACCTGCCAGTGGCACCAGAATGTAAGGGCTAGAAGAGAAAGGGGCTTGAAATCTGCACCTTTTCCTATTTCACAGCAGTCATGCCCATTTTAGCTTCGCTAATGGAGAAATGACACGTAAAACTCTAAAGGTGCTCTACAAAGTGCAAAACACTCTTAATCAAACAACAGTCACCTAGGGTTATGAAACTGAAGAGCAGCAAATGAAAAGGCATGCTTGCAATCAGCAGATTCCCCCGTATTATTGCGGCGAATTTACAGAGCCGCGAGAGAGGCGCATTATTCTTAAAAGCAATTGTCCATGCTAATGAAAGCAATAAATAGCCTTTTAAGTGTTATTTTCAGCCAGCAAGTAGGAATTGGTGGAATAAAGAGCGAATGGCACTAACAAAGCAGAGGGGAAGAAAGTGAGCCTTGTTGTTGTGCATTTTGTCACTGCACATGTATTAGATGTGAACCACTGGCTTGAAAAAAACCTCAGACAGTGAAATATTACATGACACAGAACAATATCAATGAAACATTTCTCAAAGCCATTCTTCTATAAGACCTGAATGAGCTAACATAAACCTGTTGTTAGCTAAGATTGCCACTTTATTAACAACTACCACTATATTATTAGGGCTGTGCTAAAGAAATTGATAGAGCACGATATCGTGATATACTACATCGATGTTCAGCTCAAAATATCGTTTTGTTTTTGAAGGAAGAAAAATAATGGGGTGTAAACTACAATCTCCTCTCCTGTAGATGGCGCAGTAAGACGACTCAGCTTTTACACGCGTAACTTGTTTTTCAGCTGCTTTAGATTTACAGTGAACTATGTGGAATACCGCAATATATTGCAATATGCACTGTGTCGCAATGTATTGTGATGCACATCGTATCGTGAAGTCCCTTCCAATACCCACCTCTGTATATTATACCAATTACCAACAAACCAGACCAGTCCGAACCAGCCTGACTAACTGGAATTAGATGTAAGTATCCAAATTAGGCCAGCATGAAAATCAAGGACCAGGCTGATTAGACAGAAGCAGTCTGTAAATGCCACTTCATAACCAGCTAGCCTGGTCAGCTAGAACTAGTCTATATGTCTCCAAAGCCATTCTAGGACCTGCTGAGTATCTGATAAGCTATGACCATCCTGACCAGCTGAAACTAGCCTGTGACTCACCTCTAACTCCAGCTAGCAGACCAATCTGCCCAGTAAGAACCAGCTTGAGTAGTTAGATCCTGTCTGTAAATTCTCCAAACCAATTAAAACTGTCCAGAGCTGTATGAACAGCTAGAACTACCAGCTGTGTTTAAACCCTTTCAAAAAACAGATGGCAGACCAGCCTGACCAGCTAGAACTGGTTCATAAATTGACCACTTCTAGAACCAACTCAGAAGACCAATCTGATAATTTATCACCATATTGACCAGCTAGAGCTAGACTTTCTAACTCCTAACCAGACCGATCTTTAAATGTCCATAAACTGTTAAAACCAACTAATCAGACCAGCTATTGACCTGTATGTGACCAGTCACTCTTGAAATCCAGTTACGCAGACCAGAGTAACCATGGTGAGCCAGTTTGCCTAGCTAGCCCAAGCTGATAAGTGTCCATTTACATTGATGTCAGAGCGACTTACAACTGATACAATCTTACAAGCCATGCAATTGTGGGTTAGGGGTCTTACTCAAGGATCCAAGAGTGGCAGCTTGGCAGAGGTGGGATTTGAACCCTGGACCTTCTGGTCCATTAAGCCACTAAGCCACCAGTCCCCATTAAAACCAGCTGACCTGTCCAGGATGACCCACCAAGATTTAGTTACTAGGCAAAACCCAGACTGCTGATCCAGGTTTTTAGTAATCTAAGCAAAGTTATGTTATGTTGTAATGGTTAGATAACGATGTTGGTCTTCAAGCAATGATTAGGGCCCTATGATTTTGATGCAGAGAATAAGGTTGGATCACAGAATTGATTAATAAAACCAGACTTCAGATATAAAGTGCACTGAAGTTCTGAAAGTGAGCGTGATCGGTAATAACCGATGATCAGTTCGGTCACATTTAACTTGTGCAGAGCACGATGGCGGCAGCAGCACAAACACAGCCACATACAAACAGCACAGTGCTTTACTAACTTGAATTTAGTTCATGTACAGAGTTTTACACATGACTCAGCCATTCGCATGATTCGATGATGAGGAAATGTTAGATTTTGTTTTTAGTGCATTCGGTGCATCTGTAGTTTTAGATGCAAAATTCAGGGCACAAGTGTCCATGATTTCAGGGCATTGCTGAAAGGACCTTAGATTTGAAATGTAATTATTTAGTTACAAAGTGCGCTTATATTTATGGTCATAAAATATGCACCCTGACCCATTCCTTATTTGTTTTTACTTCAAAAATGATAAGGTTATATCATTTTTGATGGTGCTAAATGCTATGGCAGTAATTTCATTAAATGCAACGGCACCATTTTGCTATTGTTTGCTTGTTCTTAAAGAAAAAAACAGTTAAAGGCCTAAAAAGGGGAATGAAAATGGGAAAAAATGAAATTGATTTTGGAGGAAAAAATGGATTTCAGAGGGCCCTAAATATAGGAGAAGTTCATTCCATCTACCTTGTGTTCCTATTATTCTACCTTGTGTTTTGAAGGGTAGTTTTAGTCAAGCCATTTGCCTCTCAGCTTTTCTCATCTTTTGCCTGAGACTGGTTTGGTAATTGTGTGTATGGTTGTGGCTCGTCTCAATATCGTGTTTACACAATAACCTAGCTGGCAATCTGAAAAATTGGTGTGTTTCTGTTTGGCCCTACAACTTGGCTGGCAGCGATGAGTTCCTCACTTCTTTGATGGTTTTGAGTGTTTGACTTGCAGTTGCTGCGACATGCCAAGCTTATTGTGTTACACCACAGCAGAAAGTGAAATCGCAACCAATCTATGACAGCTCTAGACAGAGTGGTGGAGTGAGTTGTTTATCTTTATAAAGTCCTGAAGAATTTTTCTACTGGTGCTCGACAAATCATGACTCATTACTTTATTTACAGTGCTTAGAAGGCACGTGTACCCAGAGCTTGTTACAACTGAGCTGTTCAGTAAAGCTTGAGGACTAAGAGCCCAGAGGTTGTAGTGGAACTCACATGTTAGAAGTGGAGAGCATTTACCACTGCTCCGTCGCTGTATAGCGGAATACTATATTGTAATACAATGTGTCGCCAGGTTTTCAAACCTGGCGACACAGAAGGTGTCCACTGGTTTTCAAACTCTGGTAGGAGCGTCCTTGGGGGGGCCACGGGGAAGCTGATGAGCATGGATACACAGCATGACTGTTAGATATGGCTTACCTATAAAGTCTGTCCTATAATGTGATCGAGTAAAGAGTTATGAGAATTCAATTTGAGTGTATGTTGCACAAATTTCTTTCAACAGGCATAAATATCAAAGCTCCGACCAATCTCAAATAAGTGGCTTTTCTCACAAATCACAGGGGTTCATTTAGCCTAGCCTGAAATATCAAAGATTTCTGATAAGTGAGCTGTGGCTGTGTGCAGATCATAATCACAGCAATCTTGGTATCAAACACCAATTTTGTCGAAATTGTGCACCCTGGCGAGTTCATGAAAGAAAAATTGGCCCTGTATTTTTGGTTGAAAACACACTATTCCTATTTTGTGGGAGGAAGAGAGTGGAACTACCCAAGTGTGGACATTTGCCAAATCGTTTATAGAGTAGGGCAGTTAGTGACCGCCTTCAAGTGTGTGTAGCTGCATTGGGACGTTCTCTGTAACAATATATTCACGATACTGAGATTTTCTCACAATTATTGAATTTAAATTCAGTAAGATATTCCTTTTTTTTTCTGAAGAGTTAACGATGCAAAATGATGCACATTTCTTGGAAAAGTTATTAAATAACAAAAAATTTAGTCCCCTGCAATAAAAACAATATAATTTTCAAAACAAAATGCTCTATTGTAGCTTCACCATATATGAGATAACTGGGTGAAAACATTAATTTTTTATTTCTGAACATGACCAATCCAAATTAATGCGTGCTTTTCTTGTATAAAAAAATTTAAAAAGAGAATTTCTAATTCCCTGAGAACAGGATATGTGTCTGTGAGCATGACTGCACCCTCTGGTGTTCAAAAAATGCAATTGCGTAGATGGAAAGAATGCGTAATACAATCCGATGATGCACACACTTTTGTAATACAATGCCTTGTTACAGCAATATATAAAATATCAAAACAACTTGAATTTGAATAGATTAATAACCCAAAATATGATTTTTGTAGCCCCTGAACAACAATTAAACTAGTCGGCTCTTGATGCTGTAAAAGTTTACACTTTTAAGTGTGAACCAAAACGTGTAAACAATAGTGCGTTATGCTTCCCTGTATGGGAAGATACATTATACATAATAATATACTAAGCTGAATTGTTGCTTCATTTATCCAATTTCCTGACCCATGGAAAAAGTGGGCCAAGTTTGGGCATGAAACACCCGAGCTGAAAAGTGGCCAAGCCCTGGTTACACCCCTACTTAAAAACAAATGCTCTTTCTAAGTTTGGGTTTTCCATCCATGTTGAAAAATGTATGGAGACTTTAAAGAATTGGTGCTCAGTTTCCAGGATAGACTTCTTAACTGGTACGACTGTGATCAGGATGAGGCTAAATATGAATAGTGAATAAAACTGTCCTGCTGTGAACAGTTCTGATCTGTGAAATAAAAGAATGTCTAATAATTGATTTATCAGAATTGGTGTACATCCTGGCACATGCGAACATTTTCCTTCATCTCAACGTTTCCTCAAGTAAGATAAAAAAATCAGCATTTTAAAAATGCATGTAAACAAAAAAGAACCGTATGATGCAAGACTGATCAAGCTTAGCAATATCGCATGAAAGAAGAATATGCTTCTTTCTCTGACCTCTAATGAAGTTGAATCTGAAAGCATTTCTAGTCATAAGACCCAGGTCCCAGTGCACACCCTGCAGCCTAGCCTTTGGTATAATAGAGCAATACTAAGTTGACAACAATGCTGAATACATGTTTTAAATGACTTGCTCTTTTGTAGGAGTAGGATTTTTTTCCATCCTGGAAACCCCCTGGTCTATGAAACCCAGAGCGGTCATACCCACAGGAACATCAGTGGCCTGATTGAGCGAGTCGGACCTCTTTCAGATGCACTCTGTTGATGTAAATGAATGATGGCAGTTGCTGACAATGGAAAATCGCCTCTTAATGTTGGTGGAATGAGCTGTCCTGGGAAAAGGGTGCAAATTGGGCTCAACAAAGCAGGATTGGACTGAATCCATTGTCTTCGTTCACTGGCCTGCCAGCCATCACTTTAATCTATAGTGGCGAAATGTGTTCCATGTTAGTCGACGCTGCTGGAGGTTCCGCCTTTGGCTGGGCAGCAGTCTGTACAGTCGGTGAGTTTGAAAGCAAGAGACTGTTTTTTCAGCGTTGATATGCTTGAACAAGCAAGCGTGCTGATTATAGCGTCTACTAAAATACAGTTTTCTCACTCCTTTGTTTTGCTTTCAGTCATAATTACTGTATATAGAAAGCAGCTAGGTTTAATTAAAAGAAAAGCAGGCAAATTTATTCGAGGTATAGGAAGATAATCCAGGAGGCTCAGAAAATCCCTAATCCCAAAACAAAGAATGTCTTTTATCACCCGGGATAAACGAGGGATAATGGCTTCTGTTTGTTTGCGCGTGCCATCCATCTGCAGAGAAATGGAGTCCGTCTCCGGTGGCTCCCCAGGTCCATTTATTTTTCATCCTGAGCCAGATTGGCTTCGGTTCCTGCTGCAGTGCTCGTAGTTTATTCAGAACATCTGCACTCGCACAGGCTTCACACACGGCTGGGCTTCCGTTCTCATTTATCACCCAACAGTTGCTCCTGTTACTCACTTCCACAGCACAAATGTATCTGGGACCATGCTTCCTGCTGATTAAGTGCATTATAATGGCATCACAGAGGATCGTTCAGTGTGACCGAATGTCCTGTCAATCAATGCTGCTTTTCAAGTTCAGTGAGTTTTTACTACCGCAGTGAATCGGCAAGGAAAATGTACTGAATGGATCCGGTACACTTTCATTAACCACTGCGCTTCACACACTTTATGACCAGTTTCTGTAGATGGTGACCCACTAAACGAACCAAAACCAAGTTCACCCAAAAACACTCCTTGTGACTACCAAATGTTTTCATCTAAGAAAATGTTTTATTTTATTTATTTATTTTTGTTTGTTTGTTTTACATGTCCCCTCCATTATTTTTATCACCTCTGTAATTGGTAGTCTAGCAGTTAAGGTACTGGACTATGGACCAGAAGGTCCAGGGTTCAAATCCCACCTCTGCCAATCTGCCACTGTTGGGTCCCTGAGAAAGGCTCTTAACCCACAACTGTTTGGATTGTAAGGTTGTACAGTGGGGCAAAAAAGTATTTAGTCAGCCACTGATTGTGCAAGTTCTCCTACTTAGAAAGATGAGAGAGGTCTGTAATTTTCATCATAGGTACACTTCAACTATGAGAGACAAAATGAGAAAAAAAAAGTCCAGGAAATCACATTATAGGATTTTTAAAGAATTTAATTGTAAAATATGGTGGAAAATAAGTATTTGGTCAATAAATTTGATTCAACTCAATACTTTGTAACATAACCTTTGTTGACAATGACAGAGGTCAAACGTTTCCTGAAACCAAACTATAGCTGGTATTTTGGCCCATTCCTCCATGCAGATCTCCTCTAGAGAAGTGATGATTTGGGGCAACATGGACTTTCAACTCCCTCCACAAATTTTCTATGGGGTTGAGGTCTGGAGACTGGCTATGCCACTCCAGGACCTTGAAATGTTTTTTACGGAGCCACTCCTTTGTTGCCCAAGCGGTGTGTTTGGGATCATTGTCATGCTGGAAGATCCAGCGATGTTCCATCTTCAATACTCTCACTGATGGAAGGAGGTTTTGGATTAAAATCTCACAATACATGACCCCGTTCATTCTTCCCTTAAGACGGATCAGTCGTCCTGTCCCCTTTGCAAAAGTGTCCCCTTTGTAGTGTGTTACTGATGGTAGCCTTTGTTACTTTGGTCCCAGCTCTCTGCAGGTCATTCATAAGGTCCCTCCATGTAGTTCTGGGATTTTTGCTCACTGTTCTCGTGATCATTTTGACCCCACGGGGATGAGATCTTGCGTGGGGTCCCCAGATCGAGGGAGATTATCAATAGTCTTGTATGTTTTCCATTTTCTTACAATTGCTCCCACAGTTGATTTATTCACACCCAACCTGCTTGCCTGTTGTAGTCTTTTATATAGATAATGAGGTCAAACAGGGTGCCATTAATACAGGTAACGAGTGGAGGGCAGAAGAGCATCCTAAAGAAGAAAGTTACAGGTCTGTGAAAGCCAGAAATATTGCTTGTTTGTGGGTGACCAAATACTTTGTTTCCACCATAATTTACAATTTAATTATTTAAAAAATCCTACAATGTGATTTCCTGGATTTTTTTTATTTATTTTTATTTTGTCTCTCATAGTTGAAGTGTACCTATGATGAAAATTACAGACCTCTCTCATTTTTCTAAGTAGGAGAACTTGCACAATCAGTGGCTGACTAAATACTTTTTTGCCCCTCTGTATCACTTGTAAGTCGCTCTGGTTAAGGGCATCTACTAAATGTAAAGATGAGAAAAAAGGTTTATAAGAAATTCACCTCTTCGTGAATTAACATTCTCTCGCACTAAGAAAATTAGAAACAAATTCAAACCTTTAATTGAAGTGAATTTAGTCTGAGAATAAAACCTTAATAAAAAAAACAGTTAAAATTCTCATTCTTCAACATTGGAAAGAGAAGAGAACACACAATTCAGATAAAACGCGTGGACCATTATAAGTCAGACAATGACTATTAAAAATATACTGTCAAGGCAATAATTAAAAAGTCGGCAGTTAGAGAAAAAAGTAGCATGACCAAGGGTAGGGTGACCAAGGTTCCAAAACTAGCATCCATGACAACAGATTACTTGGAAACCTTGCCAGGAAAAAGTGTTTTAAAGTCAGATTTATTTCTAAAACGCTTTTTTCAATGCCAATCCCAAACTGAGCAAGCCTTTGGCGATAGTGGCAAGGAAAAATTCCCCAAACGTTATAAGCCTTGGGAGTACCAAGACAACCATATCTAACCACAAGCAATACTGGGACGTTGACTGGAACCATGCCCTATGGTTAGATTAAAGAAAAATAAGCTGTTAGGCACCAAACACTAAAGGTGTGTTTGATGTAAAAAGAAGGATGACTACGCTGAAAATTACTGGAAGCCCATTGTTAAGTATGGTGGGTGTCTGGGATGTTGTGGGACTGTTTTTCTCCAAAGGGCCTGGGAATCTCATTAGGTCGTATGGGATCATGAAGTCCACGAAACACCAGGACAGCTTAAATCAAAATATATCAGTCTCTGACCTGAAAATGTAAATGGGTCATCAGCTATCTTCCAGAAAGACAGTGATCAATACAAAAATGGTTTACTGAACACAAACCCAAGCTTCTGCCTTGGCCATCTCAGTCCCCTGATCTAAAGTCTATAGAAAACCTGTGGGATGAGCTAAATAGGAGAGTGCACATGAGAGGACTTGGGACCTTGGATGATCTGGGGAGTTTCTGTAAAGAGGAATGGTCTCAAACTCCCCTCTGCATTCTTCAACCTTATAAGTTGTTATAAGAGAAGACTAAGTGCTGTTTTACTGGCAAAGGAAGGCTGCACAAAGTATTAAATGCTTGAGTGCCAATAACCCACAATTGCTTGGATTGTAAGACTGTATCAATTGTAAGCCTCTCTGGATAAGGGCGTCTGCTAAATGCTGTAAATGTATATATGTATATCTTTATTTACTCATCTTTACAAGGGCTGCTAATAATTGTGGAGGGGACTTGACTGTATATACACTCATGTACCTGCTACGACGACTGGCCTACATAATGGCACTCCATTGTGGCCCTCAATGCATAGTTTGTTATATATATTGCTATATTTAATTTATTCTCTCAGTTTTCTTTGGCTGTTGGATGGATTCATTTGGATTTGAGCAACTGTGTGCGCTTACATGCACATAATAATCCAGTAACTGCAGAAAGTCAGATTTTGTCAGCAATCCGATGAAGGAGTATACATGCACTAATCAGATAATGGGAAACCTCGGATTTCTACTTTGCATAATAATAATAATAATAATAATCGGATTTCTACTTTGCAACCAGCCAATAATCTCACAGAAAGATGTGATGTAAACTTCAATTTGCAATATTAAATAATCAAATTCATCCTTTCCTTGAGTATGTATTGTGATGTGTTTAATTCCGTGGTTGCCAGATCCCATAAGAGAATCCCCCATCTGTTCTATGTAAATAAGCCCAAAAGAAGCGAAATCTCCAAGAATAAGAGGACCTGGCAACTTTTTTTTTCTGCTAGCCGCTCTCCACACATGCACAGAAATCCGATTGAAATCAAGAAACTGGAATACATGCTATGAGAAATCAGCTTACTGAATTAAAATCCAGCTCTCTTTATTGGATTTCTTTTTCTGATTTCTAGATCGGAGAATGCTGTATACATGACCACATGAATAATCACATAACTGCAGAAATCAGAATATGATCACATTATTAAGTGCACGTAAATGCACTCACTGCCCAACATACTCTGCTGGACTGACTCAGACTGACCGGAAACTTAACAAGAAGGCAGGAAGTACGATTCTATACCCCTTGCTGATATTTGCTGACGAACTTGGACTAGATGCGACTGTTGCATATTGTGAATCTGGGCTAAAATTGTGGGAAATTTTAAATATCCCAAATGTTTGTCGTAATAGGCTTAATTGCTTTAATTTCAAAAGAATGACTCTAATTATACACTTAACATAACTTTAGTACTCTGTTGGTAGCCTAGACGCTGGTGTCTCTGAAGAGGACAAACAAACATGTTCTGTTTTGAATTTTAGCATACATCCGTAAACCAGTTTGTTTGCTGAAATTGCCAAAGTCATTAACATCAGTTTTGCTTTTGTGCATAACAATAAGTGGCTGTGACTTGCTGACTCCAGTCGAAATCACCACAAGTACCCATTAAAAGCAAATCGTTTTCGAGCCACTGAGCGTGGTGCTGGGTCGTTGTTATGTACACCAAAGCATTTTGAAAAGGGAGTGGTAGCTGGAGGGAAAATGCGGGGCCTTGGCCTCTTTAGTAAGACCCGTGCGTATTTGTTTCATTACGAAAATGCAAATCCAGAGGAGACAGCAAAAATGTTTGAGTGAAAAGAAGTAGCGTTGCGTATCAGAAGTTTTTAATAGTTTACCACTGTTTATGCAGTGGTGTGAAAAGTGTTTGCCCTTTCCTGATTTCCTATTTTTTTGCATGTTTGTCACACTTATGTCTTTCGGAACATCAAACCAATTTAAATATTAGTTAAAGCACACAAGTAAACGCAAAATGCAGTTTTTAAATGAAAGTTGTTTATTATTAAGGGAGAAAAAAATCCAAACCTATATGGCCCTATGTTAACAAGTGATTGCCCCCCCTTGTTAAAGAATAACTTAACTATGGTTTATCACACCTGAGTTCACTGTCTCTAGCCACACCCAGGCCTGATTATTCCCACACCTGTTCTCAATCAGGACATCACTTAAATAGGACCTGCCGGACAAAGTGAAGTACACCAAAAGATCCTTAAAAGCTACACATCATGCCGAGGTTAAAAGAAATTCAGGAACAATTGAGAAAGAAAGTAATTGAGATCTATCAGTCTGGAAAGGGTTATAAAGCAATTTCTAAAGCTTTGGGACTCCAGCGAACCACAGTGAGAGCCATTATCCACAAATGGCGAAGACGTGGAACAGTGGTGAACTTTCCCGGTCTCCAAGAGCGCATCCAAGAGGTCACAAAAGACCCCACAACAACATCCAAAGAACTGCAGGCCTCACTTGCTTCAGTTAAGGGCAGTGTTCATGCCTCCACCATAAAAAATGGCCGTCATGGCAGAGTTATAAGATGAAAACCACTGCTGAGCAAAAAGAACATTAAAGCTCGTCTAAATTTTTCCAGAACACATCTTGATGATCCCCAAGACCTTTGGGAAAACATTCTGTGAATGATTCTGTAATAATATTCTGAATAATATTGAGATGCTGTGGCATGACCTTAAAAAGGCCGTTCATGCTGGAAAACCCTCCGGTGTGGCTGAATTACAATAATTCTGCAAAGATGAGTGAGCAAAATTCCTCCACAATGCTGTAAGAGACTCATAGCAAGTTATCACAAACACTTGGTTGCAGTTCTTGCTGCTAAGGGCGGCCCAACCAGTTATTAGGTTTAGGGAGCAATCACTTTTTCACACAGGGCCATGTAGGTTTGGATTTTTTCTCCCATAATAATAAACACCTTCATTTAAAAACTGCATTTTGTGTTTACTTGTGTTGTCTTTGACTAATATTTAAATTGGTTTGATGTTCCGAAACACTTAAGTGTGACAAACATGCAAAAAAAAACAGGAAATCAGGAAGGGGGCAAACACCTTTTCAGACCACTGTGTGTCCACATTCACATTCATATTACAATCATCATCCGTTCTCATTGTTAAGCTTGAACATTAAGTCTTGCGATCGTAAATAGCGTTGTTGAGCGTCAGTGCTTGAGTAGCAATATGTCTGACTTGCAACTGTACGTGTTGTTAGGCTTCTAGAAACTACACAAAAATGCAAAATGCTCTAATCCATACTCCTGGCGTCCGTGTTTAAGCGTCATGACAGCCGTAGTTGACAGGCACGCCAGTGAAAAGGTTCATACGTGACATTTTCGTTAAGCCGAATCGAAATCATTGTTTGTGGGGAATGAGTCATAGATTTTTCACCCACATTCCTGCCATTTTCTTTCTATGAATGGTGGAGAAATGTAACCGTAACTCGCTGGAGCTCAGCACAGGAATGACTTGGCTGATTCCATGAAATGAGATGAAGGATTTCTGCAATTTGAGATGGCTTGGCTGGGAATGCTCAGCGGAAAAGCGGTGTGCTCATCCTGCAGATATGTGGAACTGTAAAACCCTTGACTGTCACTGAGCACCTCTGTGAGTTATTTCAGGATGTTAAATGATTGGAAGCGTCCTGCAGGCAAGTTCAACCAGGCTTGATGCTCTTCGCTGAACCTTGACATGCTCCTGCTTTCTGGTTAGATGGAAAGTTAGTTAGCGTGCTCATTCGTCTCTGGACTCCATGAACATATTGACCTCAATACCATACCATATAAGCAATTTCCACCAGGGACCAGTGCTGGCTCTGGAGCCAGAGCCTTGTCTGGAACTGTACTGCATTTTTTCCAACCTAAAACACTAATTCTGCTAATTCCTGTTTCAGGTTTTTGCTGAATAAATACCAACATGGCCATTTTTGATGGAAAGGAGTAATGCTGACATATCATAAACCCTATTACATTACACCAGGGCCAGTGCTGGTACTCATAGTTTTCTTTGAAACCATCTTGCACTTTTCCATCCAAAAGAGCTGGTTTGGTCCAGGAAGAAATAACAGCCAGTTTTGGGTGGTAAGGGCTAACAGAAGATAAACACTCATTCCTTAATAATAGTAATAAAAAGGAGTTGTAGTACTGGCTTTGAACTACTAACCAAAATGTTATGCGTTCCAAATCCCAGCTCTGCCAAGCCACCCTGGTTTGACCCCTTGATGAGACCCTTACTCCTAAGGCTGACCATACACTAGACAACCCACAAATATATACTATATATATATATATATATCATATATATATATATCGCTTTGCTGCTCATTTTCAGTTTTGGTGAGAAAGTTCATGAACCAAGGTTTGCGATTTACAATAATATTAAATTAAATGTTATTGGGACATCAAGACTGGAAAAGAAACAGTGGGGCAAAAAAGTATTTAGTCAGCCACTGACTGTGCAAGTTCTCCTACTTAGAAAAGATGAGAGAGGGTCTGTAATTTTTCATCATAGGTACACTTCAACTATGAGAGACAAAATGAGAAACAAATCCAGGAAATCACATTATAGGATTTTTAAATTATTATTCAATTGTAAATTATGTTTAAAAATAAGTATTTGGTCAATAACAAAGTTCCAACTCAATAACTTTGTAACATAACCTGTGTTGGCAATGACAGAGGTCAAACGTTTCCTGTAAGTCTTCACCCAGGTTTGCACAAAACTGTAGCTGGTAATTTTGGCCCCTGGCCCATTCTCCATGCAGATCTCCTCTAGAGCAGTGATGTTTTTGGGACTGTCGCTGGGGGTAAACACGGACTTTCAACTCAACTCCCTCCACAAATTTCCTATGTGGTTTGGGGTCTGGAGACTGGCTAGGACACTCCAGGATGCTTTTTATGAAGCCACTCCTTTGTTGCCCAAGCAGTGTGTTTGGGATCATTGTCATGCTGGAAGACCCAGCCATGTTCCATCTTTCAATGCTCTCACTGATGGAAGGAGTTTTTTGGCTTAAAATCTCACGATACATGGCCCCGTTCATTTCTTCCCTTAACACGGATCAGTCGTCCTGTCCCCTTTGTGGCAAAACAGCCCCAAAGCATGATGTTTCCACCCCCATGCTTCACAGTAGGAATGGTGTTCTTGGGATGTAACTCGGCATTCTTCTTCCTCCAAAAATGACAAACGTTTGAGTTTTTACCAAAAAGTTTCTATTTTGGTTTCATCTGGACCACATGATATTCTCCCAATCCTATTCTCCAAATTACTTATTTTCCGCCATGATTCACAATTAAATCCTTTAAAAATCCTACAATGTGATTTTTTTGGATTTATTTTTTTCTCACTTTTTTTGGAAAACAATGAACATAGTTGAAGTGTACCTATGATGACAATTACAGACCTCTCTCATTTTTCTAAGTAGGAGAACATGCACTAAATACTTTTTTTGCCCCACTGTACAACTAACAAACTGAAATGGTTGAGGTTTCGACATGATTCGACAGATTTTTAGTGTTTTTTATCATAGAGAAGTTTTCAGAATAACATTTAAAATTCAAATACCATAAATCCTTTTTTTTTCACGTTTTAATCTCACTTATCCTGGCTACGGTTGCGGAAGCCTCCAGATCCTCTGCCCTGGAATTCAAAGGGCGCATGCTGTTTCTTGAAAGTTTGTGAACCCTTTAGAATTTTCTATATTTTCTGCATAAATATGACTGAAAACATCATCAGATTTTCACACAAGTCCTAAAAGTAGATACCCAGTTAAAACCCAGAGAACCCAGTTTAAACAAATGGGACAAAAATATTATACGTGGTCATTCATTTATTGAGGAAAATGATCTAATTTATTACATATTAGTGAGTGGAAAAAGTATGTGACCCTCTAGGATTAGCAGTTAATTTGAAGGTGAATTTAGAGTCAGGTGTTTTTCAATCAATGGGATGACAATCAGATCAGGGATCTATTAAAGTCTGCTCTTCACAACACGTTTTGTGAAGTGCATCATGGCACAAACAAAGGAGATTTCTGTGAGCCTCAGCAAAAGAGTTGTTGATGTTCATCAGGCTGGAAAAAGGTTACAAAACCATCATCTCCAAAGAGTTTGGACTCCACCAATCCACAGTCAGACAGATTGGGTGTACAAATGGAGGAAATTTCAAGACCATTGTTACCCTCCCCGAGGAGTGGTTGACCAACAAAGATCACTCCAAGAGCAAGGCGTGTAACAGTTGGCGAGGTCACAAAGGACCCTCAATGCCCTCAACACTCTGTCACATTGGCTAATGTTAATGTTCATGAGTCCACCAACAGAAGAACACTGAACAGCAATGGTGTGCATGGCAGGGTTGCAAGGAGAAAGCCACTGCTCTCCAAAAAGAACATTGCTGCTCGTCTGCATTTTGCTAAAGATCACGTGGACAAGCCAGAAGGTTATTGGAAGAATGTTTTGTGGACGGATGAGACCAAAATGGAACTTTGGTTTAAAAAGAAAAGTGTTTATGTTTGGATAAAGGAAAACACTGCATTCCAGCATAAGAACCTTATCCCATCTGTGAAACATGGAGGCGTTAGTATCATGGTTTGGGCCTGTTTTGCTGCATCTGGACCAGGACGCCTTGCCATCATTGATGGAACAATGAATTCTGAATTATATCAGAGAGAATTCCAAAGAAAAATGTCAGGACATCTGTCCATGAACTGAATCTCAAGAGAAGGTGGGTCATGCAGCAAGACAACGACCTTAAGCACACAAGTTGTTCTACCAAAGAATGGTTAAAGAAGAATAAAGTTAATGTTTTGAAATGGCCAAGTCAAAGTCCTGACGTTTAGCTGAAGTTATTGCTGCACAGGGGGGTCACAACAGATACTGAAAGCAAAGGTTCAAATACTTTTGCCACTCATTAATATGTAATATTGAATCATTTTCCTCAATAAATAAATTACCAAGTATACTATTTTTGTCTCATTTGTTTAACTGGGTTCTCTTTATCTACTTTTAGGACTTGTGTGAAAATCTGATGATGTTTTAGGTCATATTTATGCAGAAATATAGACAATTCACAAACTTTCAAGCACCACTGTAGGTCAGCATGTGCATTGAATTGGGTGCCAGTCTATCTCAGGGGTGTTTAGGGGTTACCCTTCCAGTTTAACAAAACTCAGGCACAGTCCAGTCGGCCACAGGGCACTGCTGGGACTCGGTCAATGCAATACCTGTTGATTGTGGTACTATTAATCAATCAACCACCAGTTTTCTCCTCCTGTTTTCCACGATGGTGCAGATTATTAGGCTCTACACAGAACGTATCTTGGGGAATTTACTATGACAGAACTTTGGGACCGTCAGAATGCGTACTGTGAATTGTTCTTAATTAGCAGTAGCAATAATGTGTTTATTAAACCATTTGCATTTCAAATGATCTTGAAGCATGGCCAAGAGCTGGTCTTACAGCATGTCTTTGAAAGCTCCTTGCTTTGTTGCCAAATATGCTAGTTTTCCAGCCAAGGCGAGGAAGGGAAACACCTGTGGTAGCAGCTGATCGTGTGGCTGAGAGCGATACTTCTTAGTCATAGTCATAGTCATTTCTCTCAAACAATGTAGGTTTAAAAAGAGACATATAGCTCGCTCAGCACAGGAATCAAGATGTATGGCTTCATCCTTCAACGAATATACTCGGCCGCTCATAGCCTAGCTGAAACTGGATGTGAGTTTTATCAAGATAGCAGATGCTGAAAAATGGGGGGTTGTGTCAGAACCATGGCCAAAACACATAGTACATTGATCTTTAGGTTTTGTCTTGGAGAGAGCAACGTGAAAAAGATGATGATGGCTTGTTATCATCATGTTATGTTATAACATAAGGGAAGGTCTGTAAGATTTGAATAGGATCAAGGTTCTGTCAAAAAGTACTGCCTTTTTTCATACTAATTAAATATGGTAGGTTGGTTTTTTAGTTAATAGGTTTTAAATAGGTTTTAGCTCATTCAGTTAATAGTTCAAAGATTTTAATGATAACCAGTTCATCTAATCCAGTAAGACTGCACTGGTAACTATGAGTGATCTTATTCTGCCACCAAATGTTAACAAAGGTTGGCCAGCCAAGCAAACTGAGGGCGCACTCACACTATGCCCGGGTTACTTTGTACCATGCCAGATTAGATTCAAGTGTTTTTCAATCAATATAATGTAAATTCAAAAATAACATATACAATGGATAATGAATGTAAAGTGAATTACTAACTAATTAAATTATTTCCATTTTCTTCTTGTATGGTGAACAAATCTCAATACGGTCTAGGTCTTGACTCTCTACTAACAGTCTGGACTTGATGTTTCCTGCTATTGGTCTTGACTGGGACTCAACACTAGTTACCACTGAAGTTAATTTAATAAAGTTAAGGTAATAATGCATCCCAAAGCACCTGACTAACATTGTTAGCCAACAGGAACAAGTAGTGCTTACCTCTATGTGCTTTTTGTTCTTACAAGCCAATATTTCTATTGCTTAATATACAGTGTGATATTTCATACAGTTTTACTCCTTGAAAGCAAAATGCTTCAGTCAAATACGGCCACTGATGGCCATAATCCACACAAGATCTAGCTTCCATCCTGAGTCCCATAAATCAGTATTAATGTTTGTGGATGCCTTACTTCTTCAGTGACAGTCAAAGTGGTTTTCAGAACTGACCCCCCAACGGGAAAAAAATGCTGCAGATGTCCTTGAAGTGGCTTGTTTTTTTTTGGTAACCACAGTAACCAGGTTGTGTGGGAGGATGTGCAGCGGATCATTTGTTTCTCAGCTGGGTCTCAGCTGTTCACTGCTGTATGCAAAAATTCCTAAATGTACTGAAATAATGGAATTCATAAGAAAAAAATAATACTCTGGTATTCGAGAATTGATTGATAGAAATACTGTGAAGAAAAGTCTCTGTATCCCTAAATTCCAAACATTTTCTGAAACGTTTATGACTAAGTCCTGTCTTTGTATGGTTCTGACTAAATAAGATAGCAGCAAAGTGAGCGAAAAAAAGCGTGGTTTTGCTAGCTCCATCATTTGACTTTTTTTTAAACTCATCAGGTGGCCTTTTTGTTTACAACAAAAGAGTTGGCGCATCTCCCCACAGGAGTGGAGCAAACATAGGAGTGTTTGCTAAGGTCTAGCATGTCGTCAGATAGAAGAATGAGTCCTTTCTGCATCTCATTTAGTCAAAGCTAAAAGGAAAATGCAGATCTACTGGCATTAAACCTTATTGTTGACCCTATTTGTTCTCGTGGTGTTTCTTAGCCCTGTGTTCTCCGTCTAGCAAGCAACCAGCCATCAGGTGACTATTCATTTCCCGTGGCAATGCGTGACTCAGAGCTCTGACTCTGGTGACAACAAGACCATTATAGCAAAAGAACTTATTTTTATACAAAGCACTAGATGTAGTAAAGTGACAAATCAAAAGAATTGGGTCAGTTGTCTAAGGTTTGTTTACCAGGCAATTTATACCTGCTTTTGGTGTCTGTAAGCTTCAAGTTCAAACACAAGGCGGTGTTGACCTGGCTTTAGCTTGTACAGTAAGTCCCCTAGATATGAACCAGTTCCTTCTAAGAGTGGGTTCACATGTCCAAAAGTTATAAAAATATTTAGCCCAAGCATCCAGCTTGTGAGCCTCCAACAACTGATCCAGCTTACTTTCATTTTAGTGTAGATTTTTATGACTTATCACTTACCAGAGACAATATCAAAGATTCTGGGTTTAAAATAGCTCGATAATTCCACAAAAAAAGGTATGTACACTGTCTACGTCATGACCAGGGTCCTTCTGGACTACACTACCCAGCATCCATCCTTCCACATCATCTCTGCACAGTGCTTCTCCTTTGTTTACGTTCTGACTTCCTGATTTACTTCATCTGTTTCTAGTTTTGGTCTCATTAGTTGTTATTTAAACCCTGCATTTTTTGTTTTGCAAAAATTGAGGACATTTCTATTCTGTGTGGTTCGTGCTGTTAAAGTTTCTGTCCCAGTCCGGTTTCCCTCTACCTCGTGCACTTATCATGCCATTCCTGTTCTCTGTGTTTTGGACTGTTTGTGGACTCTGTGTGCTCAGGTCTTAGTTTCCTCTTGTAGTCAATTTCCTACCGACTTCTAGTGTTCATCTCCCGCTTTCACATTTCGCCTAGAGATGTGAACTCTTTCCGCACTGACACACAACATGAAATTTCGCCACGTTTTTTTAATTTTGCACAAATACTGTATTGTATTTTCCAGTGTATTACATACATGCTTTCACATCTGAAAGTTTGGTAGTTGAAGGTTTGCATCTAGAGGACTTGTTTGAATGTACTAGCTATTCAAATCAGTGATACTAGGAAGCATGTTGCAAGCATGTACATTTAGTTTTCAAAACATTTGGTCACCCAATACAGTACATTTCCTCCACGAAGAGAAAGCCAGCTTGCTAATGTTGAGACAAAAATCCAAGTCGTTGTGCAGTTTAAACATTTACAGCATTTAGCATAAGCTCTTATTCAGAACGACAAATTACATTGAGCAGTCAGCCTTGCTCAAGGCTGCAACAATGGCATTTTGGTGGAGCTGGGATTTCAATCCGCAGCCTTCAGATTGGCTGACCAGAGCTCAAACCACTACGATATAAGTAGATAGGAAAAGCCCCTAGATATAAATACCAGATTTATTTCTATATACTGTACTACGTTTATAGTGCGTAACAGATGCCCTTATCCAGAGGGACTGGATTCAGCAGAGATTAAGGGCCTTGCCCAACCACCTAGTTGGCAGCTTGGTGGAGTCTGGATTTTTAACTAAAACCTTCTAATTAGAGTCATTGAATCAAAGGAAACATAACCTAAACATTTTGGGTATATCATAGCTGAGCTGGGTTCCAGCAGTGCCTATTCACTGCCATCCAATGCCCCATACAGACATGTTTGGCTGTGCCTGAGGGAGAAGAGACTACTTTGGGGATCATTAGTTACCCCTGCCAGCCCTGCCAAGCACTGGGGTCTTGTCCAGGGCCTTCATGCCTGTATTCTCCAATTTCCTGATCAGGCAAAACCTTTAAAAACAAACAGTTCTTGGAGGAACCTCAAATAACTGGACAGTACATGCTCAAAAGGGACAACACTAGCATCTGTGGCACCAACAAGCAAAACCACATGCAGAGTGAGATGGAGTGGAGCCTTCTGTCCTCTTATCTCCCTCAACTGCTTTTCATCAATCACTAACAGTGTCTATGCACCCTACAACGCCTCCCTACAGGCTCTCACGCTAATGCCATGATAAACATACCATTTGTAGATTGGATTAATGGTGATGGCATGGTACATAATAGCATTATTCTGGAGGACTGGCTTGTATATGGCAGGGTCAACTCCATGAGCTCTCAGTTAAGAAGTAGCCGGGCTGCAAGGGGCCGCTGCATTTGTTTAAACACCCATCCCTGTTTTCACAAGAACAATCAGCTTTGTTGCCATGGTGCCGTGGCTTTTTTGTGACCGAATAAGGACAATGACATCAGTCCGTGTGTCCCTGGGGGCCGGGGCCCATTGAGAGGCCATTGTTTGGAAAGTGTTCATTAGCGTACCGGGTGACACTTGAGGTCTCTGAAGGGTTCTGCAATTTGCCGCCAAGGAGCCTGTAGTGGCGTAACCCTAGCTGCCCCTAATGCAGAATGAGCTCAAAGTGGTAGGGGCAGTTTTGTGTTAGGGTTTCAAATATCGGCATGTATAAATAGCTTGGAGTGTCGCTGATGTGATTTGCAGCTTAATGCGTACGTCGTACGTGTCGCTGATAAATCGTCCCCGTAATAAACCGGGCAATTTTTAGACTCGCTGCATTTGCTCCTGTCACATTTCACCACTGTGTTACTTCACATTTCGGACCTTTAGGACATCCTCGACGGAGCGCATACACAATGGCGTTTTGTGGACAGAGACAAAGGGATGTAAATCACTGTCTGAGCAGGGCTGAAGGTGGAGGATTCGGGGTGGGAGGGGGTCTGGTTGGAGCTGCAGCCAGCCTCGCTTTCCCAAAGGAGCTTGTACTCACCAGGTGTGAGAGCTCGGAGGCGAGATGGCTGCGATACTGGCGCGTGTCAACATGTTATCTATCAGTAGGCGTATTTGGGTATGTTTTATTCCGTTAGTGTTTGGCGCGTGTGTAATGGAGGGGCGGCTGGGGGTTTGGGGGGGAGCTGGAGGCGAGCCAGGGGAGCTGATCTGTATCCTGTTAACACAGGAAAGCAGACGAGTGCGCTTGGCATTTCAATTTCATGTTTACCGTGTGTGAAAATCTTACTGGTGATAAATAATGTCCTCAGGATGGGAGACAGGCGCCGTTTGGCTGCCAGTGGTTTGTGAACGGGGACCAGCTGAAGAGGCTGAACTCAGTCAGAAGCGTTTTGGATGCTTCAGACGGTTTGCAAGAAAGAACATGCTCAATATTTAGAATCACGCCTTGCCCTTTAATGATGTCCAGCATTTACTTAATTGTAAATGTTTACTTTTTTTTTTTTTTGGTTTAACTGGATTTTTTCAGCATCATGCTTTACTTGTATCTCAGTTCATCTTTCCTAATATGAAAGAAAAGACTCTGCTTGCCAAACCTGGACATCATCAATCACAGTGTTTGATAGTCTCAAAGTCAGTCTTCAAACTACTGTGATTCAACAAGTAATGTGATATTGTAAAAGGGGGTATATAAAAAATAAAATACCCTGATGCCTCGGTGGTTCTCCTCGTTAGTTTGTTCCAGAAGGCTTGTCGAGAACCGAATTGTACAGGTGCTCCCTGATTTTTGATGGGGATACATTCTGACAAATCCATTGTAAGGTACATGCATCATGAACTGGAGAGTTTTAACTAGTGTTTGGAGCGGAACCTGTGATAAGTAACTATAAGTAGGTTATTGTTTAATACTCTTACATTAACCTACAATTGGCCGAAATCATTAACACAAAGCTTATTTTATAATAAAGTGTTGAAAAATTTAGTGACTAATGGATTGAAAGTGAAAACTAAAAGCAAAACACTTACTCTACTAACTGCAGCTTGTGTTTCCTTTGAATCAGTGAATCACCTTAAACTGAATTGTGAATCGTGTTTTGGCTGAAATGAGTCACACAGCTCGACTCGTACAAGTGTACCGAGTACCGAGCAAACGACAAGGACCGAGACAGATTTTCTAGTCAAAAAGTGCCAAGAATTTGACGAGTTCCAAGGTGGTCAAGAACCGAGGTACCACTGTATCTGATATGAATAAAGTTCCTGCTCAGGTTTACGAGTAAGACACTTTTTATTAATAGTAATTATTTCATAATGATCAAATAAACACACTTACTTACGTTCCATAATCTGTTACGTTTCTTGTCTTAAGGTGCTTTTTTGCAAAATGACTCTGCTAAAGTTTGCCTAGTGTGTTTTTGTGCTGGTACCTTGGCTGGTGTAGGTCTGTCATGGACTGCTGACTCCTGAAATTTGTCATAATCTTCATATTATTCATATTTGCAGTTGGTGACATAGTTTGCAGATTTGTTGCTTGGTGTCTCTTGGTTTGTTCACTCATTTTTAACTTCAGTCATGTTCTTTTAGGTAGAACGCTAGCTTCATTTGTGCATACAGTAGTCTTTCCTACTTGGCTACGTGACGCGGCGAATCCCTGCGACGTGTTTTTGACTCTTTCTTGCAAAGTGAGTGGCATACTCGATCATTTCAGCTCGCACATCAGTAAAAACAACATTTAAGATATTATCTTGAGCGATACATATCACAGACGTCTTTAAAATGTGCTTGGAAACGAGAACTAAGAGGAAACCCATGCAGACACACGGAGAACTCCATACAGGCAGTGATTGTGGACTCGAATCCAATTCTCTGGAGCTGTGAGGTGACAGTAATTAAAAATAGTAAATAATAATAATGAAAAGAAGAAAAAAAAAGTTTTCTCGGGAATAAACACTTTTTTTCCTGGTCAGGGTCTCTGGGCTGGGATAAGGTGGGAGGTCTATACCTGGAGGATATAGCATATGCTCTGGACAGGACGTCAGTCCATCACATGGGCTACACTGTTATTATTACTGGTAGAATTGTAGAAATACTGAGTAAAATCAGATTATTATTTATCTTTCATCGCATATAGCCACATTCGAATACATACATGTTAAAACCCATTGAAAACGCATTTTCCAATGGTGTTTTGAATTGACTCATACATGTGTAGTCATGGTATACAGAAATATATTTCAGTTTATTCCCAGCAGTGGTTCAGGTGACTTCTTTTCATTGCAGAAAATCAACCGGAATACGAATTGTTAGTATAACTCTTGTTTTTCCACTTATTGCATTCTACACCGAAGTATAAACTCAACATGATTAAGTACCTTGCAGCATTATGTAAGCAACAGTGCCGTGCTGGAAAGACTAAGTGTTTTTTGTAAGACTTAAGGATAAGCTAGCTTACCATGATGAATGCAGCTTCTTACAAAGATGATGAAGCTTCTTATTCTTTTATTGATTGGGGTTATAATCTTATTTTAAAGAAAAAGTGGCCGGCAAAGCGCAGTCAGCGTTATTGCATTCTTGCGAGCAAAACCAGAGCCCTTACAGGAGGATGTCTGTGCTCTGTTGCTACTGTGATGGATTACCTGCATAATCCAGATCTTTAAAATGTTCCTGAACTTTATTGAGAGTCAAACCTGGCAGGAGGCTGCTTACCACAAGCCAATAAGTCAACAGAGGTGAAGCTGATGCAAGTGTTTTAATGTACAAACCTGCCTGATACTGAAAGAAGAATATTTGATACTGAAACAGGTCTGTTTGGGAATTCATTTACACCTTTAGTACTCAAACAAAGGAACTGGTTCTGAGACTGTCAGGTTTGTATTCTAGTACAGGTTCCAGTTCTAAAAACATAGGGGCCTGATATTCATGATACCAATTCCACTTCCGATTCCACTTCTCTCATGGCATTTAACACTAATTTCCTGAAAGCAACACTTTTCTCGTCAGGTAAAAAGCCCACACACTGGCCCGCCCCATGCTGTGTAGCATTTAGCGCCTGTTGTCTTGGTAATGACGCACCGACCCCCATATTCACAGAAAGTTGCATTGAATGTAAAGGTTTAGTATCTAATCTCCTAGTCCCAGTACCAAAGTATTCGAACCAAAGGTCCACTGTCCAGCAATAGACGTTCCGTTTCCAGCATTAAAGCAAATGATACAGGAACCAGCTGTTGAATACAGCATACTTTGCTGCTGGAGATGAAATCCTTTGGTATTGAACTGTTCAAAACGGTTGCTAAAGTTGGAAATGTTGCTACAGTTATTAAACTGGATTATCAAACTCTGGAGCTTGATCTTTTTTGGTCTAGAACTAGAACCTTTGGTATTTGAACTGGCACATTTTTACTTTAAATGAAACCCATATCATAGCAACCTTTTGGTACTGCCATTACATTATTGGTAATAGAACAGGAATCTTTTGGTATTGGAACATTTCAAAGTAGAATTGCAACCATTAGTGCTGGAACCGGGACCTTTGGTATGTTATCAGATGTACTTAACCATGCAAAAGTCTTAGGCCACCTTTAGATTAGAACATATATAATTAGATAACAACCATACGTAATGATATCTCAGTATCTTTATTAGAATAGAACCAGAAAATATAGGAAATTTGTATGCTGTATTTAAAAAAATATATATATATATAGGCTAAAGTGGCACATATTTAGTGTGGCCTTATACTTGAGCAATCAGGAGTATAAGGATCAGGATGCCACGTTTGCTCTTCTACAGTTCGAAGCTTGATCAGGAATGGTCTTTTTGGAAGGGCAGCAACCAAGAAACCACTTTTTCGGAAGGGAACAGGGTGAAAGGGCCAAGATATGCTAAAGCTAACAATGGTTACGAATGAAGTTTGACATTTTTGTGTTCATTCATCAACAATATGTTATATATGGTCATCATACCATTGGTAAAGCAACAAATCAATCTAATAGTCATCTACGACTTTTGGACAGAAACTGAGGCCTTGCCAGAGTAACTGGAGCTAATGGTACTAGACCAGCATAATATGTTCTAAAACTGGATTGTTTGATATTAAAACTTCCAGTTTTTTGCTGGAATTAAAAGATTTGGTCTCAAAAAAATGCAAGCATTTTATGAAACTAAGCCTTTGGTACAAGAACTAGAATCTTTGCTATTGCAATTGAAACTGGAGCCTTTTGTGCTGACACCCAACCCTTTAGCATAGAATGTAGTTTGTTCATTTTTCATAATAACCATGGAAGAGGCGTGGTTGGAAATCTGGACTAGAAATTTTGGTACTTTGGAACTGGAGTCTTTGGTACTACACCTGAAACCTTTGGTGGTAGAACTGGAACCTTTGTTAATGGAACCGGTACTGTTCATGGTACTGACTCTAGAACCTTTGGTCCCTTCTTCATTTCATGGGGAATCAGTGGAAGGGTAGAACGGGATTGGCAGAGTCCTGAATGGCAATATATCATTATGGCGTTTCTTGCTTCAGCCACGTCCACAACTGTCGCTCAGTATCAGGACTGTTTTTCTCCCTCTGTCCTACTGAGCTTCCTCACTTGTCAAGCTTCGAGTCTTTCTTACCCCCCTGACACCCACATGCTCCAGAATATTGCTTCCACAGCCCATCTGAGAGAAAACAGACACCTTGGTGTCTGCCACCACAAAACAACAGTTACTGAGAGGAAAGCGTGCCAGGCAGTGCCACCTGAGGGCATCCACAAGTGAGTTGCTTTCTTCAGTGATTTGAGGTGTAACTAATCTTAGTAAACTTATATGGTGTTGCCCAGAGGAGCTGGTTCTGACATTGTCAAGTTTGAATACCAGTACAGGTTTCTGTACCAAAGCTTTTAAACCAAATACAAAGATTACATGTTGAGAGCCAAAGATTAGAGTTCAAGTATGAAAGGTTCTTCAAGTATCAGTGGTTCCAGTTCTAAAACCATAGGGTTCTGGAACAAATACAGTATACCAATTGAAGGTTTCTACTTACGTTTCTCTCATGGCCTTAAATGGAAGCATTCTCAAGGTTTGGTCTTAAGGTTTCAGTCTCGGTACCAAAATATGTGGACCACGGTTTGTTATCTTCAATAGAAGTTCCAGTTCTAGCATTAAAGGAATTGATCACTAAAATAGAAACCATTTGGTCCTGAAACAATACATTTGGTACTGTAATTTAAACCATTAGCACTATTTGCTTGAGTGTCAAAGGCTTGAAATTCTGTACCACCTTTAAATGTTAACAGTTTAGGTGTCCAAGGTTTCAGAGATACATGTTCCAGTACCAAACGATCAAGGTCTACCAGCAAATATTCCAGTTCTGGACTAAAGGCCTACTGTCTACTGTCAGCAGTTCTAGTTTAGGGTAATTAAGTATCTATAAAACCATTCCTGGTCATGTATCAACGGTTTGAGTTTCACTGCCAGCAGTTCTTGTTCCAGCACCCAAGGTTCCTGTTGTAGTATCAATAGGACTTGTTCTTCTACTAAAGGGTCATAATGTAGCATGGAATGTTCCAGTTCCTGAGCCAAAGTCTTGTGGTCTAGTACCAGCAGTGTCAGTTCCAGTGATAAAGCCTCATGTACCAAAGGTTCAGTTACCTATAGTGAAGATTCCAAGGTTGGTTCCACCACCAAAGGGTACATGTTTTAGTTCCAGAGGTTGAGCTCTGAAACCAAGGTTCCTCAGGTCTGTTTTAAAAACTGTTCCAGGTTCAGTATTAAATGCTCACTTTTGTGTTGTTAATTATCATTTGAAGGTTTCACCTTCAGTATCGGAGGTTCTGGTTTTAATACCAAAGCACATATTTCGGTACCAAAACTTCAACGGCTCATTTTATGCTCACGTTAATCTTGACAGACTCATGCCAGTTATGGGCATGCTAAATGGGCACTGCCCCTTTAGAACGAGTTTCTGATATGTCACTGTAGATTGTCCATCAAAGCTTTAGCAGAGTTTCTGTATTGTGACATTTGACATTTCAGACGACTTCAGTGATGCAGAAACCTCGGTCGTCTTCCTTGTCTGTCCTGCACCTCGTCCCTCTGCCACTGAGCTCAACAGGCTACAATTAGGAAGCAAACAACTGTTGGCTAAATGAGCAGCCGTGTTGATTCACATGTTTACTTTTGACAGTGTATACTTGGTGTATACTTTTGAGAATATGACCTTGGGATGAATCCAGCACGAAGCCTTGTTCATCATGTGCTGCACCTGCACCGCATGCTAATGCTGTTTGCTTACAGCTTGAAACACAGCCACTACTGAGCCTTTTTTCATTCAGCCATGGTTTAACGAGGGATCTTTTCCACTGCACTCAGTGTAGCAGTGCTAAGGTTCTTCCATTGTCTGATTGGCTGTTCGAATTCATCTTCAGTTGTCCTTCTGCATTTTGTTAAAACCCCTTGGGACGCAAGTAATAAAATGTGTTTAGTGTGATTAGTTTTTGCGATATCTGCCATATCTGATATCACTTGAACCTGAATAGTTTTATAAACGAAATCTTTGTGCGATATTTTTAATATTTTGGTGTTTATACTTATATTAATATAATTTTATTCTGTATTTCTTTTCATAATCCCTATTGTATTATAAGGTCTTTGTGGGTTTTTTTTTTCGTTTGTGTGTTTTCATGTGTGCTCTTATTTATGGATGGATAGTTGAATGACAAAAAAGAAATCTTGAATCTTGAATGTTAAGGCAGATTGTGGATGTTGACAGTCATATTGCCCAACCTTATATACAGTACCATACAGGTGTGTTGCCAATCGTAAGCAAACAGGGCTGCTTTATGTCCTGTTAGTTTCTATAAATACTTAAGGAATACTTGATAGTGGAGCAGGTAACTTAGTACCGGAACTGTAATCACTGGTACAGCAAGAACCTATAGTACTGGGCCTGAAGTACTGGTATAAGAACTCAGTTTATACTGAGACTATATCTGATACCAAACTGGAACTCTTGGTAATTGACCAGGACGTATCAGAGTTAGATTTTTTGGAACTGAAACATTTCTTATTGCGACCAAAAACTGGACTTTGTGTACAAAAACTTTTTGTACACAAATAGATTTTTAAGTGGAAATGAATTCTTTTTTAACAGGAACTGGACACTTTGGTATTATACTAATATTTTTTGGTTTCTATAACTGGAACCTGTGCTACTATAAAATGCATCCATGTTGGTAACATATCTGGAACTTTTAGCTGTAATGTTGGTTAGTTTGTGGTTCCTCTGTTTATGTGAGAAGCGTGATTATTCCGAATATGATCTGAACTGTTATTTTCGAAGGTCTTCTAATGAATTTTAATGAAGGGAAATTCAGGCAACATGTGGAGATGCAGCTTTGCATGCATAATGTCTTTGATGCCTTAAATCATAATAAATGTTATTGATGTGAGATCATAGACGTCGTTAATTAAAGGCTCGGAAATGAGAATTCCCACAGCAGGACTTAAGGGCGTTGTTACGGAAAGAGAAGAAGGCGTCTGTGATTTGTACCGATGCTTGCGGGTGAACTTCACATGGCAGATTCTGATCAAAATGCACTTTGTCACTTTCAAACACGCTGTACCTGACAAGACAAGAATCGAGTACCTAGATACACATTATTGGGGAACACAAAGCAATACAAAGCACTTGATTACCATAATTATGGAAGGCCACTGTGTACAAAAGTGTTTCCATCACAGTGTTGATGGGATTGTTGAGAAAAGCAGGTGCAACTCCAGTTGATTTGAGCACCCAGCTGGAAAAGAGGGGATTTTGGAGGGAAATTAAGTCTGTGGTACTGTGGTTGGGCCTTTTGGTATTGTACCAGAATGGTTTAGTATTTTACCAGGTGCCTTTGGTACTCGGACAAAAACCAGACCTTCAATATAAGAACCTCAACAGCCTTTGTTTACTGGTAACAAATGTACTGGCACTAGAAAATCAACAAATACACTTTTTATCCGTTCATCTGACCATATAGAAGCACTTTGTAGCTCTGCAATTACACACTGTAGTCCATCTGTTTCTCAACATACTTGGTTAGTTCTCTTTACCCTGTTTTCTAATGGTCAGGACCCCCACAGGACCATCTCAGCTCAGGTACTATTTGGTCCATGGGTCATTCTCAGGACTTCACTGACACCGATGTGGTGGTGATGTTTTAGTGTGTGTTATGCTGGTAAGAGTGGATCAGACACAGGTGCTGTTGGAGTTTTTAAACATCCCAGTATCACTGCTGGACTAAAAATAGTCACCTAAATATCCAGCCACCAGCATCTTGTAGGGAGCATCCTGTAATCAGTGATAAAGGAGAAGAGGATGACTAACATGAACTGTGCAAGACTAGACGAGTCTCTGACATCTACAAGGTGGAGCAATATGGTAGATGACTCTAATAAAGTGGACAGCGAGTGAACAGTGGCTTAAAACTCCAGCAGCACTGCTGTGTCTTATCCACTCGTATCAGCACTGCACTCACCAACACACAACCATCACATCAGTGTTCGTGCTGAGAATGATCCACCACCCAAATAGTACCTGATTTGTGCTGGTCCTGTGGGGGTCCTGACCATTAGAGAACAAAGGATGTAGAGAAACAAATGGACTATAGTCTGCAATTGTAGAACTGCAAAATGCTCCTGTATGTTAGATGGAACTGATAAAACGGACAGTGAGTGTAGAAACAAGAACCTAATAAAGTGATCAATCAGTGTACGTTCAAAAGAAGGAAACCTGCTCAGTATACAGGTGGGAGTATCTTTAGTAATACATCAGGAGTAATGTGGGTCTTCTCCAGCAGTGCAACCCTGGCGCTCTTGGTGTGGCTGCTGAACAGCGGGGATGAGATGGTAGTTATAAGTGGCAGACGCACTGCAGGAGGAAGCACACAGTATAAAGAAGCAACCGATACACCTGAGGGCTGAGGCAGCTGGAAGCCTCACTGTGACGCCTTACCTTATAGAAGAGCGCCCGGAGTCAGCCTGCCACGAGCCCACGAGCAGCTGATTGTCGGAGATGCCGAGCTCCGCATTAATTCGGGAAGCAGACTGTGGCAGTTTGAAGACGCGACGGAGTCGGATAACTAATGTAGCCTCTCACCTGTGGCTGATGAGACCCATCTGATGAGACAGAAATTTAATTGCCAAGATGGGAAGGTGGCTCGCTGTTTCTAATCGTGCTGATTAATTAATTATTGCCCTGAAAGCCGTACTTCAGAATAGAGTACCAGGAAGCAGTAGCAGGGAAAAAATGGAGTGCGACTGCAGTCTAATTAACACTTAGAAAATCTGTCATCATCCACCAGTCAGCGGTGGCAGATTCGGGGAGCATCCATTGCCTTTAAAAAGAAGGTGTTTACCATTTTGTCAAGAAACACATGCTGATGGGAAATGAAGAAGGAAGCGAGGTTTGTCCTTTTTAACCGCATTAGCCGTCTTGGCGCCCCGCAGCTTCTTCAGAGCAAATTGTCTGATTTTTGGTGAGGTTCTCAGAGGCTGGGGACAGGCACTGGAGCGCGAATGCCTCGCTGGAAGGGAACGAACAGCGTGAAGGACTGAGCAGAGATTAGCCCAAGAATTCATCCAAGGCTTTGATTCTATGAAGTGAGGATTTCACAGAAATGGATCGGTCTGTTTTTTCAGCTTGCGATTCCCACAGGTTTTGGAGCGAGCCTGGATATTTATTACTTCACGGGGCCGCCAATTCGAAGCTCTTTCACCAAAAATACACACTGTGCTGGCCTGTTATGGAAGAAATCTGACCTTGATATACACGCGTGGAAAATTGTGAGCGCTTTTTATGGCCGCTCGTTAAATTTGACTAACTATGGCAGATGAGGAGCATTTCAGGAATCCAAAAATGGTGCTGGAATCAGAGGAAAATCAGTGACTGGTTATCGTGTGTCCTTATGTCATTTATACTTCTTCCGGACAGGATTTCAGACCTTTTGGGGTGTTGCATTAAACCCTTCAAAAAGAAATATGATGAGGGAAATGGAAACGTCAGTGTGTGATGTAAAAAAAAACCCTTCTGTGATCTCACAACCCACAATCACAGTGATTGGGCTCACTGTTGTGTTTTAATGCTACATGGTTTCTATGTGTAAGAAAGAAAGAACAGAAAGAAAGATCTGCTGAAATTAGCAGAAGAAAACTTTCACAAAAACTTTGCAGTGATCGTGATCTGATTTAAAGAGGGTGCTGGAAGAAATCTGGCTTCAGGGCACCTGGTACATCCTCTGAGATCAAGCCATGCCCACAAGGCCAGATCTCGATGTTTCAGTATCCTGATCTCAAGTTCTCAACTTCTAAACTCATTTGGAAGTCACTGTGGGTAATGGCGTCTTGTTAAATGCTGTAAATGCAAATGGTTTTGAAGGAGCAAGGCTGTGTGATAGTGAAGTTAGGTGCTATTAGGCGTGTGGGACTGAAGGCCTTTTCGCAGTGACTCTGATTTTTACGGGCGAAAAACATGCACGTTAAGCAACACACTGACTATAAAAATGAGGAGGTTAAAGAAAATATTCGGCGGAGCACAGGCTGAAAGGCTGGGCAATGACAGTGAGTCTGTTCACCAACTGTAGCTTGTAGCACCAACTAATCTTCACTTGTGTCTTTGTTTTTTTTTTATTGACAGTGTGAAAAAGACAAATCTCCATGACACATTAAGAGATGGGAAATTAAAGAAAGCAAAAGCAGACAGGGAGTTTTCAGGGTGTTTAGACAAAAAAAGGCTTGTGCTTGGTGTGAAGATCCCACTACGTTAAAAATCGCGGGCGAAAAAGTCGTTCTCGGTGTGAATAGGTGAAGAAACCTTGGGATGACCAAGACTCAAAAAGAGGACCCAACCTCCTTGGGTGACCTAGATGTTATCTAATTAATAGGTTTATAGTGATGGTTTATATAAACAGAAGCCAGATAAATATTAATAGAAAGAACATATTTAAAATGTAATAATTAATAATAACAATAGTGAAATTAGACTTAAAAAATTTGAATAAAATAAAGTAAAAATGTGCATATAGGCATTATTTAGAGTCACGGTGGAATCTTGTGTTCTCGGCGGGAAAGTTTTGGTGGCACGGCACCCTTGGTCAACCGGAGGAGGCAGCGAGTTACTGCCCTCTGTCGTCTGGGTAATATTGCGCTGGAAGTGATGGAAGAACACTTAAAACCGACACAGTCCAAGCAACTGAGTTTTATGGGCCTTGCTCAAGGACTCACCATGGCATCTTTTTCAGCAGAGTCGAGACATGAACCTTCAACCTTCCGATCAATAGCCATTGCTTTCTCCACTGCTCTATCATTTACTCGGACCTATCAGGGTTGGTGCACAACCTGTAACCTCTAAACTAATTCCCAGACGAAAAAGTTTCGCCGAGTGTTTTCTTCGTATAGCCTTCATCATAATAATTGGATATTTGGCCCTGAATAAGGCACGCTGCTTTTAAATCATATACAATAAAATCAGCATCCTATTTAAACAAAAGCTCTTTTTTTGAACCATATGCTTCAAAAATGATGGATTAATAGCTCAACAGGCAGGACTGATGAGCCAGCGCAGCGCTGATGGTGGCAGCTGAGATGATTAACCATCCTTTCCTCATAGCCAGTCCTCGAAAATCTGCAATGTATATGCATCAGATGCTTCCCTTTCCAATTCGGACTTACATTCAAATTAGGCTTCAAGGTGACTTCGCACTAGTCGACGAGGGAGGCCCGGAAACTTCAAAGCAGGCTGAATAGCTTTAAAAGGCCAATAAGCCAGTCGGTCTTTGAAACGCTGAATTCAATAATTTAGAGAGAAATTATTCCGGCACGGGAAAATGAATAATTCAGGGTATTATGACTTGCCGATTCCTGCATGAGAGTAGTACAGATGATTATTAATTCAGTATCTGAATTAAGAGATCCGTCCGGTGCTTCATTTACATTGTCATGATCTAGCGGGGTCCGGATCTACTCCGTGTTCTGCTATCATGCATCTTCGATTCCTGTTCTGCGGAAAAAATCGGAAGGAGAAATCCACTCTGTGTTGGTGTTACACATGTTCGAGCCTGGATGAGCTTAATGTTGTATGACAGAATGGTCTGGTCCTATGCTAATTATAGGGAACATATGCTGTCCTGTGGTTACTGATTGATGTGCTTCTGGCAAAGTGCGCTAATTATACTTTCTGTCATTGCGTTTGGTCTTCATGAATATATGGTTTTGCAGTGGAAACGTGACTTTTATTCAAATTTAGTACTAAAGACGTGGATGGCATGGGCATAATTAATGACTTCTGTTGCTTTGACATGCAGACATGTTGTGTACTTTGGGTCTCTAAGGATTGCTACGTGGTAATACTGCTTTTAAAATGGGTTTGGTTTTCAGGTATTCAGTAACCTGTGTTAAATCTCTGACTTGAGATTGCTGTCTTTATGGTTTGGCATGTTCATCCAGTGTCCCTCTTTACGCTCCAGTTAAACCCTACCTTTCAAAAACATGCCAGGATTGGATAACTGGATTGGTCAATAAACTGCCCCTAGATGTGATTGTGTGAGTGCGTGAGGCATGAAATAGACCGGGCACCCTGCCATTGGTGTGTTTCTGCCTGTGTCCAGGGTTTCCTGGATAACCCAGACCTGTCATGACCCTGATCAGGATAAAGCACTTACTGATGTTGGGTAAATTGCGTTCCATTGGTTTTCAACTGGGTGGCACGATGGTGCAGTGGTTAGCACTGTCAGATCACAGCTCCGAGATATTCTCAACCCCATGTCCATGTGGGTTTTCTCCGGGTTCTCCGGTTTCTTCTCATATATTCAAAAACACATATGTGTTAGGTTAATTGCTGTTTCACTAGCTTTCCTGCAACTCTGACTAGGATTAAGTGGAAAAGAAAAATAATGAATGAATGAAAAGGTTTTCATCTTTAGTCCTAGCAAAAATGTGTTTCCTGTATTTTTTGCATTGTAGCATGGTTGGAGAAACTGAATATTCTCTGGTTTTAAGGCTCTGGATTGCTAATATTAAGGTTGTGAGTTTAAATGTTGGCTCTGGCAAGCCGCTACTGTTGGGCTGTTTGGCAGGGACCTCAGATGTTTACCTTGATTGTAAGTTGCTTTGGATAGGAACGTTTGTGAACCTTTTTCTCTATTCCTGCATGAATATGACCTAAAGCATCATCAGATTTTCATCAGATCAAGTCCTAAAGGTAGATAAAGAGAGCCCATATTTAAACAAATGAGACAAAAATATTATACTTGGTCATTTATTTATTGAGGAAAATGATCCAATATTACATATTAGTGAGTGGCAAAAGTATGTGAACCTCTAGGATTAGCAGTTCATTTGAAGGTGAAATTAGAGTCAGGTGTTTTCAATCAATGGGATGACAATCAGGTGTGAGTGGGCACCTGTTTTATTTAAAGAACAGGGATCTATCAAAGTCTGCTCTTCACAACGTATGTTTGTGGAAGTGCATCATGGCCACGAACAAAGGAGATTTCTGAGGACCTCAGAAAAAGAGTTGTTGATGGCTCATCAGGCTGGAAAGGTTACAAAACCATCTCTAAAGAGTTTGGACTCCACCAATCCACAGTCAGACAGATTATGTACAAATGGAGGAAATTCAAGACCATTGTTACCCTCCCCAGGAGTGGTCGACCAACAAAGATCACTCCAAGAGCAAGGTGTGTAATAGTTGGTGAGGTCACAAAGGACCCCAGGGTAACTTCAAAGCAGCTGAAGGCCTCTCTCACATTGGCTTTCAAGGAGAAAGCCACTGCTCTCCACAAAGAACATTGCTGCTCGTCTGCAGTTTGCTAAAGATCATGTGGACAAGCCAGAAGGCTATTGGAAGAATGTCACACCAGATACTGAAAGCAAAGGTTCACATATTTTTGCCACTCACTAATATATAATATTGGATCATTTTCCTCAATAAAGAAATGACCAAGTATAATATTTTTGTTTCATTTGTTTAACTGGGTTCTCTTTATCTACTTTTAGGACTTGTGAGAAAATCTGATGATGTTTTAGGTCATATTTATGCAGAAAAATAGGAAATTCTAAAGAGTTCACAAACTTTCAAGCACTACTGTAAACGCATCTAAGGGTGTACAGTGGAACCTCGGAATTTGAACTTAATTGCTTCCAGATGGCCGGTCGAACTCTGTTTTGTTCAAAGTCAGAATGAAATTTGCCCATACCCCCAAATGTTTTTTTTTACACCTATATCCATATGTAATTGATTAAAAGCATGAATAAAGCACAACAATGTAATACAGTAATAATCGTCATTAAATCCATGCAATAATTGATATATAAAGACATGAAATAAGTGAAATAAACTGAACAAATAATGAGCTGATAATTTAATAATAGACATAATATACCTGTGAGCCCTAGTTCTTCATCTTCTTTTGGGTTTTTTGATGATTGGCGTACTGTATTGGTGCATTATCTCCTCCGACAGGACTGGAATATGTGCATGGCCTTTGGAAGATCACACCATTGAGTATTTTATGTAGGGTGCCCATGTCCGAAGTCAGAATTTTTGTTCGAATTTGGGAGCAAAAAACGGACTGTGCAATGACGTAATTGTTCTGGTGAGGAGGATTTCGAGGTTCCACTGTACTCACACTATGCCCAGTTGAATGTAGTCTGCTTGAGCACGATTGTCCTGTGTCTGTGCTGCGCCTAGCCAGGCTGGAGGAATCTACAAGGGTCAGGTCTTTGCGGTGATGAGTAATAACTTACATAGCAATAACAGCCATTCGTACATCCGAACCATCCTTCCAAAGCACTTCAGCCTGTCTCCCAAGCTGCATTCTACCACCAATGTCATTGTTATTTACTTTATTGGTATATGCCTGGGTTTTGTAGTTTACACGTGCCCTACATTGCAATTTTTTTCCCCAGGCCTGTTATTTACCATCTTTCCAACTGTCAGTGATCAAAGCCAGGTCACTCCGTGCATACTGTGCTGAACAAGAGTAAAGGCTTCACTAAAAATTTGGTTCTGAAGACTATAATTCTAGATACTCAGTTCATAACTCAATTTCACGGCTACAGGACTGTATGTCAATGTTTGACTGCTATTTTCTGCATTAATTAGCCTAGAAATACAATTTGTGTTTTTGTAAGCCAAAGCAATTGCATTTTGCATTTTAACACATTAGATGGTATAAATCCAATTTTTTCGGTGAAAATGAAAGCAGACGCTAAACTGTCAGACAGAGCAGATATTTATATGTATTCATTTTTTGCAGTGGGAACCTGACAGAGCTGAGATTTGAACTTGGTATCTGCGGATCACGAGCTGTAACCACCAGTTTAGCCAGTTATCTTATGCCAATAACCCTCCCAGTGTGCAAAATGAGGCCGAATGTAGTATGTTTACACTTCTAATTATTGAGCTCTGCTATTTCAGCATCACTTGCATGTAACACATTCATTATATAAAGCGTACGTTTCTGGATTCTCCATAGACAGTGGCAGTGGAATGGGTTGTACTGTACTGATACCCCAGTGGCTCTCAATGTGACACATTTATATGTTTCCGCTTCCAACAAGTTCGTTCATTAACTTTCTACCTTGCTCTCATGTAACAACGTCCATAAAGAATTGGAAATGCCCTGGAATGCCAAAAGTGAGCCTTATTGTCTAATCGGAAGCCAACCTCACAGTCGTGTTCCAAAATCTAGTGAAAAGAAGAACAAAGATTGTTGTAGCAACAAAGGTGGGGGCAAACTCCATACTAAAACCTATGCTTTGGATGTTTTGGGGTGTCCACAAACTTTCTAAATAGTGCATGTGGTATTGATAGTATGCTTGTTCTGGAGGGGGAGTCGGTTTCATCATCAGTTTGCTTTCACACAGACAAATTCCTTCCAGAATGTAAACTGATTGTGCAGTTATAACTTGTCATCTATCCTGTATAACAGATTTGCAAAAGATAGCAGCTTTATAGCCCTCAAGTGGCACAGAGGTGTAAATATGCCAGCCCACCGCTGCTGTGTCCTGGCTACAAGTCCCTGTGGTGCCGTTTGCCCAGGTTGTACATCACACACAAACACGATTGGTGGTGTTTGAGGGAGCAAAGCCCGGGCGAGGGAATCATCGCCTGAAACTGCGACAGTAACCCCTGCTGGACCTGGATACAGTGTTAAAAACCACACGTCAGAACACCATTGTTTGGTACCTGGAGCTCCTGTTTGGCACTGCTTTGTCATGTGCCCAAACATATCAAACCGACTCCAGAACAAAAGTGCAGTGTGAATTTGAACACACCCTTAGGCTACATTCACACAGCAGGCAAAAGTGGCCCAAATCTGATCTTTTACGTCATACGTGACACAGGTGTGTTATTTTTGGGGGCAAAAAAAACTATTTAGTCAGCTACTGATTGTGCAAGGAAGAAAATTGTAGACCTGCACCAGGCTGGGAAGAGTGAATCTACGATACGAAAGCAGGTTGGTGTGAATAAATCGGCTGTGGGAGCAATTGTAAGAAAATGGAAGACATACAAGACTATTGATAATCTCCCTTGATCTGGGGCCCCACGCAAGATCTCATCCAGTGGGGTCAAAATGATCATGAGAACGGTGAGCAAAAATCCCAGAACTACATGGAGGGACCCGAAGAATGACCTGCAGAGAGCTGGGAACAAAGTAACAAAGGCTACCATCAGTAACGCACTACGCCGAGAGGGACTCAGATCCTGCAGTGCCAGGCGTGTCCCCCTGCTTAAGCCAGTACATGTCCAGGCCCGTCTGAAGTTTGCCAGAGAGCATATGGATGATCCAGAAGAACATTGACAGAATAAGATGAAACGAAAATAGAACTTTTTGGTACAAACTCAACTTGTCTTGTTAAGAGGAAGAAGAATGCTGAGTTGCATTCCAAGAACACCATACCTACTATGAAGCATGGGGGTGGAAACATCATGCTTTGGGGCTGTTTTTCTGCAAAGGGGACAGGACGACTGATCCGTGTTAAGGGAAGAATGAACGGGGCCATGTATCGTGAGGTTTTAAGCCAAAACCTCCTTCCATCAGTGAGAGCATTGAAGATGGGCTGGGTCTTCCAGCATGACAATGATCCCAAACACACCACTCGGGCAACGAAGGAGTGGCTCCGTAAAAAGCATTTCAAGGTCCTGGAGTGGCCTAGCCAGTCTCCAGACCTCAACCCCATAGAAAATATTGTAATTAGTTCTGTTTAATTGGCTGAAGTACAGCACATGTTGAATAGAAATCACTTTACTAAGTATGGCATAATATTTGAATAGTAGTTCTTAAGGATCTGTCACTACTGGTGGATTTTGTCTGCGATCACATGTATAGTGATAAACATCATGTATTGTCAAAATGTCTTTAATTACCAAAATATAATCTTTTCACTTCTTTAAACTTTGTCACACTACATTCCGTATGAACCATACAGAAAAAGAAAATGTGAAACATAATCACAATTTATCTTCTCGGCCCCTGCGAGTGTTTTATGTGCAGAGTTGAGGCAAAACAATTGCAGAGGCAAAACAATTTACAGAAATCAGAAAGCGGTTGCAGAATGAAGGCCCTCTATTGATTCGGCATCATTTTGAGGATATTATGGCATGCAGCGGTGAAAAGGATGAAGGTTCCACTTGGCTGAGCACACATTATAAGTCCAATTGATGGATTTTTTATGCCTAGAAGAAATCGATGGCTCCCTCTTCCCCAGGGTGAATATGTGATCTGTCATGTAGAAAGGGCACAGCGATGATGTATCGCTTTCCCACGCTCCATACCAGCCTGACTGCCCGCTGGCTTGCTGGAGTCGAGGAGTCAAGGTCATTTCGTGCCACTGGCCAGAGCGAATAGAGTAATTCTCTGACGGAGAACTTTATCATAGGATATAACTCTCTTTTTCCCTGCAAGGCCGGTCAGATACTTGAAGTGATAGTTCAGCCACAGATGATTACAATGTTCCCCAAAGGTACTTAATCAGAGTAATCAGTCTAGCTTAATTGGGTTATTGTTAAGACTCACATAAGAGTCACAAATCAGTGGAACCCTGCTATCTGAATGTAACTGGATCTGGAAAATGGTTTGGTTGATGGCTGTTTGGCTAGCAGGAACCTGTTTCTGTTGTTTCTTTTACAGAAACTGTATTACATTGACAGCATTTAGCAGGCGTAATTATCCAGACGTATAGAAAGCTGAGCAGCTGAAGACTTGCTCAAGAGCAGAATGATAGTAGCTTGGGAGATCTTCCAAATGTTCCTACTTTCTGTGATGGTCACAATGTGATGTGGTGCCATAGAATGCCCTTCTGGCCTTGGGTGTAGTTTTGCCTCTCTACTTTCCCCATGTAGAGTTCTGAGCAAGTTTTAGCCCACCATTAGATTAGATATATAATTGTTTTATCAATAGTATAACAAGAAGATGTCATAGTTTCTCAGCCTTATTATGAGAATACAACCCAGAAATACAGGATATGTGTATTTAGTATTAAAAAAACTAAAGAAAAATCTGAAAAAAAAAAACTGCTACAGTAGACTACAGGGGAAACTATTTAGTGTGACCTCACTTTACACTTGAGCAACAGCAGCATTTGGTTGCTTTATCTGGATGTCAAGCTGTCCCTTCTACAGTCCAAATAAGCTCAATCGGAGATTGTCTTTTTTTAAAGGTAGCAGCCAAGAAACCACTTTTTAAGAAGTGGAAAAGAGTACTATGGAGTGACGATTGGGATCCAGTTGTTGACAGTATGTTATATATGGCCATTATACCATTGCTCAGGGTGGTCCTAGACTACTTGACACAGAATTTAGAAAATTTAGCCTCTATGCTTGCCAATCAGTTGTAGGGGTACAACTGTGCATAAACAATAAGCCTGTTAAACACTAAATAAATTCATTGATATAACACTAAAGTGGGCATTTTACTCATGATGAGTGGCAAATGAATAACAAATGAACACTAAAGAAGTTGTGTTAATTGCATTAACTAAATATATAGCCATTAGCTATCATTACCTTATCAGCAGCGTGGCTGTCTTTCTTTTAAATATTTGTGGATGTTCATTTCTCCAGAAAAAAACATAATAAATTGGCTCTTTTGGAAAGGCATTATGGGAAACATAGTGCCTGTAGTGAATTTTCTGGCGTGTCCTGTAGTTCTGCTCAGCAACCCAGGATTAAATGGACTTTTTAGCCCCGTAATTTTAGTGGTGCACAGGAACATTGTTCGCTGGGACTGATGATGCCCCTACTGTTACTAAAAGAACAAATCTAATGGTGGTCTAAGACTTTTGCACAGCACTGTATCTGTCCACATATACCACTAGGTGCCTGCGGTTAGTTACTGTTAAGTATGACTTGATATAAATGCACTGCAGAATAAATGGGCGGTAGTTCTAGGCAAAAAGTGCTATCTGGAATTCCATCCACACTTTACAGTGGAAAAAAAAGTATTTAGAGTCAGCCACTGATTTGGTGCAAGTTCTTCTACTTAGAAAGATGAGAGAGGTCCTGTAATTTTTTCATCATAGCTACACTTCAACTATGAGAGACAAAATGAAAAAAAAAATCCAGGAAATCACATTGTAGAATTTTTTTAAGACATTTAATTGTAAATTTATGGTGGAAAATAAGTATTTGGTCAAATAATAAAAGTTGAACTCAATACTCTTTGTAACATAACCTTTGGTTGGCAATGACAGAAGGGCAAAACGTTTCCTGTTCAATCTTTCACCACCAGGTTTTTGGCACACACTGTAGCTGGTATTGGAATTTTTGGCCCCCATTCCTCCAGGACCTTGAAATGCTTTTGTACGGAGCCACTCCTTCGTTGGCCCTGAGCGGTGTGTTTTGGGATCATTGTCATGGCTGGAAGACCCAGCCACGTTCCATCTTCAAATGCTCTCACTGATGGAAAGAGGTTTTGGCTTAAATCTCACGACACATGGCCCCGTTCATTCTTCCCTTACCACGGATCAGTCGTCCTGTTCCCCTCTGCAGAAAAACAGCCCCAAAGCATGATTTTTCCACCCCCATGCTTCAACAGTAGTAATGGTGTTTATTGGGAGCAACTCAGGCATTCTCTTCTTCCTCCAACACGACGAGGTTGAGTTTTTTTAAATTTACCAAAAGTTCTATCTTGGGTTTCATCTGACCACAATGATATTCTCTCCCAATCCTCTTCCTGGATCATCCATATGCTCTCTGGCAACTTCAGACGGGCCTGGACATGTACTGGGCTTAAGCAAGGGGGGCACGCCTGGCAAAACGGCAGGACCTGAGTCCCTCTCGGCGTAGTTTGTTACTGATGGTAGCCTTGTTTACTTTCTTTGGTCCCAGCTCTCTGCAGGTCATTCCCATCAGGTCCTCCTTGTAGTTCTGGGAATTTTTGCTCCACCGTTCTCATGATCATTTTGACCCCACGGGATGAAATCTGTTGCGTGGAGCCCCAGAATCAAGGGAGATTATCAATAGTCTTGTTTGTCTTTCCATTTTCCTTTTACTTATTTACAAAAATTGCTCCCACCATCCCGATTTTATTCAGACCAACCTGCCTTGCCTATTGTAGATTCACTCCTTCCCAGCCTGGTGCAGGTCCACAACTTTTTTTTCCTGGTGTCCTTCGACAGCTCTTTGGTCTTGGCCATGGTTGAGTTTTGGGAGTCTGACTGTTTTTGAGGCTGTGACAGGTGTCTCTTAATAAACGAGGTCAAACAGGTGCCATTAATACAGGTAAACGAGTGGAGGACAGAAGATGCTTCTTAAAGAAGAAGTTATCAGTTCTGTGAGAGCACAGAAATCTTGCTTGTTTGTGGGTGACCAACTACTTATTTTTCCCACCATGATTTACAATTAAATTCTTTATAAATCCTACAATGTGATTTTTTCCTGATTTTTTTTTTTTTTTCCTCATTTTGTCTCTCATAGTTGAAGTGTATCATCTTTCTAAGTAGGAGAACTTGCACAATCAGTGGCTGACTAAATACTTTTTGCCCCACTGCAGTTGGCACAGAATTTGAGTTCTCAGACCATATTTTGGGGTGACCCTACGTTTGGATATGACTGAATCCACCAGTGGAATCCACAGCTATTTGACTGTTGATCATCTTGACCATTTTAGCTCTCTGCTACATTTTAGCAAGTCCTGCTCACAGCTTGGCAGAACCACAGTTGTTAATAAGATGCAGCTCAGCGTTGCGGCGTTGGAATCAGCACAAGCTGCTCTGGGACTTTGTTGATACAGTGCACTTGTTTGCTTCTTATTCTCTTCTTTGCAAGTCCAGTCCATGCCTGGATTACACCGAGCTAAACTGGATTTGGGCTGGATTACCGGCTTTGCTTTTCCATCCTCTAGTTAACGTAGCAGATCGGTCCGATATAGTATATAGGAGAGGGATGTGTCTTATCTAGGTGAGATAAACCCGACAGAATATGCGCTTCGGTGTGGGTGGATCTTGCTTCTGAAGCATGCTGCTCTTGGTCGCATCTAAAAAATATTCCAATGAGTGAAACAGCTGTGTGGTGTGTGTGGGAAAGCTTGCCTTGAACAGCATTCCCTCAGCCAGATTCAGTGAATATAGACAGTGTGATAATTAATGCATTGATTAAGACAATTATTGTTTGATTTGTAACTCTAAATGCTTTGTACTCCTTTCTATGGATGAGTGACCTGCCCAATGTCACAGATTTGAAAAGAGGTGGTGGCTGGCTTTAAAAGTCTTGGATGAAGCACATGCTTCTTAGAGCAGTCTATCATAGGTCACTGGTATTATTAAACATGTTATTTTTTATTTTATTCAGTATTTTATTTATTTTTGCTATTGCCTTATATGCAACAGTTTTATATTGCGTAATGCATTTTCTCTAAAATGTTAGTCTAAATACTGTTATATATTCTATTAATTATTATACTTTTAAAATACGTTCTCTTAATATTTATTTAGTTCTCCTTACTTAAACTGTTACTATGAATGTATTAATTAGAAAACTTAAGTTAATTTCTACAAAATATCATCTAAGCTGCCCAAGGAGGTTGGGTCCCCTTTTTGAGTCTTGGTCCTCCCATTGGTTCTTACTTAGAATGTTTAGGGAGTTTTTCCTTGCCACTGCTGGCCTAGGCTTGCTCAAATTGGGATTGTACTGTATTGTAATTTTGAAGATAATCTAAAAATGCGAAAGCTGCTTTGAGATAGTGCTCCGTTGTAAAAAAGCACTATAGACATAAATCTGACCTCACTTGACTATTGTTATTATTCTGCACATTATTACGTTATTTCATTCAATATTTTCTTTATAAGCGAGTGAGTTTTTCCTGCTCGGTTTGGATTGGCCTTAGATAACCGAAGTTCATCTAAAATTGTAAATCTGCTCTGAGACAGTGCTCTAGTGTAAAAAGCAATAATGAAGTAAATCTTCCATTGGCTGTTGTAATGCAAACATTTTCTAAATGTATTAAATGTTGTAATGTCCCTCACCTGGTGCTGTAAGAGATTTAATTTGTTTTTTTCTCTCTTTTTCTCTCTCCCCTTCACCCTCTGATTCACAAACTTCCGTGCCTGCCTGGTTAAAGGTAAGAATGTTTTCCCACTATTCATGCTTCTTTAATTATCCTAATGAGCACTTCTAGACAGAGTAAAAGTTTGCAGTTGATCTCAGTAGGGAAGCCAAACAAAACATTGTTCTCCACTGCCGATAATGAGATGCATGTCAATGAATCGGAACTCGCAATGAGTCTAAACTCCTATTTTCGTCCGTTGCTCCATCTGCTTAAAGAGGTGACAGATGATGGTCTGTGGTTGCTTTTGGAGTGAAGAGTGCATGAGCCAGTGCGAAACTGGGCCTGCTTTCTTAACACTCTCTCTCTCTCTCTCTCTCTCTCTCTCTCTCTCTCTCTGGTGACTGTTATTAGAAATTCAGGTGCATTCATCAGCATAGCACATACACAGTGTCGGGAATGAATAAGTAACACGAGGTGAAACAGCTCATCGCTTCTGCCAAATTAGCCCCTGTTAGCTGTTGCCAAGTTCTAAAAACGTGCCCATAAAATAGCCATAAACGCATTTTTCTTCTTGGCTTGGGCGCCGATATTTTACGTACTTGTCAGCTTCTTCGTTTTGCATCACGGAGTAAAGCAATGCAAGCCCTCAGTTCATTTTTGTGAGTAGAGATATGTGAAATGTTAAAGGCTTTTTGTTTCTGATCTCCCCGATGCTCATCCTCAGTCTAATCTCTTCTTTGTTTAGTCTTTTCTAATCTGTCTTTTCATTGCCTGCTTTTATCAGCAGTTTAGAAGGAACAGTGCAAAACGCTGCGAGTGTTACATCTGAACCAAAGCGATTGGCACATATCAAGCATAGGGATATAAGGCTATTCCTTAAATTGGGATGGGGGGCGGGCCTCGCTTTTGGTTTCCACTAACTTGTTTGTGCTCCTTGAAAATGTTAATCAGTAAACTTCTTGTTTTTTTTTTAAATTCAAAAGCGTAAAATGGGCGAACAATGGCCCAGATAATTGGTTGGTTTTAACCCAGGCCCATCTTATGTCCAGGCTCCCAACAGTGTAGTGTGAACGTTAGTGGGTTAGTGTAGAGGTAGAGGTAAGAGTTTTTTTTTTAAATTATGGATTGGCCCGATGCCAGAACCAAAGTTTTGCAGCAGAGCAAACTCTTGAATTTTATTTTCGCCTCAACCATGTCAGTGATTTTTTTTAATGTTATGAACTGATGGTGGGCCTTTGGTAGAATTTAAGTTCAAGAAGTTGGTTTCCCCCCTCAAAGTGTACCCATTGTGAATGAGTGATTGAGGGTGGTGCAGACATGCCCCCTAGAATGATTTGGCGCCCCATCTGGAATTTTTGGTTCTTTTGCCTTGGAAAGGTTTTTTAATGTTCCGGTTTTTTTTTTTTTATAATCTCCTGTCTTCTAGACCACATCACACCTAATAAGGGCAGAGCTAACAGGAAGTCAAGAATTAATTCAATAAAGTTTGGTCGTTTGATGCTTCCAGCCAAACAGCAGAGACAACGTTCTTTACAGATTGTTTAGCTTAATCTTTGGCCGTTCCAGTGCCGTTTCTTCCCTGAAATGTCTCCATGGTGCCTCAGAACAAGTTGTCCTCATGGGATTATTCATAGTAAGAAAATGGCAAACAATCAAAACAGTTCTTTTTTATAAATAAATTTTAATAATAATTAAAAATAAAAATAAACAAATAAAAAAATTTTTAATAAAAAAAAAAAATTTTACCCGTCAACTCAACATATTGAAGAATATTGAAGGAAGAGCAAACATAACCCTAGGTTTTATAGGTTTGTCCTGTTGTTCCGGTGGTTTTTTTTGTGATGATTTGGTTATTACATTTTTTGGTCTTCTTGTGTTATGGGTTGTATAACCCATTGCGCGTGTCCTGCCGGATTTACCTATGAGCTGAGGCAGTTTTTCCCCCCCCCCTTTAGAAGTTGTTTGATGGTTTTTCCAAGTTCAGATTCAATGCGGGGGGAGTTTTCAGACTCTCAACTGTGACAAGTTGTGATAATTTGAACATACTTTTTCTTTTTATTCTTTTCACTTCCAGTAAGCCCCCCTGGTTGAGTATGTTTTTTACCTTTGTAATGATTTTTTCTACCAGCATGCCCATCTCCCATTTTTTTTTTCCTTCCTCTTTTAAATTGGAGTTTTTTTTGCAACACAACACAATTCCTGCCTCCCAACATTATTGAGCATTTCAGTCAGCAAACTGTTGGGTTTTAAATCAAGGAAATCAGCCTGTTCTAATTACTTGTTTTACTAGCCATTAGCATTGTAACTAATTTTTAGTTCACAGAAAATGCCTGTTTTTGGAGTACACCCTTTGTAGGGTTGCCTAACACTTGGTCTTTTTATCTTATTTTTCGTGCTTCAAAAACCGGTCCATCCCCACCGGAGTCATAAACCATTTAAGTACACCAACAACAAACTATCATGTAGGATTACTGATGAGTTGAGTCGTTGGAGGTTTTCCATTGACATATGGACAGTCCCTGCCTCAGTTCTAAACAGATCAACCCCTGCATCAGAAGGGTGGCAAACGAGTCCTCCCTGATGGGAAATTTTTATTATTATTAATGTACTGGTTTTTTGCTAGGGCAAATGGTTTTCAAGTCAGAGCTGAAAAAATAACACTTAAATCTAAAAATATTCCCACAATAATTCATGTCTTTTTCCAGTTTCTACGAAATATATTGGGCTTACAAAATGTAACATGGCCACTAATAAAAAACTTGCTTCAGCTTTAAGTTTGCAAAACTGTTTTCATTCACAAATTCGAGTGGTTAAAATTGAATTTGTATTGAATCCCCAGAGGTTGGTTAAGTAATGAAGTGCTTTTTTTTAGATTATCTGTTTTTACTTGATTATTTGTTATTATATAAACTTTTACCTTTTACTTTTTTGCAACATTACCAAGAAAAGACTGGTACTTTTTATACCCTCGCTAACAAATTTTTCAAAAACAGGCCTTGATAAGCTTTCAGCACGAATCTCAATTTAAACTTTTCTGAATTGATTATCTATTTGAATCTAGCTTTTTATTTTTCTAACTGAAGCCAAACCAGTGGGAATTCTAAGTTTTTTACTTGACGTGTGGCAACTGCAACTGGCGAGAGGGTGGCACGGTGCTATTCAAGTTAGGAAGGAGCTTCTCTTCTTACCTGGGGGAGCAGGTCGCCTTACCATGCAATTTAATATGAAACCTCCAAAGTGTAAAACTTTCATAAGTTCGTTCTCCTAACAAACAAAACACGTTTTTTTTTTTAAATGTTATTAAAATGCAGTAAAAAACCTAAACCCCCGCAAAATAATTGTAATACACTTTTCCGCATTTATTAATTAATCAAGACACTAAGGTTTTCCCCTCATGTCCATGTATGAGTGATTGAATTTTCTTGATTATGTTACATTTCTTAATTTGTTTTTGGTAAAGTAATTTTTTTTTACATTCATGTGGCTCTAAAAATATTCGACTAAAAAAATGCAGTGACAGTATTTCAAAGAGTCGATGGAATAACTTGTTTTTTTTGTGGTTAATAATCATGATAATATATAATCGCAATTAAACTTACTGAGTATTGGCACAATGTCTAGTTATGAGCAATTAGTTAGCATCATTTATTTTAAAAAAAAGTATTTTTGTCCTATTTTGGGGTTCCTCCAATGTCTGCCAGGTGGTTGGTATTCTGTTTTTTTGATGTGCTTCACTAAAACTAACATTTGTTTGATTTTTGCCAACGATTCCGGGAGTTGTAGTACAAACCATTATCTACCCTCAGTGTGCCTCTTGCCTGAAATAAAAGACATCCTGATCCAAAAATTCTTAGAAAGGCTTTTTTGAAGAAGTACTTGTACTTCTTTACTTTAAGTACATTTAGTAGCATGTACTTCTATACTTCTACTTTAGTAAACTATATAAGCCAGTTCTTCAACTTTTACTCGACTTTTTTGTCTGCTTACTAGTTCTTTTACTTAAGTAAAGAACTTGTCTATTAGCAGTTTCTTACTCCACGTTGCTCCAATTGTAATTCCAACATTCCTGCTCTCCACTTTCATTAACTTCCTGTTTATATTTAGTAACAACATCGATTGTCCTACTGATCACTGATTGCACCAGCATGCAACTACCAGCAGAATCTTATTTCCACACAAAAACATTACTAGTTGAGGTAATAGTTCAGCTTTAGTCATTTATATGAGGGTCATTTTAGAGCAGGCCAACCAGCAGATGGTTGATGAAAACAGATGAGTATTGGGTAGGGATTTTTATAACTATAAATAATCTTATTGACGTCTGTAACTGTATAAAAAATGTGACTCTTGATTCAAAAGCTTAATGGAAACCAGTAACGGCCAAAAGGGAAGTTTTTTTTTTAAGTGCTCCAGAAAATGGTTTTCTGTTTTCTTCTCATTGTTCTTTTTCTGTTTTTTTCAGGTTATTTTAAAAGGCCCCCCCTGTCCTGGCCTTTACATGTTCATGACCCATCAGGGCCCCCTCCATGGGGTGTTAATGGTGTTTTTTTTTTTTTTTTGGTTATACAACTTACGTTTGTTTTAACCCCCCCCTTTGCATATTTTTTTCCATTGTGGGGGGGGTTTAAGCCAAGTTTATCCCTCTGTGCAACACATTTCAAAAGGCTGAATGGGTAGTAACAAAGCAATTGTGGGGTTGAGTACAAAAATCTGTTTTTTTTATTATAAATTTCCCCTTTTTCCTAAAAACCAACCAAAAACCACCAGCCGTAGGGATGTTTGGGATATGTAAAAATTAAATTAAAACAGAAGGATAGGGGGAAAAAACAATGTGTTGCGACAGAAGAATTTGCCATCCCCTCATCTTCCACTCTGTGCCAACGTTAAAGCCTGTTTTTCACCCAAATGTGTGCCATTAATCCTAATTTATAGTAGGAATTACGAGCAAGGGCGGTGGCCGGAGGGCGCCGTTGAAAGGATGGGGGGGAGCCGTCCGCCATGGTAGCAAGGAGTTGACGGGGTGCTAGCAGCAGGAGAGTGGTTGCTGTCTTAGTGCGGGCTTTTCCTTGCAAAAATCAGCCCGCACCCTGGGCCCAAAAAAAACCTGTCCTCCTCCAGCATCTTCTTTGCATAATTATTCCCCTTTTGAGTGGGCCCTTTTTTGCTTGTTATTCCTCAACCCCTGGTTTCTGACCCTGGCATTAATTAGGGACGCCCAGCACAATTAGAGCGTAAATTTTTAGATTTTTGGCTTAGTCATAAAGCGTTGGGTTAAAAAATTATTCCGAGGTTTGGGGAAAGAGGAAACATCTGCTGGTGCTGCAACCACTCCGCCAAACCATAAACAGAATGCCTAGGGGTTAACTCATGCCTTACCATATTTCTGCCATTTCATTTACTTGGCCGTTGTTGAAATGAGAAAACCCTTCATCCACAAGCGTTTCTTGATGAGGTCAAGACTGTTAAAGTAAGTACAGTACAGATGTGCGAATATTATGAGTCGGCGATTGACAGGCATCAGACCAAGCTAGTGATGACCAGCTTGTACCATATGTCTGTCTGAACGTGACATGCCAGGATAATCCTCTCAGGATTGCGCGGTCTGTGTAAGGCGTTACACAGATTGGCACGTCTAGAACTGAGGCAATCCCCAAATTGCCTCTGCAGCAGAACAAGGCTGAGGTTTTTTCATTATCGTTTCATGTTTTTCTTTTATTATACAGTACAGATTTGTTGTTAGTAATGGTATAATGACCATATTGAGCATATTGTTGATGATTGGACCCAAAACTTCAAACTTGGATTTGTCTCAATCTCTGTGAGCTCTAACATATCTTCACCCTGTTCCCCTTCCGAAAAAGTGGTTTCTTGACTGCTATCCTTCCAAAAAGACCATTCCTGATCAAGCTTTATTGAACTGTAGAAGGGTCAACTTGGCATCCCGATGAAGCTCCCAGATACAGCTTTGCTCAAATGTCTCGCTAACTACTTGGCACCAATACAAATTATCTGTATTTTGTGACAGGGAGAAAGAACTATATATGGCACTATTGCTAGAACAATGGTATAGCTAATCTAATGGCGGCCTAAGACTTTTGCTCAGTACAGTATGTAAAGCTGCTTAATACTATACTAAATGGTATGTGAAAGTAGTACACTAAAATTGGTTTAGTTCTGATTCGCTTTTCTTTTATATGGATTCTGTTGCAGCTTTCCTTTACTCACTAGCACTTAGCAGGCTAGCCTGGTAACTTCCTCGAACTAGGAACGACCTCGCATTGGTAACAGGCATCAGACTCTTAAGTTCAAATAATTATTTTTGTTTGTTATTTATTTAAGAATGGCCAAATATGTAAACATACTAACCTATCTGGGATTTTACAGACATAACATGACACACAGCTAACATTATGTGACATATAAAGCTAGCTTGCATTTCTCACAGGTAAGCACAAGTGAGATTCTAGTATTTAGGTCCTGGTGCTACTCTGCTAAATAGTATGTGTAATTAACCACACCATTACCATTGCTTTGCTTCCTGTTCTGACACTCTTCTACGGTTTAGGATTCAGCCAGCGTCTCATCTAGATAACTGCTAAGAAACTAGCTTGCACTGTTCACATATTTGTGTTAGACTCTCTGTGATTTATTTAATAATGGCCAAAGGTAAAATCTACTACAATAATTGAGATTTCATGTTCATAACGTAGCACTTGGCTAACAATAGCTGGCTACTTACCTGCTAATTATCTACATTACAGCTGTCATGAGTGGGATTTCAGTATTTTTTCTGTAACTTGTATATGGCTAACTTACATATAGCTATTATCCGTGATTTAATTAATACTACCCAATCACTATATATAGTGTCTGAAATCTTCATATCTGGTAGATAATATACTACAACTATTCTAACACACTATATATGTTTTGGAACACAGCTCTTTGTTACTAGAAACTAACTTGCACTGTTCATATATTTCCGCATCAGACTCTCAAGTTAAATTACAATTCAGTTAAGCACCATTTAATGACCATCCGATCAACATCCGTTTACTTTAAGAAGCGCGGGCTTAACAATTATAACAGATTATAATAGGAAATATAATTAGAGGCGTAAAGCTGGTCAAATTAAAAAAGCTTTAGCATGTGTATTATTACTGCCATAAATATTATTTATGTCATACTTTGTTGCTTTGTTGACATGTTTTGTTAGTTAATTTATTTTCATGAATATTGACTTACTTTGCATTAGCTACGATACGGTCTGTGTTGGACACGGACACAAGCAGAGACTTGGAATGAAGTCTCTGGTCATTTGCTGTGACTTCCTACTGGATTTACCTATTTAAAGTTTTAACGTGTTTAAAAGGTCATATTGCAATGCCTGTTCTGTAAATGAGTGTTTTCTTCAAGAGGACTCATTCTCTTTTGGTTGTGTGCAGCCAGTGAGGTATGTTTATTAATGTTTATATGCCATAATGTGCATTATATTCTGGTTCTGTGATTGTTAATGTGTGCTTGTAATTGAAGAACCATGGGAGTGGCTCTCTAACTGCTGATACACTTTCACAGGTAGCAATGAGTGGAATTTCAGTATTCTTGGTACTGACTGACATTTATTCAGCAGTAACTAATATTTTGTTCAGTAACGACATCAGTTGAGCGTTGCCTAGCTTAGCATGCTGCTACATTTTTACATATACCACATCATCTTCTTGTAATAGATATTTGCTGCGATTGGCTCAAAGCTATATATTAAATTAAACTGGAACTTAACCTGGCCACAGAGTTAAATGTCAGATCCTAGACTAACCCACAGTAAAATGTTTGCTGATCGTCTTTGTGGGTTAATTCAATATTGAGCGCTGCGACCAGACAGGCGGAGAAGCTTCCGTATTCCCATCATGTTGTTATGATCATAAAACATGAACGCCTTGTGGAATATTCAATAGCTGGTAGCAGATGTGAATAGACAAAACGTCCTCCCGAGAGACGGGCAACGCAGCTGCTTTGCAGTGTCGACTTTTCTAAACTAAGTCTTCTTGCTCTCACAGAGCCACACGGCACAGAAATATTTAGCTTGTAATGTAAGAGGCAGGATGGGTTAATGTCTGAATGACTTTGCTGAGCCGCTGAACTAAGAATATGCTCAATTCTCAACACAATTTATAGCCCGATGCAGAATGCAATTATCCTTTTACATTTACCGCTGTTATTATTTTAATGGCCTCCCCTATTTCAAAGCTGTCAGCTGTTGGTGGTAATGTGCAAGAAGCAGCAGCGGCAGTGAATGTAACCCATGCTCAAGAGGGAGTGTTTAAAGGAATGGAGGGTGGAAAATGGAATTTACATAGTTTCCCACTTGCCGCAAACGTAGACTAATATCAATACATAGTAACAGATGTCTTCCTCATTTAGAGTCTACATAAATACACGCCCTATTCTTAATGTCATGGCTTCGAATTACCTTGTTACATGCAGTATGTGATTTTTCACGTTATTTAATTTTAAATGGTGCAGAAAAGTATGCAAATTGTAGCTAATTCCAATGGAAGTACCAAGGGGAACCGGTATACTCATCGTTTAAGTGAGAGCTCTGTTGCTAGGCAGCTAGGAAATATGAATGCTGGCTAGCTATTAACTATGGACTATGATTTTGCCAGCTACTTACATGGTAGCTGTTATGTCTTCAACAACACTGGAGTGGAACACAGTGGCACAACAGGTTGTGTTATAGCTTTTTTTTAGTGAACAGAGTGCAGTATCTGTCTCTGTTCCCTGTCTGTGCGGACTTTGGCTTGTTTTTCACACATCTTCATGCTTTTCTTCCAACCTCCCAAAACCTGCTGTGGATTCTCAGTCGAAGTTTCCATCCCCTTCACCTGTTGAGGGTTGAAGTTTCCTTGTCTGAGCAGTCGTGGGTTGAGAGGCCATCAGTGTTTGAACTCACATCATTCAAATTAGTTGTTCAGAACCTTAACCAAAGAGCTACCCTGTCTAGTCATCATGACCTTTCCCAGAGCAGCTTATCCTTGCCCATGGATCCAGCAGTGGTCTTGGTACAATTGGTGTTCGAACTCACAACCTTCCAATTAGGAGGCCGAGACTTAGACATGGGACATGGGAATGTAGCTCAGTGGTAGAGCGTGTGCTTTGCATGTATGACGTCCTGGGTTCAATCCCAAGTGTCTCCAAAGTTGTGTGGGACTGTGGTAGCCTAGTGGGTAAGGTTCTTGACTATGGACCACAAGGTCCAGGGTTCAAATCCCACCTGTGCCAAGCTGCCACTGTTGGGACCTTGAGCAAGACCCTTTACCCACAATTGCTTGGATTGTAAGATTGTATCAATTGTAAGTCGCTCTGGATAAGGGCGTCTGCTAAATGCTGTAAATGTAAATGTTCCACAGTGTTTGTTCTTAAACCAGTTCTTGAACCCCCATTCCCCAGTCTCTTTCTAGGTTTAATCAGTTGCCTCAGATGATCAAATGAACATACCTTCACAAACTAACACCAGCAAATAGATTTTCTTGTTTGGTTTTGATTATAAAACCAGCTTGACGGAGCATGGAATGCTGGGATCCTTGCTTAGCTATTCGTTTGTGTTCACAGTTGGGTTCTTGTTTGTTTGATGCAGTTTTGCCTCCACATCATCTGCTGTGCATTGTTATGAGATAAAAGTGAAGCTGTCAGACAAAACAAAAGCGAGCCTGTAGACGGTACAGAGGCTGTCCTTCAGAGAGTTAGTCCTATACTTTCATTTTCTAAATCAGCTTGTAGGAGACTAAACTGTTTCAAAGAGTTTATGCGTTTTGTCACCAGCCTCCATATACATGTGCGCGTTCGCTTTTTCATCTTCTCTCCCTCCTTATACGTATAACCTTTGAAACGAAATTTGTTCAACAAACACAGTCTGTTTTTTCCCAGATCAAAGCTAGAGGACCGGCTTGGCGTCTGTGCAGTTTTTGAATTAACTGAAAGCAAAACAAGCATGCAAAAGCCAAGTTTTGGGCAAACGTTGTAGTGTTTGTGTCGTCTCACCAAATAGTATACACAGACTCCAGTGGGGCAACTTTTACTCAGGGGTAATTCAGGGCTTCGGCACAAACTATATATTTCTGTCTCTCCTCAGTATGCATACTCGTTTAATTGGTGTAGAATGTTTCCTTGGCAACGGCTCTGACCCGGAGTAATTCCTGACAACCGCAGAGTTGAATAAATGGCTTTGGGAATTGGGGAGTGCTCCACATATCCCTGAAAAGGGAGCAAATTTAGCTTGTAGGAGAAAGGAAGGGCAGCTGGGGTGTCTCAGAAGGGAATCGGAACATGCTCTTGTGAAGACTACAAGGCATGTCTGCTTCACTGGGCTTCTAAACATAAAAGATGTGTGAAATGTGTTTCTTTAAAACCATGATCTCTGTCATTTTCTTGAGTAGTGAGCACCATAACACTGCTAACCATGCTGCTTTTTCTAGCACACTTTGCTATGCACGTGCACTTTATAATCCGATCGTAGTCAGAATTCTGCAGTTATCCGATTATTCATGCATACAGCATACTCCAATCTAGAAATCAGAGTAAGAAATCCGATAGTGAGCTGGATTTTACCCAAGTAATTGGATTACGGATTGCTTGTATACCAGTTTATGTATAGCAGTTCACCCAATTATGATCTGTGTTTTCAGTCTGCGCATGTGCGCGAGCATTCCCAAGTAGAAACGGTCACCCGGGAACTTTGGGCGAGGTGGAACACGTTCATATTGCATATTCATTCACCTATGCACATTACCGATATACACATACATTCACGTTCATATTACTGACTATCACCAAACGTATCAGGAACTCTAAGCTTCTTAGGAAAGATCCTGAAGGCTGTTGACGGCTGGGTCTGTGGTCATGTGACACAGACCAGAAACCTGACCAAGTTTATGCTTTTTGGCCAAGAAAATCTGGTTTGTTAATTTTTCTGGGCCAAAAATGATTGGTTTTCTGACATGAGAAAAAGTCCAATAATTTAGAGTTAATATACATCATGTCTGATAGGTAATCATTAGAAATGTGTTGTATCAGAGCTACTACTGTGAATAATGGAAAACAGGTTGGGTTCTGGGAGCAGCATGCATGGATGAATTTATCGACAGCTTCAAATATGATGTAAAGATGTTATGGAATATTGCTTTCATTTACATAAGCTTTGTTTAACCATTACTTTTTTATATTATTTCTTTTCTATGGGTAGTACACAGGATGACTGTGTTATGTACTTTTAATTAATTTTTACTTATTAATTTAATTATTTTTATTTGATAGAATCAAATGCACTTATTTCTACACCATACACACAGAAATGTAACTTACTAACTTCAAAGATACACATTTCGAACAACCTTAGAATCAAACTTAATTCCAGAAGGCCGTTCGAACAAGAATCAAATTTCCCCATAAGAAGTAATGTAAATACGATTAATCCATTCCTGACCCCAAATGATTGTGTTTACACCTATATTTGTAATCAATGATTAAAAGCATGACTAATGCACAGGAATGTAATGCCATAATAATAACCAGTAAATACATGAAATAATTGAAATGTAAAGACATGGAAAAGTAAACACTGGGACCGTGGTGGTGTGACTGAGGGTGTGTCTGAAATCACACCCATATACTGATATAATATACATAATAATATAACGATAATATAATAAACATAATATGCCTATGATCGCATGCTAGTTCTTCCGGTTTTTTTGTGTTTTATAGCGATCGGTATACTGTATTGGTGCATTACTGCCACCTACTGGACTGGATTACATGTATCATTTTTGGAAGATCGCACCATTGAGTGGTTCAGTTATGGCGCCCATGATTGAAGTTGGAATTTTTTGTTCAAACTTGGAGGCAAAAAAATAGCAGACAGCCTCTTTGATGTCCGAATTGTTCGAGTGAAGAGGTGTTCGAATTTCCGAGGTTCCACTGTATACTTTCAGTCTGAAAAGAATACTGTAATATATACACATAAACTCTGGCATATGAGATCCACTGTTCTGCGGAGAGGAACATGTTCAGAAGAGGGATGCTAAGTTTTTTTGTTTAAAACTGAACTGATCCACAGAAGAGGGACTTGCATTAAATGTGGAAGATGAATGAGTGAAGTTACTGCGACGGACACAAAAGACACTGTAAAAGCAGTGCACAGACAGCAGGTCAGACCAGCCACTTGTTATATAAATTCACTTGACTTGTTTACAGAAAGAAAATAATGCAGTATGACTGGCTTTTGGGATGTTTGTTAGTTTTACCGGAAAAATAGCACAACTCAGTCAAAGTCAGCGCGAGTCTCTTCCACAAGTAGACTGACTGCAGTGTTGTGATGATTTAACCACAAAAATACTAAGTTCAATTAATATATCTATCATGTGATATTAGAAGCTATATCAAATGGTAATTAGGCTATATGAGTGATGCGTGAAAGTTTGAGAATTTCCGCCTAAATATGACCTCAGATTTTCACACAAGTACTAAAAGTAGACACCCGATTAGGGCTGCAACAACGAATCGATAAAATCGATAATAATCGATTATTAAAAGCGTTGACAACGAATTTCATTGTCGATTCGTTGTGTTGCATGATTTATGTGTCTCCCGCCTTATCATATCCGCTTACGTTACTTGCGGCACTTGCGGTCAGCGCTGGAAAAAAAACACGAGCGATTGAACGGAGCGAGGCGGAGCCGGTGCGGACGTGGAATCTTCAAAATAAGTTAGCGTTAAGGCTATGTCCACACGTACACGGGTATTTTCTAAAACGGGGGTTTTCAAATCGTTTATAAAAAACATCCCGTCCACACAAGCACTGTTTAAACAAAAAACTTTCGTCCACATGAAAAACGCATAAACGCACACAGTTCGCTGTCAAGAGCAATGTCAAACCAGCAGTCCTATATGCCGGCGAAGCAAGCTCACTCAGCGACAACAACAATGTCCTATGCATACGAACATTTTCTCGCCATTGTTCTCTTCAACAACCACTTCATTTTGAAAAGCTGTCCCACCAACGCGAGAGGTCCGACCGGGTCTCGTCCCAAACTGGCGACGCTGGGGCGCGGAACTGCTTTCATGGGTGTGATGGATATAGTAGTGACCTACCGTAGCACATTCTGACGCCTCTGTTTCTTCAGTGTAATGAAAAAGTAATAACTGTAAAATTTATTTGTAGATTTGTAACAAGTTCGGTCAGCAGTGTTTACAGCTGGCACTGTTTTTGGCTACGTCCGCTATTGCACAAAATCGCCTCATGTACACAAAGGAGCTAACGGCGCACAAATGACGTTACAAGCAAGAAACTTCGTTTTCCCCAGTCCACACGACAACGTGAAAACGGAGTTTCTGAAAATCTTCACCCTGGAAGGAGTTTTGCAAAAAAAAGTCCGTTTTCGTGTGGACGAACGGTCAAAACGCATAGAAAAAGCTACGTTTTTAAAAATACCCGTGATCGTGTGGACAGGGCCATAGTCTCTATAAAGAGAGCCAGCTTTAGCCTGGAGCATGTTGACATGATAACATTTTTGGATTGCAATGCAAAGTTCCTAAAGAAAGGGAGTGAATGAGTTTGTATGTAGTGTTTGCATCAGAGATGCACTTATTTTTCTTTATTATTTAATTTGTTATTTTAATTTATTAATAAATTTAATTTATTATTATTCATTTATTGTAAGCACTGACTTGCTCTGTTATTTAATGTTATATTTCTGAATAAAGACATGGAAAGTTTTTTTTTGTTTGTTTGTTTTTAATCCGATTCAGCGATTAATCGAAAAAATAATCGACCGATTAATCGATTATTAAAATAATCGTTAGTTGCAGCCCTACACCCGATTAAACAAATGAGACAGTTTTTTAATGCATGGTAATTTAACTATTGAGGAAATTTTTCTGTTACATATCTCTGAGGGGCAACAAAACATCTGCAACTCTGGGATGTTTTTGGTTTCCTCACATGAACTACCTCCTCAACCTGGATTGGATTAAGGTCAGAACTTTGACTTGGCCATTCCAAAACGTTCATTTTTATCCTCTTTAACAATTTTTTGGTAGAATGACTTTGTGCGTAGGGTTGTTGTCCTGCTGCATGACCCACGTTCGCTTGTTAAATCACACATAGATGTCCTGACATTGTCTTTTAGAGTTTGCAGGTATGATTCAGAATTCATTGTTCCATCAAGGAAGTCGTCCTGGCTCAGATGCAGGCAAACAGGCCAAAACCATGATACTATCACCACCATGACTGACAGGCATAATAAGCTTATGCTGGAAGACAGTGTTTTTCTTTCTCCAGACATGACACTTCTCATTTAAACCTAAACGTCCTATTTTGACCTCATCCATCCACATTTTTTTTTCCCAAATAGCTATGTTGTCAGCATGTCTGAATGTTTAATCTGCTTTTAGGATTTGTGTGAAAATCTGAGGTCGTATTTATCCAGAAATATAAAATTCACAAGGGTTCATTAGAACTCAAACACCACTGTATGTTATAAGACTCTGTAACAGTCACATGTGGCTCCTCCTAACTAGATTTGGATCATGATAATATTATACAGATTATTTTCCAGACAAGATGTTGTTGGGTTGCTGAAGACACATTACCAAGCATGTGTATTAGTGGTCGACCGATATGGGCTTTTTAATGGCTGATGCCAATGCTGATATTTAGAGAGCAAGATGACTAATGGCCAATATATAATGCCAATATTACTTTTTTCATCACAACTGATAAAACTAATAACAATAAATGAGACACCGAATTGCTGAACGTTAAATGAACATTAATTTAAGCTATAAATGCACTGTCTTTTCATAAATGGCCCCACTCTTACCGAATCTCATCATCTCTTTTTTCTTAGTCATTCAGTAGTCTCAGTAGGGACTGTGGTAGCCTAGTCGTTAAGGTACTGGACTATGGACCAAAAAGGTCCAGGGTTCAAATCCCACTTCTGCTAAGCTGCCACTGTTGGGTCCTTGAGCAAGGCCCTTAGCCCACAATTACTTGGATTGTAAGACTGTATCTGGATAAGGGGGTGTACTAAATGCTGTAAATGTAAAATGTATTTCAGTTTATGAACTGCAAGTTCTAATGTAGGAAACAAAGTCTCTCTGCATTTTTCCCCATTATATTTGAACAGTGGATATATCTGGTCGATGCTGATTATTTCAAAATGGCATCAATTGGCCGACTGTTTAATCGGTCTATCACTAATATGTATATAAATATGTACATATTTAAATTTGTAGATCTACCCAAGCAGAGCCAGCCCATGACACTGAGAATGGCACTGTTGGGTCATTAAGCAAGCCTCCAAATCCTCAGCTGATTGTACTGTATCAAATATGAGTTCCTTTGGATAAATACATCTGCTAAATGAATGAATGTAAACTGTCATGATTGCGTTGTCCTTATTGCTCATTGCTGTTGGTAGCGAGTACTGGTGCACATCCTTACCACAAATCAACATCTGTGTCATTCTTTGGCTATAATGAATCAAAATGGGAAGCACATTTTGCAGCCCTGTTGGTTGCTGTAGGCAGATAAAAGCAGTGTTTGATCTGGATATCCAGACATGATGCAGCTCAAAGTAATGGGAAAGGTTGTATGAATGTGCCATTCTGAAACGTCCCTCTTCTTCCGAGAACACGTGTAATAGGTCTTATTCCATACAGCAAGCGGGAGCTGAGGCCTTAGCTCATTGGCTGATCTAGACAAAGCCGGGGCAAGGGGAAGTCAAATCGGAAAAGGCTCAGGTCTCTTCTGCCAAACCTTCATTCAGCACATCACTCTCGAGTCTCGAGATTCAGCAACCCGCAAGTATTCATCACCGAGAGGCATTTTGAGGCCGGCGTGTTTTTGTAACTTTTTTGATTAACAACAGATGCTGGAGGACAAACACACAGCCACTCGCCTAAACAAAGTCCTTTTCAGCGCTCCTTCCGAGTATTGTATCGCTGTCATTTTTCTCCCAGCACTTTCTGGGAGGTTGAATTCCAATTTATTATTGAACTCTTTTTTTTTTTTCCCCTCCTCTTTCATTTCCTTTTCCCCCTCACAGCTCATTTGATTTGGTTGGCAGGAGACTGGTGAGTCAAGCTATCTGCCTGCTTTCACCTAGGAAAATTAATGGAGATAATTACCACCAACCATTAAGATTCGGCCAGTGATTAAGTTCATAATCATATACTGACATTATTATTTATAATGTATGGCTTGACGTTGAGAATCACCTGCAGTTTAGCGCCAGCAAGACAAAGGAGGTAGTGGTGGATTTGTGGTGGTTGTCACCGGTCAGGAGGAGGTGGAAGTGGAGGTGGTGCAGTCCTATAAATAACAGGCGGTTGACTTAAAAGGCAGACTGGACTGAGCTGACCATACTGATGCAGTGTACAAGAAAGGCCAGAGCAGACTTCTTCCTAAGGAGGCTCAGGCTTTTCGATGTGTGCAGTAAGCTACTGGAAGTCTTCTGTCCTGCTGGGGAAGCGTCGCTCCTGTAGGGGATGCTAAGCGGCTTAATAAAGAGATCAGGAGATCCAGTATCATCACAGGGACGATGCTGGACATGCTGGAGGTTGTGAGAGAAGATCATGGAAGAAAAAGTGGAAAACATCTTAGAAAATTCTGTTCATGCTTTCCATGGGGTTACACCTAAGAGGACCTTCAGCACCGGACGCATTCCACCAGTGTGCTTAACGAAGGTCTAGTGAAAATCTTTTCGATCAGCTATTGGCGGCATGATCTTTGACAAAACTGACTATATCTTTGCACTATACATGGCAATATGAAAAAATACAGCCATTTTTACTAGATGACTTGAATAGCTCAGTTAGGAAAGAATTCAAAGTCTATTTTTATGGCAAAACAACTTTACAAAATCAAAGGCCCACAGCTCCAACAAAACTACGTTTCCAGTGGCGAGGAAAATGTGATGAGAAAGAAACCACAGGAGGACCAACACTCAAAAAGATACCCTTGGTCTTCCCTGGGAATCATAGATTTTATATGTAGGAAATAAGCTAAATTATCTAAATCAGTGGTTCCCAACCTTTTTTCCTTGGAGCCCCCCACGAGTATCTTAGAAAGCTGGCCCTCCGACCTCACACACAAACAAAAAAAAAGTGATTCATTGCACATCTTTATTGGCAACAATTAACATAAATTATAGCTTTTTTATAGCCCTTTTTATAGCAATTCTCCCTCTCTTTTCATGTTGTCTTTTTTTGTTACCAAGGCAGCTTAACATTTTGCTAATCAAACCTAAGCTTTTTAAATATCTTGCTGACTAATTTTATAATACAGATTTGTTTATCCAGTGAGAGTGTTATTTTAATTGTATCAATTAACAGGTACAAATTGTAGGCCTATTTTCACAAACTCAGAGCACCCATTCTCGCGCAACTCCTGTCATGTTTTGGTTCCCCCTTGAGAGGAGCACCGACCCCAGATTGGGAACCATGTACCTAAATAATACACTTAATAATAATAATTTACATACAGTAAATAAAATATATACTTTCATGAATTTAAGAGAAAATATATATTATGGAGAATATAAAAAATAGAGAATATAATAATTAAACTATAGAAATAATTACTTATAGAATCTAGAATGATTGTGATTTTTTAAATTTAATTATTGTTTAATTTAATTCAGTATTTTATTTAATAGATCGTACATTTTTAGTCACATGAAAGAAACTCTGGTATATGAAATACACTGTTCTGTAGAGAGGACACAGACAAGCTTGTTCAGAAGAGAGACGCTAGGGAGTCAGTGTGGCAGTATTTTAGTTTAAAGCCAAACAGACCCGAAGAAGATAACAATGTTACAGGGCATCTGTGCACAGGGCTGTGGTGAGGAAGAAACCTCGGGAGGCCAAGACTCAAAAAGGGACCCAACCTCCTTGGGTAGCCTAGATTTTATATGAAAGAAATAAGCCAAATTACCTAAATTACCTAAATAATACAAAATCGCCCACCCCCCAAAGATTGGGGCAAATTTGTAGGGGAGTGCATCTGCACCAAAAATAAAAATAATAATAATAATTTTGAAATTTGACTTTTTACTCTGGAGGTTTTTTTCTCGAATTAATGCAGTGCATTTGGTGTTGAGTGAGCACCGACTCAACATGACACCACTGCATTCATATAATATTCTTGTACCAACATAATCTACAAACATACTCTGTACATCCATAGCCCTTAAACAGGAGTAAATTATATCTAATGTAATTAGATACAATTACATTTGATATAAATAGGAGTAATTACATACAATGACATCTCATGTAAATTAGTCATGGAAACTGGGAATTGTTTGAGTTTTTCTTTAGTATCAAGCATCAAAATGGTGTAGCATGATGTTTGAATTAATTTACCTTACTTGATATGACTTGATCTCCGATATGACTATTGCGCATGTGGATATTGTGGCAATATATGGTGCAGCCAAGCTACCAATCAGTATTCGGCTTCAGAATGTTTTTCCCAGCATTCAACTCTTATCTTACAGCATGATTGATTGACAATATACCAATGTAAGGTCTGTACCACATGTATGTGTGAATGCTTGATTATTGTTGTATGCTCCTTGTCTTGTTTTTTCTGGACTGTGTAGAAAGTGCAGGTATGCATCGCTTAAAGCCCATGAAGTGTTCAGTGAAACTGCATGTTATGCAATCCGGACGCTGTTTGAGCACGTTATATATCATACTTAGAAATCCTATAGGGATGCGTTAAGGTACTGATATTGAATAAATAGCCAAGACACTGCAGTGTTTCCCATACACTGATTTATTCATTAGCAGCATTGACCACCACATATTGATGTTCTATTTGTTTTTAAGATGGTTAAAATCTTACCTCACTGTAATGCTGCATGAAGCACGTTGATTCGCTCAGCCCTTCCTTACCCCTTGCACACTCTTTCTCTTACACACAAACACATTAATGAAACAAGTCACTTTTGTATAAGAGACTTATGTGACAGGAAAACGTATTTCTTGTTATATTTAAGCACGAACAGAGAACTGAAAAAGGCTTTTTCCACCACAAATTAGTTTTCAACTGTCTCACGATCTACCTGCAGACCTTAAAGCTGCTTTGAGACAATGCTTCACTGTAAACAGTGCTATATAAATAAATCTGACTTGACTTGTGCAGATACAGTGCTTGTCATCCACTTGAGTGGTAAGACCTGCTCATAATTATCATCGTCATCTCGGTGCTCATAAGGAAAGCAGTGCCAGTGAAACATCGGTGAGCATTCAGTCTGCTCACACTGATGCCGCATGTGTTTAAAAAGACTTTGTGTTTAATAAACTTTCTGCACCAGAGGATGTGCTGTTATGTGTCACAAAAGCTTATGTAACTGGCAAAGTAATATATAGCTTAAGTAAGTTAATAACCTTAATAATAAGGATTTACATTTACATTTACAGCATTTAGCAGACGCCCTTATCTGGCTTTAGGTTGGTCCAGTTCCACATATTCAGTGAGGTAATGCTGTTTTCTTATTAAATTCATTGTTCTGAGTGTCTTTACTTACTCCATGCATACTGCAAACAGCACTCACTTACTCTGAAGAACTAGAACGCCGAAGACCTGGCTGTAACCGAAATAACACTGCTCCCTTACTAGTATTGCACTATGTGGGAAGACACCATTTAGTGTACTCAGTAGTAGCATTGGAGCACAACTGAAATCGAACACTTCTGCCCCAGCACCTTTTCCTGGTCAGGGTCACAGGGATGTGGCGTCTATCCCCAAACACATGACATAGGATTAAGGGTGGGACACAAGTCCCTCTCAGGGCTGCAGTTATAGTGAATACTGTATGATCCTTTAATCAGATTCCCCTTCCTCAGACACAGGCAATTGTGTCTTTATGTAATGCCTAACCCAGCCAGTAGGCACTGCCAGGCATAAACCTGGGTCCCTGTGGTGATGGGCTACCATATTAGACAGCCTCCAGAACGCCTACAGGAAGCATTATGTACAGTGATGTGCAAGCTGCTAAAGATAGTGCTTGTTAGTATTTATTAATCTGGTTCTCTGAAGAGTCTGTAACATCTGCACCCACTGACCCCTGTTCCTCAACGCTGTGTTAAAACAAGTCCCTCGTGACTCGCGGCCGTCCCTTCTTTGTAAGTGATGGGTCGTGCTTTATTAAGATCGTTATGATAAAAAAAGGAGATGGAGTTAAAAAAGGAAAGAAGTCTCAGTGAAGCAGGGCTCCAGGTGCTTGTGCCTGAGGTTACCATAAATAAAATTGCACTTATAGTCTCAGATGTGGTGTTAAATAAATTAACGTCAGCCGCCTTACACTTTCAGCGGAGAAAAGAATGGTCTGTAGTAAGATGTCTGCTAACTCCGGTTCAAATTTACAAATTACATTAGACATGGAATATTTATAGTGAATTAACATTTTACTGCATGGATTTCTGTATGCACATTTATTATTTATTCATTCACTCATCTTCTTCAAGCACTTTATCCCGGTGACTTCTAAATCTCGAGGCTCGAGGCTCGGCACCCTGTTCATGGCTCTGTCTCTACATCCACCATGGCCCTAACTATTAAGCTATTAGTATTCGCTCATTCATTTACAGTATTTTCATACCTGATTCATCTAATTCAGGGTCGCAGGGACCCAGGGCCATTAGCACACGGGGACCAGCCCTAGACAGGGTGCCAAACACACAAGCACACACTGTCTAAATGGGACATTTTGCCTGTTTTTGGAATGTGAGAGGAAGCCAGAGTACCCAGGAAAGACAAAGCAGCATCCTGACCAATTATACCAGTATGCCAGTATTGTTAGTAGGGGTGGTAACAATACACTCTGCTCACGATTCAATTCAATGCATGATACTGAGTTCACAATTCGATCGACATTTTTAAATGTATTTCTTAAGTGTAAACAATGCAAAACAATACAAATTTTCCTGAATAATTATTTCAACCAAAGAAAAAATTCAGTCCCCTGCAATTAAGACATAAGTTGAAAATTGTAAATAAAATGGTGAAGCTTCACCATGTATTACAACAAATAACTGAGTGAAAACGTTTCTTTTTTATTTTTGAAGAACATATAATAATAATATTGTGTGCTTATAATAGTGTGCTTTTCTTGCATCAAAATTTAAACCATTTTAGTCTGCTTTATTCAAATAAATTAGAGGTTTTAAATAATGCTACTGCAAAAAAGTGCTATTGTAACAGTTTCACCAAATGTAAATAAGTGCCATCTTAAATTGAAAATTACCATAAACAAACAAGCTCATTAAGCCTTTAATCATCCTCGATCTCACAGTCATCTTTAGCTTAACGAGTTTCCAGTTGCAGAACCAAAGACATGCGTATGGAAGCGCCATGGATTGCCCGCTAGTGTTTGAAAAATGCAACTGCATCAGATGGCGTAATAAACAGAGCTCTTATGACATCATACATCTCCACGATGCACATCATGCCATTAATACATTGCGACGCATGGTGTCACAGTGCATCATTACACCCCTAATTGTTAGCCGGGGTAATCGATCTCATTCTCCAAACACATTTAAGCAAGACCTGAGTTTCACACAGACTACATTTGCATGGCTGCCCTGTGTCTGTGAGATCTGTTGAAACACTCGTTTAAGTCAGCCTTTGAACCAAACCAAGCAAGACCGACTTGTCACTTCCTATCCATATCTTTTCTTTCAGTCTCTCCCTGTTTTTACTTCGTCCTTTTCTTGTTTTCCTTCCTTCTCCTCTGTGCAGCGTTCTGGTAAAAACTTAAGGGGGTCTGCCAACGAGTGGAAACCAGTCGAGCAGATAAGCGTGAGCCAGGTCTTAGAACGGAAGCTGGAAGCTTTGCTTTCAAATGTATCAGGCTTCCTTGAAATTGGAAGTCCTTGGGTGTTGAGAGGCTGTTCTGTGACTGGCGTGAACTCAGCTGAGGTTTCCACCTAAGACGTCTTTTCACTGAGGTTCTGGATCCTTTTGAAGATCTGAAGGCTTCCAGAATTCTGCTGCATGAGAAATACGCAGCTCGCGGATGACTTTTCCGATTCTGCGTTCCCGATCCCACTGAGGGGGCAAGAAGCCTTTTGTAGGCTGTCGTTTAAAGTCATGCAAAACAAGCTTCTTGTTTTAACACTACTGTAATGAATAATATATTATGGTGCTGAGAAATCGGTTACAACTTTATTCATAACTCAAACACCAATCGTTTTACTTAAATGGCTGAAGCTGATCTGATGGTCTCCCCAACTAAGTCAAATCGAAGCTGAAATGTAAGTAATAACCCAGAGAAAGCTCTGCATACCATTTGAATAAAACTCTTTGTAACCTTTTAATCTTTGTAAATAGGTACAATTGAGTACTAGGAAGTGGTGGACAGTAAAAAAAATAAATGTAATACTATACTTGAGCAGGTTTTTTCATTTATCTTTACTTGAGTATTTCCATCTTGGGTTTTAACTTTTTACTTTAAATCCACTACAAAATCAAATCTTACTTTTTATTCCACTTAATTATGCGAAATCTGTCATTCCTTTTGGCTCGTGTGCATATAAAAACTAAAGAAGCGAGAAGTGAGCACACCAATCAGGGTATTTTTTGTTTTGAGCATATTTTGACCTGTTGGCATAATTAATGGCAATCTGTTCTAAGATTGGTATATCAAGAGTGACCCGAGAGTCTTTTCACCTAAAATTATTTGATTAAGCGAGAGTCTTGGTACAAAAATGATGATAGAACATTAGAGCCGTAATAAATCGTGGTACTTTTACCTACTTAAGTAGGCAGATACTTTTGTACTTTTACTCAAGTGGAGCTCTAAATAGAGGACTTTTACTGGAGTAGTATTTCACTTTGGGTATCTTTAACTCAAGTACATGGTTTGTGTACTTCATCCACCACTGGTACTAAATATGGCGTTCCCAATTCACTACCGATGGTCCTTGAGGTTCAGTACTCAGTCCTTTCCAGAATTGGTGTTTTTGCAGATCTTGATAAATCCCTCGATAAAGGCTGCCATCTGCTCTTCTTTGTGAGGGGCTGTCGTGTGATAAACAGTTGTCCCTTTGGGGCTCTTCTCCGGTAATGAAACAGTTCTGTCCGATCCGCCGTTAGCTAGTTGACTTAGCGTGTTAACTGGTTAATTCAGAGTGACAACCTCATGAGGTAGATGATCTCGCTGCAGAAGCGTGTGATAGCTCAGAGCAGGCGATATTGGTCTGCAGCGTAGCGGAAATGTGAGAAGCAATAATCAAGCTGCTGGAGATTGAGCGAGAGCTTCCATCCCCACATTCATATCTCATCAGGTTTTTTACAGGGTCAACCAAAGAGGATCGCTTGCAGGATTTTGTAGGTGGTTAAAACCATATAATACACCGTTCTGTAGGATGTACTAATGTTTCACTTCCCAAGGTTCTACACAGTATATTATTTACCATCAAACTATAAGGCAATAATAATAACAATTATTATATTAATAATAATGCAGGTATGCACCATCCGATCACTGGATGTTGTGGCCACAAACCGACTCAATAGAGCAAAGACACTGTAGAGCGTTCTTTGATGTTACGGTACTGAACTCTGTCATGTTTTACTTAATAGTTAGGACAGATTCTTATATTAATTGCTTGTTTATGTACTTATATGGCAGCATATTCTTATTGTTAGTGTTAGTGTGGTCTCCTCCTATCTCTACAGTGAGTTCTAGTGAAATAGAATAGACTGCAGAGAGTGAATTTGTCACTTCAGAAAGAGCTGGTCACCTAAACGGCCAACCTTGCCGGTCATGTGATCGCTTGCTTGTTGGCTCACACTGTTCTAACTCGGTTGATGTGTTCTTCTTTGTGTAAGTGACTGTGTGGGTGACTTTCAGCTGCTTATTTGTAATAGTCTGTAAATGGTGGTGGAAGTATTTGTAACCACCATATGTGCCATAAATGTGTGCCGGTCCTATTGTAAGTAGTACCCGCTTGTTTGTTTTCCCACTACCTGTATATTTTCTCTAACCTAGAACTTTATAAACTTGTTCACATTCACTCGTTGAGTCTCTCTTTCATCTGGCTGATCTTCCGTGTTGTTTGTAATAATGTCTGTTGATGCATTTTTGGCTTCAATTAAAGTAAGTATCAGGTCCATAAGAAATATCATGTTACAGCTTTCCCCTAGACATGTCGTAACCTGTCCCCAGGAGTGGTTGACCAACAAAGATCACTCCAAGAGCAAGGCGTGTAATAGTTGACAAGGTCACAAAGAACCCCAGGGTAACTTCTAAGCAACTGAAGGCCTCTCTCACATTGGCTAATGTCAGTGTTCATGAGTCTACCATCAGAAGAACACTGAACAACAATGTTGTGCATGGCAGGGTTACAAGGAGAAAGAAACTGCTCTCCAAAAAGAACATTGCTGCTCGTCTGCAGTTTGCTAAAGATCACGTGGACAAGCCAGAAGGCTACTGGGAGAATGTTTTGTGGACGGATGAGACCAAATTAGAACTTTTTGGTGTAAAAGCAAAGTGCTATGTTTGGAGAAATGAAATCACTGTATTCCAGAATAAGGATCCCATCTGTGATACATGGTGGTGGTAGTATCATGGTTTGGGCCTGTTTTGCTGCATCTGGACCAGGACAGATTGCCATTATTGATGGAACAATGAATTCTGAATTATATCAGAGAATTCTAAAGGAAAATGTCAGGACATCTGTCTATGAGCTGAATCTCAAGAGAAGGTGGGTCATGCAGCAAGACAACGACCCTAAGCACACAAGCGTTCTACTAAAGAATGATGTAAAGAAGAATAAAGTTCATGTTTGTGGAATGCCCGTCATTGTCCTGACCTTAATCCAATCGAAATGTTGTTGAAGGACCTGAAGTGAGCAGCTAATGTGAGGAAACCCACCAACATCCCAGAGCTTTAGCTGTTCTGTACGGAGGAATGGGCTAAAATTCCTCCAAGCCGGTGTGCAGGACTGATCAACAGTTACAGGAAACGTTCAGTTGCAGTTATTGCTGCACAGGGGGGTCACAGCAGATACTGAAAGCAAAGGTTCACATACTTTTGCGACTCACTAATATGTAGGATCATTTTCCTCAATAAATAAAAGACCAAGTATAATATTTTTGACTCATTTGTTTAACTGGGTTCTCTTTATCTACGTGTAGGACTTGTGTGAAAATCTGATGAGGTTTTAGGTCATATTTATGCAGAAATACAGAAAATTCTAAAGCGTTCACAAACTTTCAAGCACCACTGTAGGACGTTAGCCTATTATTACTGCTATTATTATTATTACACACGCATACTAATAATATGCTGTTGGTTAGATCCAACCCCTTGTGACCCTGAGGTGGGTAAACAGGGCATGGAAAGTGAGTGAGTGAATAATTATAGTGCACTCAGCTGGCACAGCAGTCGAATAGACTAACCCACCAATGCAGGAACCTGTGTTCGAGTCTCGGGTCAAGCGTCACATGCTGACATAATTGGTTGTTTTTGAGGATAGGGAGGACAGTCTGGGGATCATCCCAGCCCTGCAATGGGACAATAGAAATTGGCACATTCCGACTAAATAAGTGAGTGTTCTATTTTATTTAATTTGATTAATAAGTATTTTTAAATTGTACAGGTGTTTTTAAAGCATCAAACATGTTTTGCCAGATCTCTGAAGAGTACTGGGATTTTTATATGCAAGCTTAATGGCATTGCTGTTCATTCGGCAAAGCAAGGGAATGCAGTTGTGGCAGACATTATGCACGGCTGGGCCGCTAACTGAATGAATTCCATTTCAGGCGAACAACAACAGTTGTTTGACGCCATTTATTTGTAAAATGGAACCCTAAAGCTGAGCCGTGGTTCACCCAGTGCCATTTTTTTTTTACCACATGTGAAAAGTTATTTGGAATGCACCGCAGAACCCACTCAAAATATCTCCAGTTCCAGGGTAGGCTACATCTGACTTCATCACCCTTCTGTTTCAAGGGGATTCTTGGTAAACAGGCCTCCATGTGCTAGTGCTGCTGCTGCTGCTTTTGTCAGGCGCCCCTTCCTCTCTTCCTGCCGGCCGTTCTCCCGACCAGTGGCTGTCTTATGTCATCCATTATTTAACAAGCGGAGCGCTGGCTGCACCTCGCTAACAAGCGGAGACGCTTGTTGTATCCACAGAATCACTCTTATTAGTGGGCTCTCCCCGCTGTCAACACACCATCATTAGGGCCATTTACACCGAGACCAGACGTGAAATGGGTACGCTAGTAATTGGTGTCTTGCCACCGCACAAGTGTAGGTGTGCTGAAATTAGAAGTGCAGAATGGTTTAGAAAGGTGGGATTACAGAAAGCAGTCGGGGGACATATCTGTCATCTGCAGCCAACGCTACCTGCAAATACAGTAGGTTCAGTATAGCAGGGATTGAATGGCTATGACTAACTGCAGACAAGCCTCTATAAGGACACCTGAACATCCAAAACCATTGGCATTAATGTGGAGTTGGTTCCACTTTGCTGCTCTTTTAGAAAACCCATTCAATTTTGGTGAGCATGTGTGAATTGTAGCCTCAGTTGCCTGCTCTTAGCTGTCAGGAGTGGCATCCGGGGTGGTCTTCCGCTGCTTTAGCTCATCTGCTTCAAGGTTTGACGTGTTGTGCTTTCAGAGATGCTTGTGCATACCTCAGTAGTAACAAGTGGTTATTTGAGTTACTGTTGACTTTATGTAAGTTCAAACCAGTCTGGCCATGCTCTTCTAAACTCTGGCATCAACAAGGCATTTTCACCCAGAGAACTGCCCTCACTGGATGTTTTCTCCTTATTCGACCATCCTAGAGGTGGTTGAGCATGAAAATCCCTGTAGATCAGCAGGTTCTGAAATACTCAGAGCAGCCTGTCTAGCAACAACACCCATGCCACGTCACTCAAAATAAGTCATTTCAATCACCTTTCTTCCCCATTCTGATGCTCGGTTTGGACTTCAGCACGTCATCTTGAATACATACCTAAATGCGTTGCTGCCATGTGATTTGCTGATTAGATATTTGCGTTAAGATGCAGTTGAAGAGGTGTACCTAATAAAATGTACGGTGTGGGCCAAAAGTCTGAGACTGCAAATGAAAATGCTGATTGGATCTTTTTGGGAAGGATTCATACTGTGAACGATGATGAACCAAAACACACCTCAAAGTTTTGCAACAACTACTTGAAGACCAAAGGAGATCAAGCGCTTCTGACTGCCATGGAATGAATAATAACTGTAATACTTAAGAAAATATAATACTTAAGAAGTTACCTAACCTAAACCCAGTCAAGCATTTAAGGGGGCACTTGAAGACAGAGAGGTCAAGCATCACAAAATGCTCTTTGGAATATTGTGCAGTCATGGTGAGGGAACTTAATAATATGAGCAATTATAATAATAAGAAAAATCAAAACAGAAGCATTTTAAGGGATGTTCTCAGGCTTCTTCCCCTCACTGTACAGTATATTTGGCCATGGTATGTACCAGCGTACTGGTCAGGGTGTTTCCCCCCCATTTTTAAACATTACTTTCCACTGCATCCTATAAGTCTGGGTGACTGAATATATATAACTACATATGTTTTCAGTATGAAGTTTTTGGGTTGAGGTTTCTGTTAACTGGTATCCACATTTGCCTTAAGAGGCAAACTTATGTATAAAAAAAACCTGACTGGAGTTAAGTGTAGATTTTGTGAATTGCACTTGAGTGGTTTCTTAAAAAATGGTGTGGTTGTATTACATTCAATTCTGTAAAGGTGTCCAAGCCAGTACAGTGAATCTCCTTTTTGTCAGAGTGTGTAGCTCGTAGGACTGAAATATCTTTAATATAAAAAAAAGAAAAAGTTATTTTATTCTGAGCCTCAGCAGTTTGTGGTTCGCAAACTCCCAAACCTTTCCTGAGAAAACTTTTTTTTTCTTTCCTGAAACCGATTTGCTTTTACTGGAGTACTTCCTGCAGAGCTTCTGAGAATGAATGACAGTGTTGACAGGACAGCATAGGGGTAACTGAGGAAACTCTTCAAACTGCCATGTGTCTATTAAGCTAGCTCTTTATTGAGTGCATGTCACTCAGGTTATGAAATCATTAAACAACACCCACACAGAAAGGCGTGAGTATCGTCTTATACATATTTCTCAAGGTAAGGATGCCCTGTAGTGCCTTTCTGTACACTGTTTAATAGATGGACCCACCAATGTAAAGGACAGAGAAGAGAAGTACTGTGGCAAACCAGATTTAAATCTGCTGCACTGTGTAGGGTTTGGTTACATACCGACATTTTTAGCTATTGTTAAGCTATTTCGTCAATATTTGTGACATAATTTTAAAGCTGCTACAGTTTTTATGAAGTTGAAGAGGTATTTAACATTTAGATGATTTTTTTTAATCCTCTTTAGAGTGCCTTTGAGATGCACAAGAAAGAGAATGTGGAATGAATTGACTCTGCTGTCACAATCTAGTGTGAAGTACTATGATACCATGAGATACAGTCGTCTAGGGTGGCTAGTAAAAGTGTTGTTTTGGAACAGTTTTTGAAAGATTTAAATGACTTCAATGTGTTTGTTAATCTGTGAGAACCTGCGGTTTGGGAAAACTCCACGAAAGCTCAACCCACTTAAGTCAAGCCTTTGAATATGAAAGTATTAACTCCTCATAAGGACAGCAGGACTCTGTACCTGTTAATCCACCGAATGATGTTATTAAGCTGATCCAGGTCTGGCATTTTAGAGATAGCAGTAATTAAGTGCTGATGTAAATCATGTATGCCGGAATAGCTGAGAAAAATAAGGCCGTCTATAAACAGGGATTTTATACATTCTCACTGTGGAGCTTTAATCTCTGAACAGATAAATGTGTCTGGGTGAACCAGTGTTCCCTCATACCGGTATATTGCATACAAGACCAGGTGTTCCTCATGCATTCATACAAAAAACGCTCATTTAGTGGAAAAGTGTTTTCGATTTGCTGTAAAACAGCCTAGCATGTTTCAAAACGTCTCGAGCCGAGTCTGAGTGAAGACCCAGACTGGTATACATCGAGTTCAGGTCGAGACCAAGACTTTTAGTAGTCAAGTTCTGTTTCCTTCCTTCTATCAAATTTCATTAGAAGTCACTACATAAAGTAAACTGAATATAGTCAACAACTTTTATTCTATCTATTTTTATTACTAAATGTGAAAAGTTTTTGTGGATAAGGTAAAGTAAAGCAAGCGGACGAAAATAAAGTGTGAAAATGATTCAAAATAAACCATGTTCATTGATTGGATACTTAACGAGAAGGAGCTAATCTGAGTGCAGATTTATTTGGCATGGAAAGAAAGGGCGGGATTTTTTCTATTGAATAATTGTTGATATCAATAACGATCAATAAGTAGATATTTATCTCAACTGAGTCAAACCAGACTCACTGGACTCAGCATCGGGTCTCCTCGGCAATTTCCTAGCCCACAGTACCTCGAGACCGAGAGGAGTACAAATGAGTTTGAGACAGAGACCGAGACCGGACTCGAATACTACAACACGAGTTTTAATTAAATATAAAAGCTAGATGAGACAGACTTATGTGACTTCCACATTTGCTTATGTTCATGTATTACCAACATAACAGACGTGAAACTTAGACTTGCAGTTCGGTTCACTCGGTCAAAACCAAAGCATAAAATGATGCACTGTTCCATTTTTGTCCTAAGTTCAGGCAGCCCCTGGTGATCTGTTCCTACAGTGTGGTGTAAGTAGATTTTCATTGTAACTCGATTCTTAACATTAAACAATTCATAAAAATGAAAAAAGGGAAGAATTCCAACTGAATTCAGGTAACTGGTATACATGCTATGAGAAATCCTATTACTGGAGTAAAATACAGCTCTCTTTATTGGATTTCTTAAGCTGATTTCTAGATCGTAGTATGCTGTATGCATCAGCACCTGAATAATCAGGTAAATCTGCATGTAACTTCACTCAGTGATGTTATATCAGAGAAGAGTTAAGGTTTTGCTCCAGCTTGGCAGGTTTGGGTCGATTATAACGAACCCTGGTGCGATTGCTCCATTGGTGCATTGGAGTTTCTGCCTTATTTGAACACTTCCCTGATTGGGCCTTGTACGTACACTGGATCCTGCACCTATGCGTCATAACCTCGGTTCCGCGTTTTATATTTATTAGGAATAGCGTCGTAAGATCGGCTTGGCGTAAGTCGAGTGCGGCCTAACCCGGGGACCGCCTGTATGTAGACAAAAGTCATGCGATTAGGACAACACGGTGGTGCAGCCTAGCATTCGCAGCCCGATCCCGACCTCTGACTCTGACTGTCCATGTGGGTTTCCTCCGGCACTCTCTTTCCTCCCACGTTCCAAAGTCTTAGGTTAATTGGTGTTTCTAAAGTGCCCTTAGTGCACGAGTGTGTGTGTGTGTGTGTGTGTGTGACCCTACCATGGATTGGCACCCTGTCTAGGGTTGTTCCTGCCTTACGCCATGTGCCGTCGGCTAGCCACCAGCTTGCCTAAGACCCTGACCAGGCTTGATTGGATAGGAAAATGAATGAATGGATGAATGAAAGTCATATGATTCTATGAAGGTCACATACTGATTAGACATTTTTTGGGGCTTTTCCCCACAATGTTTTGTTCCGGGCTAAACATTCATGTGCTTCCTTAACCTTCCTTAACTCACCGTGAGCTCATACAGTTTAATTCCTCCATTTTGCACACAAACGAACACATGGAGATGGTGGTTAGGATGTCTGCATTGTGTAACGAGCAAACCTTCTGTAACAAGAAGACCCCAGCTCTGCTTAAGTATCAGTTCTTTAGGATGAAATAATCAAGTCTAGTTATTAATATAACCAGAATTGCATTTGTTATGTACGTTATGTTAAATTACATGTTTGTGACGGTTTCTTGTAATGTCACCCCCAGTGTTTGATTCATTTATGTGACTTTGAATCATACTGTGTTCGTACATCAATTGAACAGCACCAGCGTTTTGCTTGGAAGCAGACTGAAATACACCTATTCAGGGGGGCTCGGTCCACTTGTTTGTAAATAGCAGCATTCACACTTGTTCAAAGGAATCGCACCAACGGAGCAATCGCACCAGGGTTCGTTATAATCGACCCAAACCTGCCAAGCTTGAGCAAAACCTTAACTCTTCTCTGATATAACATCACTGAGTGAAGTTACATGCAGATTTACCTGATTATTCAGGTGCTCATGCATACAGCATACTACGATCTAGAAATCAGCTTAAGAAATCCGATAAAGAGAGCTGGATTTTACTCCAGTAATAGGATTTCTCATAGCATGTATACCAGTTACCTGAATTCAGGCTATACATGCAATCAGGTGCAACTAACACGGTTGCCAGGTCCACTTGTTCTAAAGACTTGGCTTTATTTGGACTCCATCGACTTTATCCATTGACTTTGGTGGTTTTTTTCCTTGTGTGATCTGGAAACCCCGGAATTAAATGCAGCGAAACGGCTATTGAACACTTTGCCGCCTGACTCATGTAAACCCGGAGCTTTCCCATTATCTGATTAATTAAGTACATGTAAACTCGTTGATCCGATAACTGACACAATCTGATTTTCTGCAGTTATCAGATTATTATGTGCATGTTATAGCACTCACTGTTAGGTGACAGACTACTGCCTACACCGAGTACAGCTTCACTTTCACTGCATTCATCTGCCATCTGTGCCAACAGCTCAGATGGCTCAGCGGCAGGCAGATGATAGCCATCCGACATGACCTCCATCAGACATTAAAAATCGTCAGGAAAGCATCGAACCAGTCCTCAGACTCGGATAGAAAAAAACTATTAATGAAAAGTGAAATTCTAAAAAATTTTTATTTATATTTTATATATATAAGTGAGGGGTAAATTAACTTTTACCCTAAGAGCCCAAATTGTATTCCATTATTTATCCATATTATTTTATTCCATTCTTTGTTCTGATGGCACAACTAGTATAACAACTACTGCAAATAATCCAAAGAAGAAAAAGTGTGATACGCACAAAGATTGCAAATCATTTCTCTGTGATACTGCCTTTTCTTATGTTGTTATACGTGTTTTGTTTTGTAAGTTATAACAGCACCTGTCCTGTTTAAAGGAAACCAGAGAGCAAATAAACACCAAATTAAACATGTAATTATTGAAATGCTAAATTACTGTCAAAATGTGTATCTGAAAGAGTACATTTTAGAGAGCTGTAACAAACTGCTGTGACTCACCTGCCACTGTGCCAGTAATTAATCAGAAAGAGCATGTAGACAGATGTAATGGCTGTTGTTACATATTGTTGTTTATCTAACTGGGGGTTGATGGGAAATCAATCCAGATTAAAGTAATAATTGTGAGTGCAGTCAGGGTAATTATCTCCATTGATTGTCACCAAACACATTCAAATTAGTTTGCAAAAATGGGCACGTTGCTCTCAGTGATGAGCATGTAGAATTAATTTGTGTATAATTTCTAAATCCTGTCATTTCAGTTATCTGATTATTACTGGATGGTTCCCATTAGGACCTCAAGCTATTTGGAGAGATTCAAAAGCCATGGGAGTAATCAGACCCAACTTCCAAATTGTTCCTAGCTTATTAGTCGTGTCTAATTACCTTGCTTTGGTACGCACAGCTTCTGTCGAGTGCCTTTAATTGTGCGCTGAACTTGGGTTTCAATCTACATTTCATGCTGTTTGAACTTTTAGAAAGACATAAAAGCAACATTATAGGGAACAGGTAAAGCTTCTCTACAGTATAAATTGTGGAATTTGAACTCCTCTTCAATCGAACAATTCAGACATTGAACAGTCCCTTTGAATATTTTTGCCCCCAAATTCGAACAACAATTCTGACTTCGAACATGGACATCCTAAATAAAACACTCAATGGTGCGATCTTCCAAAGATGATGCACCTAATCCAGTCCAGTCAGTGGCAATAATGCACTGATATGATATGCTAATCAACATAAACTCAAAAGAAGAAGAACTTAGGGTACGATCATAGGCATATTATGTATATTGTATTATATTATATTATTATATTATGAACACTATATTAGTCTATGGGTGTGATTTCAGACTCCACCTCAGTCTGTGTGATAAGATGAAACTGTGTTTGCCCCAATGGCTATAAAGTTTCACTTTATTTTCACTTCATTTCATGGCTTTATATTTCAATTATTTCATGTATTTATTGATTAGTATTATTGTATTACATTTGTTTGCTTTATTCATATTTTTAATCATTAATTACAAACTAATGGAGGCTTCAAAAGCAATCATTTAGGGGTTGGGAATGGATAAATCCTATTTATGTTATTTCTTAATGGGAAATTTGAGTCTGACTTTGAACAAATCAGAGTTCTGGTTTTCCTTCTGAAACCAATTAAGTTCAAATTCCAAGGTTCCACTGTACTGGACTGTTGAACAGAAGGTTAAGGGTTCAAGTCCCAGCATTGTCCCTTGAACAAGGACCTTAAACCCTCAACTGGACTGCAAGATCAGACTAGCTCTGCTTAATGCTGGAAATATTTTTTTATAGTCTACAAAATGCATTTATTTGTAGTTGCAGCTTCACTGTACAGGACCGCATGTACAGAATAAGGAAGCTGAAAATGTCTCATTAAAAGCCGAAATGGGTTTATCCATTAAGGCATTTTATTTGTTTAAGGCACTGCCTTAACAATGTGTTACCACAATATTATTTTTAATGGTCTACAGTTATGGACTTCATTTGAAATGTTCCTTCACTATTCCCCACATACTATCTACCGCACTATTAGCCTATAGAGATCAGAGGTGATAAGGCGCGAATTTGACAAAAGAATCTGGACACACTTGCTTTACACCTGCTTGACAGTAGCTTTATATACAGTGTAGTTGGAGCCAAAAGTCTGAGACCACTAGTGGAAATGCTGCTTGTTTGTTTCGTCTCTGGAAGGATGATGTGTTTGACCACAGTACGAATTTTAGATCTTAGTGTAGGTGCTAAAAACGCTCTTCGCACCTACTTTGGAAATGAAGGTGTGAAGCTGTAGTAAACAAGCTTATTAGTGTTATACTCAACATGCATTTTTAAAAAGATTCCAGACTACTGTGTACTTGTGCGTACTGTATAAAGGTTACTACAAAACTGAATTTTACCAATAATATGTTTGATTAAAGAAATCTCTTTGTCTGAGATGACTGACAGTACGCAATAAGGAAAGCTATATCTCCTCCTAAACGTCTTTTCAGACCAGAGAAAGCTAATCTTTTCTGACTTCAGTCACAACGCTGTCACTTATTGTGTCAAGCCCAACAGGTTTATGATGAGATCGCACTCAGTCAGAAACAGGTGTGTGTTTGTAGCTTAGCTACTAAATGAACTGTCTGACGGATCCTATATTCTTCAGTCTACAGAAAAGGTGCTTTATTTAGTCCTTTATGTAGCTCAGCAAAGATGTGATGATTATATAGCTAACAGATTACTGTTAATCATGCTCTGTGAACAGATGGACTGGTGATATATGGGGAACTCGCAGCATATGAGACAGTCTGAAACCACAGTGCTAATGACTCACTGTTCTCAGATCCTGCGGCACAGGCAGAACATGTACTGTGTCTTTTGTGTGACAAGCTACTCTGGTGTACCAGACGCTAACTTTAAATTAGCGTAAATTATTTGCTTGGAAACATAAAAGACTGTAAAGACAGTAAGAGATGGGCATCTTACAAATAGGGCTATGGGCTGTGTTTAATTATTAAGGCAGTTAAGTGAGAAAGGGCAATGCCCAAAAGTCCAATGCTGGTAGATGGGTGGAGGTGGGACTTGAATTCACAACTTTCTGATTAGTAATCCAGACCCTTAAACTGCACATAAACATTACAGGGCAAAAGTCTTAGACAAAAATGTCCAGCCACCAGCATCTTGTGAGCACTGATGGATTAGAGGATGACTAACACGAAATGTGTAGCAACAGGTGAGCTGTTGTCTCTGACTTTACATCTAGGTGGAGCACTGAGGTGAATGTCTCTGATAGTCTGACTCTGAAGTGGACAGTGAGGTGAATGGTGTTTTAAAACTCCAGCAGCACTGCAATCGTACCAGCTCAACACACACTAACACACCATCACTGCATTAAAGGCACTGCAGGTCTGAGAATGTTCCACTACCCAAATAGTGACTGATCTGTGCTGGTCCTGTTGGGGTCCTGACCATTAGAGAACAAAGTAAAAGGGAATGACAAAGTACAGTGGGGCAAAAAAGTATTTAGTCAGCCTCTGATTTGTGCAAGTTCTCCTACTTAGAAAGATGAGAGGTTTGTAATTTTTCATCATAGGTACACTTCAACTATGAGAGACAAAATGAGAAAAAAATCCAGGAAATCACATTGTAGATTTTGAAAGAATTTTAATTGTAAATCATAGTGGAAAATAAGTATTTGGTCACCCACGAACAAGCAAGATTTCTGGCTCTCACAGACTTGTAACTTCTTCTTTAAGAAGCTCTTCAGCCCTCCACTCGTTACCTGTATTAATGGCACCTGTTTGACCTCGTTATTTATCTGTATAAGAGACACCTGTCCACAGCCTCAAACAGTCAGACTCCAAACTCAACCATGGCCCAAGACCAAAGAGCTGTCCAAGGACACCAGGAAGAAAAATTGTAGACCTGCACCAGGCTGGGAAGAGTGAATCTACAATAGGCAAGCAGGTTGGTGTGAATAAATCAACTGTGGGGAGCAATTGTAAATGAAAATGGAAGACATAACAAGACCACTGATAATCTCTCTCGATCAGAGGCCCCACGCAAGATCTCATCCCGTGGGGTCAACATTATCATGAGAACGGTGAGCAAAAATCCCAGAACTAAACGGAGGGACCTGATGAATGACCTGCAGAGAGCTGGGACCAAAGTAACAAGGCTACCATCAGTAACACACTACGCTGAGAGGGGACTGCAGTGCCAGGTGGGCGTGTTCCCCCTGCTTAAGCCAGTACATGTCCAGGCCCACTGAAATTTTCCAGAGAGCATATGGATGATCCAGAAGAGGATTGGGAGAATATCATGTGGTCAGATGAAAACCAAACTTTTTGGTAAAAATTTAACTGGAAGAAGAAGAATGCCGAGTTGCATCCCAAGAAACACCATACCTACTGTGAACCATGGGGGTGGAAACCTCATGCTTTGGGGCTGTTTTTCTGTAGAGGGAACAGGACGACTGATCCGTGTTAAGGGAAGCAGAATGAACGGGGCCATGTATTGTGAGATTTTAAGCCAAAACCTCCTTCCTCAGTGAGAGCATTGAAGATGGAACGTGGCTGGGTCTTGCAGCATGAAGGTGATCCCAAACATACCGCTCGGGGGCAACGAAGGAGTGGCTCTTGTAAAAAAGCATTTTTCAACGTTCCTGGAGTGCCTAGCCAGTCTCCAGACCTCAACCCCATAGAAATTTGTAGAGGGAGTTGAAAGTCCGTGTTGCCCAGCGACAGCCCCAAAACATCACTGCTCTAGAGGGGATCTGCATGGAGGAATGGGCCAAAATACCAGCTACAGTGTGTGCCAACCTGGTGAAGACTTACAGGAAACGTTTGACTTCTGTCATTGCCAACAAAGGTTATGTTAGAAAGTATTGAGTTGAACTTTTGTTATTGACCCAATACTTATTTTCCACCATAATTTACAATTAAATTCTATAAAAATCCTACAATGTGATTTCCTGGATGTTTTTCCTCATTATGTCTCTCATAGTTGAAGTGTACCTATGATGAAAATTACAGATTTCTCATCTTTCTAAGTAGGAGAACTTGCACAGTCAGTGGCTGACTAAATTTTTGCCCCACTGTATGTAGAGAAACAAATTAGACTATGGCCTGGAACTGTGGAACTACAAAGTGCAGTGAGCACTCAAACTAAAAAAAGAGCAAGCGGAATATAAAATCGAAAAATATAGAATGCCTAAGACTTTTGCCACAGTACTGTAAATTCACATGCAGAGGTTTTAAATACCAATGTTCATTTACCTGTTGCAGTTATCTTCCAATTGAGTTAAGTAGTGTTTAATCCCAATGAGTTTCCCTATATGTGGTCCATGTTCATTTTAGCAGATTAAGCTTTTCTTACAATTTAAGCTGAGCCAGTTGAAGGAAAAGAGCTCAACACTGGTCAGGAAAGGAAACTCAAAACCTTCCAATTAGTAGTACAGATCACCAACCACTGAGCCATCATCAACAAACCCCAGCTATTCTTTTAAATGTCAAGTCTACAAACATTACTTCGCGTTTCGACTTAAATTTACTTTATAAGACAATTGCTTCCAGAAGTCAGCACAGCGTGGCATTGAACTATGAAACACAACTTCTGGAACGCTAACAAAAAAGCAAACTACCACAACTGCTGTAACACATATGCCATAAAGCACTAGCAAACGGATAATTAACAAATAGATTTATGCAAATAAATCGGCATAACAAGGCAAAAACATGTCTTTATACAGTTTATAATATTTAGAAGATTCTGAACTTAGAATTTACCATAGCAGTTGGTTAAGCGAGTGCTGTTGTGATTAGTAATCCAAACTCATAAACAGTAGATATAAATCACAGCCAGATTTTAAATACCAAGGGAATTACGGTCTATATAAAACATGTCCATTCAGCAGATAATCTTTACTTGTAAATTAAGCTGACAAGTAGCAGGTAATGGGCTCTATATAGTCTCCTAACTCTGGTCAGGATTTCAGCTCTTCCATTTAAGGGTCTGGATTCCTAACCACTGAGCCCCCTTCATAAAAAATCCAACCCGTTTTCATGACAAGGCTACAAACATATTAAGTGCAAAAGACAGCTGTTTTCATACATAGGCACAGTATGGCACTGAACTATGAAAAACAATTTCTGGAAAGCTTACAAAAAGGCAAACTGCTGGAATAGCAGGTATAAACAAATGGTTAAGTTACAAGAAATTATAAGAATGCAAAAATGTATCTGTGTAGCAGTTGGATGATGAGTATGTGCCTTGCTCAAGAACCCAGCATTGGCAGTTTGGCAGAGCTAGGATTTAGTAATGCCTTAAAAATTGTCCCTAGATATAAAGACATTGAGTGTTTAAATACCAAATGCGTTTCCCTATATATATACAGTACATGTCCATTCAACAGATTAACCTGTTCTTGCAAGACGTCTTGATGCATGCTCAATAATCCAGGTAAGAAAATTCCAGAAGTTGAATCTGTTCATCTGGACAAAGTTTTGTCGGAGAAACGTTTCGTAGCCATCTAAGTGACTTCTTCAGTCTCAGCAGTTGGAAAACTTCCCCAATCTTATATACAGCACCTTTGCATAACGACTGGTACCAGCACCATTGCATAACAATGGGACCGATGATCAGTTTAATATGCAGATTGACAATATCCATTAACGACAATGGCCACGTGTGCCTACAGGCCAGTGGCCAGTCTTTCAAGGATGAAGACGTGCAGATCCTTGATCGGGAGGAACGATGGTTTGAACGTGGAGTAAAAGAAGCCATTTTTGTAAAAAGGGAACGTCCATCCCTGAACCGAGGAGGGGGCCTCAGAGTACACCTCTCACCATCTTACAACGGAGCCATCGCAGCCCTTCCCCAATCCTGTGTGAATGGCACACGTGGCCATTGTCATTAATGGATATGTCAATCTGCATATTAAGCTGATCACCGGTCCCAGTTATGCAATGGTGCTGTATATAAGATTGGGGAAGTTTTCCAACTGCTGAGACTGAAGAAGTCACTTAGATGAGTGACGAAACGTTTCTTCAACAAAAACTTTGTCCAGATGAACAGATTCAACTTCTGGGTTTTTCTTACAAGCGAAGCTGAGCAGTTGAGGGAAAATGCCTTAACACTGGCCAGGATTTGAACTCAGAACCCACCATTTACAAATGAAGAAGCCTAGCCACTGAGCCCCGATCGTATAATCTCCAGCCATTTTTTAAAATGTCAAATCTACAAAAGTTACTGAAGCTTTTGAGTTCATGCTAAGACAGTTGTTTCCAGAGGTCGGCACAGTACACTCTTGGGCAAAGAAAATGAGAAAGAAATTATCCTAAAAACAAATCATTAGTAAGAAAATGCACTCCTCATACATGCCTCATACATTTATATCATTTGGCAGATGCTAAAATCCAGAAATTAAGCACTTCCCTTAATGACCCAATACTAACCGCTTGGATTTAAACTCACAGACTTACGAATAGTATTTCAGACCCCTAATCAGCAGATAAGGTCAGACATAAATCACATACAGGGTTTGTATACTGAATTCTCTGCATATTACATTTCCATTTAGTTAATCACTTTCAGGGTTTGTATACTGAATTCTCTGCATATTACATTTCCATTTAGTTAATCACTTTATCTTACAATTGATCAGAGCTGTTGAAAGTGAAGCACCTTTCCCAACTGGCAACCTGGCAGAGCTAGTATTTGAACTCACTCTCTTTTATTTAATGTCCAGAGTTTCCAACAATAAGCCTCCACAGTCAGTTTATTCTTTGTGTCAAGCCTACAAGCCTTCTGACCTTCCCTGAACAGTCCAGTCAGAGTGTGTCTGTCAGACAGCTGACCTCCAGACATCAGCGCAGATCCCAGAACAGTCTCAGGTGACATCAGTGCAAGTGGTAGTCCATGGCTCTGTAATGCCACCGATGCTGTAATTTGACAGTTCTGAAATTGGACCCGTTTGTGCGCTACAACAAAGGCTTCTGGCAAGCGCTCGCTGGACCAAGAATACACTGCTCAATGTGTTTTGGTGAAGATAGCAATTAAGCACCTTCCGTGAAATCCCGACAGGATGAAACCTCTGTTCAGTTCTTCTTAGAGCGGCCTGGTTCCTTCACCGCCTGCCCAGCTATACGGACCATTATTCCCTCTACTTCTGTTGATCTCTTGCTCTTGAGATAACTACCATCATTTGCACGCCTAGCCCTTTTTTCTCCCCACCGAAAGCAGCTGAGCTAAATTTGTTAGAACACCATATTGGAAGAGAAGAGGCTGGAACAATAGGCAAGGTTTTGAGATCAGCACTCTAAATAGTGGCCTCATTTCCATGATGAACCTAAGTCTTTTCATTTATGCGGCGCTCCCGTAGCCCGCAGTAATGTGTTTATCTGATTGAATCTGTTCTCTGCATGAAGCTCGCTGAAATTTCATTGCAGCGGTCCTCGGCTTAATGAAAGGCAGTGCAAACGAGCTGAAGGCTCAGCGCCAGAAATTTGTTTATTCCATTTTGCTCTTTTAGGTAAGAACATGTAGTTAATCTCATGGGGATTCTTTTAAATTAACTGTCTCATCCAGTTCATGAATCTCCACAGCTAATTCTACTTTCTTTAGAATTCCAGAATTGACACTGGAAACCAGAGTTGCAGTCTAGTTTCAAAATCTCCATTATATATACATCTACATTATGTTCTGTGGAACTATTGATAGAAATGGTCATTGCTCGGACATTACCACAGTCAAGTGGTCTTTTTATGCTTCTGTAATGTGAATATAAAGGTCATATTTACAAGAAAACTGCACTAACGATACAGAAATGCGTCAGAGATAACACTGAAGACACGAGAGTATCGCTTCTGTCTACACGGCATCCGAAGCCTAAACCGTTACACATATCAGTCACTCAGGAAATACACAATTCTGTGGTTCCTCAGTCGCAAGCACACATTAACAATCACACACACTCTAGAACCAAAATATAAACACACAATGGAATATAAACATAAACAAACCAAGAGGAAATGAGTCCAATTGAAGAAGCAGTATTTTCCAGAACAGGCAATGCAATATCACCTTATAAACACTTACAGGCAAATCCAGGGTGGTGCTACTAGTAGGAAGTCACAGTGGTCAAATGACCGGCCCTCTGCACTTCTAGGTATATGTTGGTGAAGCTGGCACGGCGCTTGTAATGCTAAGCAGAGAATAGACGTTTCCATGTCATGAGTCTTCTTGTGTCTGTGTCCTGAGTCATTGCAAATCTTTATTGGGTGGGACTGTGGTAGTCTACCGTGTAAGGTACTGGACTATGGACCAGAAGGTCCAGGGTTCAAATCCCACCTCTGCCAAGCTGAAACTGTTAGGCCCTTAACCCACCATTGCTTGGATTGTAGAATAAGGGCATCTGCTAAATACTGTAAATGTAAATGTATTGGAAAATATCAGCATAAATTGTAGCTCTATTCCTTTTCTCTTGGGTTCTGTTTAGTTTTTTTTCCCTTTTGGCTCATATTCTCTTTTCAAGACAGCTGAACATTTAGATAAAAATCAAACATAAGCTTATTAAGTATCTTTTGAAGTAATTGTGTATACAGTTTATTTTCCAGGTAGTGTGTTATTTAAATTTAATTTAACATGTGCAAATTATGTTTTGACAAACGTCAGAGCTAATCCTTTTTATAATTTGACCAGCTGTTTATGGTGCAATGTCCAAAGATAATTGGACATAATATAATAACAGACTTTTGTTTATTCCTATAATTTGTCATAATTGTTTAGACCTCGGTCTAAATGGTGCTTAGCTGTACATTACATGGGGTACTTGAGTGCTGACAGTGCCTTCTGGCTAGGTTGGGCATCACATGCAGGGACAATTGGCTGCATCTGAGTGAGATGAGGCAGGCCGGTTGGGGGAACATCTGCATTTCATCAGCAACCCCAACCCTGCGATTGACTGTCTGTGCTCAGTGTAGGTTATGTACATTACTAGAAATGGTACATGACGTAAAAATGGAACCTCTGGCTGGTGGACAGTATCTGCCTTGATCTTTCAGTTTTGTTACCAACACTTACCTTGGATTCAAACCAGATGCCCAGCTGAAACATGACATGATTAGCTCAACAACAATGTAGTGACTTCCATCCACACAGCTTGCCTTCCACACAATCACACAGTTGTGAGCTTCAGTGTTCAAACAGTGCAACAAAGAACAACCATTGTGTCTGTACAAACGCTTTGCTCTGCAGCCAGAGGCCATATGTAACATTGTTGTAAGCTATAATTTAAATATACTATACTTCCCAGTAAAAAAAGTGAAAATGTAGCACTTGACTGGCCGGTTACGCTTCACTCATCTGTGTGGGTGAAAATGAAACACAACAGCATGACTTCTTGCCTGGCGGCTCAGAGAGCCGCTGTGAAAAGATCTAAAAATGCTTTAACAACAAAGTGACCAGGGTGAATTGGCCTTAAGATGCATATACACTGTAGAATGGTTTTAACAGATGGCGCTCTGAACAGAATAGACCTCATCCGAGGACTGCAAATCCTTCCCAACATGGCCCCATGGGCATTCTGCCTCCATTTTTGCCCCACCTTATCCAGAGCCAGGTGTCAGTACAGCCTCCTGTCCATCAGACACGGCCATGTGCCCAAGTGATGCCCAATCACGTTTCAATACGAGTCATTCAGCTCAATGGGTACCATTTTTTTTGCTTGTTGTAACACTTAAAAATTTTCTATTAAGTTTAGTTTTTCAACACTGAATCTAACAAACCACGTATTTAACTATTCAGAATTGGTCAGGCAACTTTATTTTTACATGTTTTTTACTGTTACCTGTTACTCAGACCTATTACTCTTTATATGAGTAACACGACTGAGTTTTCAGCACAGAATTAGCAAATACATAATATGTAACCACATAGCATCCATACTAATAGCATTAGGACTCTGAGTACATTCTAATGATTTACCAAAATTGTATTTTTACGATAAACTAATACTTATATAAATAATTCAGGTAACAGGATGGTAAGTTGCGTTTGTGGACTGTGGTGGCCTAGCGGTTAAGGTACTTGACACTGGACCAGAAGGTCCAGGGTTCAAATCCCACCTGGGCCAAGCTGCCATTGTTGGGTCCTTGAGCAAGACCCTTAACCCACAATTGCTTGGGTTGTAAGACTGTACCAATTGTAAGTCGCTCTGGATAAGAGCGTCTGCTAAATGCTGTAAATGTTAGGTCTTCCCATGGTTTTCAGAAAATTCAGATGATACAACTTCCTATTAAACATGTGACTTGTGGCATGTTCCTTAATTTTCATAAATGGGAAGATGTTAGGGTGAGGGACTAAGTGAAAACCTGGGGACATGATTAAAGTATTTTTTAAAGTAAATGATTATAGATTTCTCATGGAAAAAATATTTAACATATTTGTAATATTTAATATATATATGTGTGTGTATCATTTACACATGTTCTGTTCTGGGGATGGAAATGGCACCCATTCGGAGGAATGGCTCATATAATGATAGATAATGAACAATTTCTGTAAAACATACAGTCCCGTGGACACAAAAAGACATTTTATGTATCTTATTTTTTCCAAAAAGAATACCGAGATCCATCATCAATTCGCACCTGAGGAAAATCAGCTGTGACCAAACAGGCTATTTTGCAAGGTAAATACCACAGCGAGGTTTCTGTAAGTCAGGAGGAACGTGAATGTGACGGACAGCTATGCAGCGTTAAAGCGGTGGGTTCATAGCATAGATAAACACACCACACACCTTTCACCCAACACTGCACTCTTGTCCTTTTAATGACACGGACATGTGCTAACACCTCACACACTTCACATTCAGCACCAATGATTGATGTTGCATGGGTTGGGCTGGGCTGGGCTGGGCTGACTGAGACGATCGTTCGTCGCAGTGGTACCACAAATCACAGAGAGGAAGAGTGTGGAGAAGGCGTGAGGTGTTCAGAGACCAGCGACCAACGAGTCGACCACAATTCACCCACACAAAGAAAGCACGATATTCACACAACAAGGAACGCTCTTATTTCTTCTCCTAAAGGGCAGCCGTGTGCCTTCGGTGTGGCCGTGAGGAAAAATCTGTAGAGCCCTGGGGATTTTTTTATGTTCTTCCCAATCTTTATACCAGCAGCAATATGTCACTTCACAATCTCCAAATCCCATAAATCGCTTTCCCCGGATGCCGCAGCAGTGCGATGGCCATCATTTCAGCACTTCAACTAGGAGAGACAAAATCAGAATTTTTTTTTTTTTAAGAATTTAATTGTAAATTATGGTGGAAAATAAATATTTGGTCAATAACAAAAGTTCAAGTCAATACTTTGTAACATAACCTTTGTTGGCAATGGCAGAGGTCAAACGTTTCCTGTAAGTCTTCACCAGGTTGGCACACACTGTAGCTGGTATTCTGGCCCATTTCTCTATGCAGATCTCCTCTAGAGCAGTGATGTTCTGGGGCTGTCGCTGGGCAACACGGACTTTCAACTCCCTCCACAAATTTTCTGTGGGGTTGAGGTCTGGAGACTGGCTAGGACACTCCAGGACCCTGAAATGCTTTTTACAGAGCCACTCCTTTGTCTGTGAGAGCCAGAAATATTGCTTGTTTGTGGGTGACCAAATACTTATTTCCACCATGATTTACAATTAAATTCTTTAAAAATCCCACAGTGTGATTTCCTGTAATTTTTTTTTCTTATTTTGTCTCTCATAGTTGAAGTGTACCTATGAGATATTATATATATATATATATATATACATACTGCATATACTGCTCAAAAAAATAAAGGGAACACTTGGAGTTATATTATTTTGTTTAAGTGTTCCCTTTATTTTCTTTGTGCAGTATATATCTGTATACACACACACACACAAACACACATAGGCGTGTAATAAATGAATACTATTTTTGATGTTTGACTTCTTTAGAATTTATTTAACTGTTTCAAGGTCCTGCACAATTTTGTATTATTTTAGTGACAAATAAATAGCAATTTACTCCATTATGTTATATTTTGTTTTACAAAATTAGCAAAGTGATGTTTAAGTAAATACTGCTGTCTTAAGTCTCTCCCACATGGTGACACGAGGTATATATGGTTTATTAATTCAACAATGGTATCGGATTGATTTTGGGTATCAACTGATATGCAAAGTTTATGTATCGGTATCGGAACCGAAAATTCAGGTTGGTGCATCCCTATTCAATACTGTTCCAATAATTCATCCTGGCTCGACTACAGACTTTGTCATTTATTGGATTTTAGCAGTTTTAATTGTTTAATGTACTGAAATAACAATGTACTCGCTTAATCTGTGTGTGTGGATAGTTGGCGGATTTGCTTGTTGTTGAATTAGCATCGCGCTTGGTTATAGCCTGGGTTACAAGCCGAGCTAACGGAATTACCTGCGGCTTATCTGATCAACATCCTGGCTTGTTTCCATGCAGTCAGATAATCCACATCACACTGTGCACAAAGAATATGATCAGCTAAAAGCAAATCAAAGACTGTATCATCAAGACAAATCTCTGCTCAGATCCCCGGCATAGTTGAGAAACCATTCCTGCGTCTCAATTTAGGATTCTGTCAGTGCCCTGAGTGAAACATGGTACTGGAAGGGTGATGATGACACATGGCTGAGTCAGGATATGATACAAGCAGGGAATCAATCTCAGTTTTTGTGTTTGTGACGGTCTGACATGGCTTTGGCATTAAGCCTCAGTTTGTTTAGGCTCGATCAGAACCCGCCGTGCACTGTGTAAATCACATTCAGGAGCCGCAGCAGCTACAGAAAGGCGCTCGAGCATTGACTGTGGCGGCTGTGCAAGGTGTGTACGTGCTTCATTTACTCACCAAGAAGAGAATATGAAAGAGTTTGGTAATGCTGCGGCAGTGCTAAGCACATGGTGTAAAAATCACTGAGCAAATCTGAATGCTGTCTGTTGTGTATTTAATGACTCAAAGCAGCTGTAATTTTAGGGAACACATTCCCAGTCCTGTGTAATGCCAATTGGGAAATGCAGCACTGACTTAGCATAACGTTACATCGCCTTTGTATTTTGCATTTCTCTTTTCTTATGTTCTGATGCAATTATAAGTATGTAGCGGTGTTAAAAAGTCATGGTGAATCTGTCCAACTGTCTGCAATACAATCACATCAAACACAAAAACAGCTAATAATCAGTACAGCCATCACAAATCGATTCACGTTTCTTTCAGAGCTTGCTATCAATTAATTCTGTGTGGTTAAAGGCAATAACTGAAGCTGTCAGTTACTTATATGTAGGAGCATGTGTTACTATAGCATCACAGAAACCTGGGACCGAATTCATGAAAGTGTCTTAAGAAAGAAAATCTTCTTAAATGTGTTTTCTCCTTACTTCTTCTTAAGGAAAAAATGTTTTAAAAAATTGTTATTCTTCAAATAACTTCTTAAGAATTATCTTAGTTTTAGCTTAGCTCTTTTCTTGAAAACATTATGTTCTTAACTGTTAACCTTACGATAGTCTCACAGCTGTCTTAGGCTGTAAGAAATGACAAACTTTAGTTTAGTTACTGGAAATCATTCAAAAGTTTAAAAGCTATTCGATTGAAGATCATCCTTAAAATGCAGAAGTTGTGTACGTGAGGAAAGTATATGGCAAAGCTGTTGCTGTAATCTGTTTTACAATCCCAGTTCCAATGAAGTTGGGACGTTGTGTAAAACATAAATAAAAACAGAATACGATGATTTGCAAATCCTTTTCAACCCATATTCAACTGACAAGATATTTAATGTTCAAACGGATAAACTTTACTGATTTACTGAAATATTCACTCATTTTGAATGTGATGCCTGCAACACGTTCCAAAACAGTTGGGACAGGAGCATGCTTACCACTGTGTTAGGTCACCTTTTCTTTTACCAACGCTCAATACGCGTTTGGGAACTGAGGACACTAATTGTTGAAGCTTTGTAGGTGGAATTCTTTTCCATTCTTGCTTGATGTACAGCTTCAGTTGCTCAACAGTCCGGGGTCTCCGTTGCCGTATTTTGCTCTTCATAATGCGCCACTCATTTTCAATGGGAGATGGGTATGGACTGCAGGCAGGCCAGTCTAGTACCCGCACTCTTTTACTCCGAAGCCACGCTGTTGGAACATGTGCAGAATGTGACTAGGCATTGTCTTGCTGAAATAAGCAGGGACGTCCCTGAAAAAGACGTTGCTTGGATGGCAGCATATGTTGCTCCAAAACCTGTATGTACCTTTCAGCATTAATGGTGCCTTCACAGATGTGCACGTTACCCATGCCATGGGCACTAACACACCCCCGTACCATCAGAAATGCTGGCTTTTGGACTTTGCACTGATAACAATTCGGACAGTCCATTTCCTCTTTGGCCCGGAGGACACGACGTCCATGATTTCCAAAAACAATTTAAAATGTGGACGCATCAGACCACAGGACACTTTTCCACTTTGCATGAGTCCATCTCAGATGAGCTCGGGCCCAGAGAAGCCGGCTGCATTTCTGGGTGTTGTTGATATATGGCTTTCGCTTTGCATGGTAGAGTTTTAACTTGCACTTGTAGATGGAGCGACGAACTGTGTTCACTGACAATGGTTTCCTGAAGTGTTCCTCAGCCCATGTGGTAATATCCGTTACAGAATGGTGTCGGTTTTTAATGCAGAGTTTGGATGGAGACCTGGCTAAAGTGTATCGAAGTGTTACGTTTTTGTACCATATTGTAAACTGCCTATCAGGATGCAAATCATATTATTTGAAATCTAGAGATTTGCAGTCCTAACAGGAGACATTTTCACAAAGCAGTGCACAAAGTTTAGCCCCAAATGAGCAGCCAGAATTGACTGTTGCAAGAAAAAACTCTTGAGCTGCATAAGCAAGAAAAGTTCAGAGGCTTCAGACTCAAATAGAAAACCCATCCTCCTCTGGGTAAGACCAGACAACAAGATTAAGTTCTTAAGAGTCCTAGCTGAATATAAAGTCAATCGAATAGTAATGGTGCATAAAATATAACATGTTTGATGTAGCATGACTAAGAGTCCTGAGAGAATGAAACGGAATTAGTGGAACTGTAGGAGTTTTTGTACCTTTGGAACTTCTTGGAAGGTGAGATGGTTCACTGTAGAGGTTAGTGCAGGTTAGTCAAGATAAAGCAAAGGGTAATGAATCGGGATCTTGCTTCAGTGACCAGTCAGATGGGTCTGGATTTGTCCATTGGTTTCTCTTAAGGTTTCTTTAAAAGTTTTTGGCTTGCCACTGTCACAGCTGTCTCCTCATTTGGTCTCCGCTCAGCTCTTTCTAAAGAGCTCTTAAAAACAGTAGTGGTTCTTGACCATTTAAAATGTGTGTGGTGGGGTTGGCCGGCTGGGGCCAGTGGATATGTTCAAAAGGCCAATTCCTTTCTACCAAAAGGCGTGTTATATTAAAAGCACTATATGAATAAAACTGTGTTTGCTTAAGTGCAAGTTAAGTGTAATTCAGCCATTTACAGTTTTATCATTTGAAGAAAACTGACTTGATGATTTCCCTCAGCGGTATGCAGTGGTACCTCGGTTCTTGTTGTTAATTCGTTCCAGAGGTCTTGTCAAGAACCAGAAACGTCGGGTACCGAGCAAATTTTTCTTGTAAGAAATAATATATAAATTGAATGTATCTGTCCTGGACCCCCAGAAAATCCACACTGTATAAGACATTATATGCATCAATGGATTTGTAGGATATGTTCTGACAAATCCATCATAAGACAAGAGCATCATGAACCGCTGTGTTTAATGAGTCTTTGGTAGAGCGGTCTATACTGTATAATAGCTGAAATATGGAAAGGATACTTTGATAAGTAATGATAAGTAAGTTATTGATTAAAACACTTACATTAACAAAAAATCATTAACACACAGCTTATTTTATAATAAAGTGTTAAAATAATGTCATGTACTTTAGTGAGGAATGGATTGAAAGTAAAAAGTAAAGTTTTTTTGCAAAGGGGACAGGACGACTGATCCATGTTAAGGGAAGAATGAATGGGGCCATGTATCGTGAGATTTTATACCAAAACCTCCTTCCATCAGTGCGAGCATTGAAGATGGAACGTGGCTGGGTCTTCCAGCATGACAATGATCCCAAACACACCGCTCGGGCAACTGAGGAGTGGCTCCGTAAAAAGCATTTCAAGGTCTGGAGTGGCCTAGCCAGTCTCCAGACCTCAACCCCATAGAAAATTTGTAGAGGGAGTTGAAAGTCCGTGTTGCCCCAAAAAACATCACATTGCTCTAGAGGAGGAGATCTGCATGGAGGAATGGGCCAAAATACCAGCTACAGTGTGTGCCAACCTGGTGAAGACTTACAGGAAACGTTTGACCTCTGTCATTGCCAACAAAGGTTATGTTACAAAGTATTGAGTTGAACCAAATTTATGGACCAAATACTTATTTTCCACCATAATTTACAATTAAATTCTTTAAAAATCCTACAATGTGATTTCCTGGATTTTGTTTCTCATTGTGTCTCTCATAGCTGAAGTGTAGCTATGATGAAAATTACAGACCTCTCTCATCTTTTTAAGTCGGAGAACTTTCACAATCAGTGGCTGACTAATACTTTTTTGCCCCACTGTAAGTTTAAGCAAGTGCGCCGAGTACCGAGCAAACGACGAGAACCGAGACAAAATGTGTCGAGAAACGAATTTGACGAGTTCTCAGTTGGTCTAGAACCGAGGTACCACTTTATGTCGCCTCTGTACTTTACATCCTGTTTGATCTTGTTTACCGGGGTCAATGGGTACCCAATATGGTATAAGAACTTAATTATTTTCCTGTTTTATCCTCAGTTGTATTCATGGTAAATACTGGACACAGGCAGAAGTCCATGTTGGACTGTAGCGTATATGTTTAGTCATTTAGCAGACCCTTATCCAGAGCGACTTACATCTGATAAAATTGTACAGTCCAAGCAATTCTGGCTTGCTCAAAGGCTCAACAATGGCAGCTTGGGGTTTGAACCCTGGACCTTCTGATCCACTGTCCAGTTCCTTAAGCGTTAAGTGCCTTAACACTAATATCTCCCATCCAGCCTGGCCTGTGTCTGTGTTCTCTTGTGCTGTGGACATTCGCTAGTATTTAGTATGATCTTTATCCTCTTTTATGCAGTGCAACAGAAGGGCTTCATAGAAACAGACTCATAAAGTGTCACAAAGAAGGATTAAGAGGACTAAGAACTGCTGAGGGATGGTCTTTTGTGGCTGTTTGAGAATGATACAGGCTCACAGATTGTCACGTTTCTCTGGGGTAGAGATCAGAGCGGCATTAGTCTTGTTTTCCATACTCTAATGCAGCAATAGCCTATTAATTATTTGCCTTTATGTTTGAGCAAGCAGCCTAGATGTCAGTTTGGAAATGTGAGGGATGTTTGCTCTTGTATTTCGGTCCAGTTCACGGTCACTGGATGGGGAATAGACTTCAGCCTGGCAACAAGAGGCACTGAAGAAGATTTGTGCTATCTCGGCCTTTCAGGCTGGACTGGGTAAACAGTGAAGAACTCGGCTCATCTCTGCCTTTTCTTTCTTGTGCATTGTTTGGGAACTGCCTGGTCAGAGAAGTGGACGTGGAATTAGTGTAACAACGATTCAGTACAACAACAGGATAAACAGTCTTCTTAACTGTCAGTATTTTCAAGCCTTAATAAAAGTGGACTAAAACTATGTGGACAGGTTATGCCTGCAAACTAATCAACCAGCACGTGTGTGTCCGCTAAATGCTGTACATATTATTTCAGTTGGACAGAGCCAAGCAGAGAATTCCTGAGTTTGGGCACTTGGGATAAATGTAGCATAAAACAAGCTGTTGGCCAAACTCTGAGGATGGGAGAGGCATTGGCTCCGATGTAGAACGTCACAGAGTGGCAAAAGTGTCGTGTAACGCTTTTATAATGGCCAAACACTTTTCCCATAAATTTGGGATAAGACCTCAGGTATTAGTAGGGACCAACTAATAGCAGCCACTTAGTATAACTGTGTAATAGTAGCAAGAAATGACAGGAACTCAATCTAATTGGATTGGCGCAGTTAGGAAAGAAATGGTGCATGCGACTAATTATTTGTCTCGTGTAACTCGATTAATTGGGCCCAAGATATTTCAAAAACGCTGACATTTTAGAATCCTCTCTCTCATCACAATATCCAAACCACATACTGCTAGGTTAAATGGTATGCTAAATTACATTGCCAGTGGTGCTGTTAATATTTGTATTTACTTTTGCATATAATTGCGATCACGGTGTGAAATGCGCACGAGATTAGTACCCGCCCTCCAGTCATTCTCTCACACGTGCAGGGTTCTCTGCAGTGGTTTGTTAAATCTCGCCACGGTTCTAAACCAATTTGTGCTGATCCTAGCCTCTGTTTTGCACCCTTAAGTAGAAACACTCAGAACTATTTATTAACTGTCATCAAGCACTCAAAGTCTTGCTGCTGTGAAAGTGTAACTGGAAGTGTTACTCGTTTGAGAGCAGCCTTCAGTTCTTCAGTTCATTTCTGCATATCGATTTTGGACAAATGCTTTTCAGTGCCAAGAACTAGTGCTTTTGAATTGCCGAGATTTAGAGAGCAAGGTGACCGATGACCTATTACTATATAAAGCTGATATGAAAAAAGGTTGGTTTTTTGCAACTGATAAAACGAATAATAAAACAGACACAAAACTTGAACTTTAATGAACATTTTTAGCATTTAAATGCACTGTCTCTGTTTGCAATCACTTTTTTTAATAAGTAAAAATTAAATACGTTTACTATTGGATAACAGCATTTTCTTATTACCGGGAAAACAACGAATATATAGAAATTGCAAAACATAAACAGTGTCAGAGTAGTGCACATGCTAGGCGTGTATTTTTGTTTTTAATCCCAGTTCCAGTTAAGATCACAAGGTGTGATGCTGGACACTAAAGTTTTCATCTTCTCATAAATGGCTTCACCCTCACTGGATGTTCCCTCAGCATCTCTTTGTTTTTGGCCACCTACTAGTCCCAGTTTATGAGCTGCAAGTTGTAATGCTGGAAAAGTTTCTCTGCATTTTCTCCACTATTTTTGAATACCGGCCTCTCAGGCATCGACCGATGATTATTATTTCAAATGCCATTAAGCGGCCTGATTAATCGGTCTAACACTACCGAGAACCGGGAAATCGTCTGTCGATGTCGCTGAAGGCAACCCAGCGAGATTTTCCAACAAATTAGCATGTGTAAAATGGACAATGGATTCATTTAATTGCTTCTAGAAACATTTAGCAATCACCAGCCAACCATTGTGGTGACAGGGATTTGCGTTCTGTTGGTGCCTTCTAGCTGGGTCAGTTGTCACACAAGCGTATAATTGGCCGTGTCTAAAGCCTCTTTCGCACCAAACACTGCTAGGGACTAATTTGGGAGGAACTACCCCCTGCTGAGCTGCTCCTAGAGCCACATTCGCTCCAGGGCCTTTTTGGTTTGTGACCAAAACCACGTGAATTTTGCTTAGACGACTCAAAATTGTGTTGTCATATATATGGCATCATATATATGCCTACTGATGTACAATAATATTTAAAAATGGCAGTTGCCCTCAACATAGGCATTATGGACCAATCACTATGCACTTGCATCACTACATCTGGACCAATCATCATACACTTATGTACAGACAAATCACTTCATATTTACATCACTCAGGGTTCCAATGAGCTGAGAAAATACCCTGCCTTGAAGCAGGAACTAAACTAGGTCCCTATACATGACGTCCTTGCGATGCAGGAACTAAGAAATAGTTCCTCCAGTGTGCACATGGTTTAAGAGAGGCGAATAGGGGCTGAATAGGGGAGTCTTCCCCAGTACCTAAACACAGACCCATTTCAAGCCCTAAGCGATGGACCGGATAGTCCAGGGTCCGCATTCGCATGTACCTTATAAATTCGGAGATAGGAACCCCAGTCAGGATAAAAATGAAGGGCGCTCGAAGATAAACTGGCTTTGCCATAATATAATTTGTAGTATTGTGTAGTGACATGCCTATTGGGAATTCGGTTTCTTTCTGGGATGACAACAGAGTGCTCCTCTTTAACAGAGTGCTCCTAGGTCTTCTCCATCACCATGACACCAAAAACTCTGAGATTCTGTCAAGAAGGTGTGATCATGATCTGTAGCAGTGTGTAGGGAAAAAGTGGTTGTTATTCCTGTGGGGAAACTTTCACATCAGTGGGGGTGCAGATGCAGGTCATGTTGCAAAGTTGCTGTTTCTCAGCTGCAAGCTTTCCCAGATGAGCAGGAACAAAGGGGGGCGGGGAGGGAAAGGAAAAAAACAGTGGAGAAAATGATTTAGCTCTCAGTGCTGAACTCAGGGGGAAATGGTGGAAAGTGGATAGAATTAGAGCTGGGGTGATGAGCGATCCCTATCAACCCTGCTGCTCAAGATAATCTTCCTTCAGGATTCAGTTCCTGCACACACTTTATAATGATAAAAGCAAAAGAATGGGTCTTGTGTGATGTTTGTGTTAATATATGCTTATGTTTCACCTAATAGCTCCTTCGGTCAGTTAAGAATTACTCCAGTGTGTTAAGAGCCACTGGATTAAGGCCTGGTGATTGTTGCTGCCTAGGAAAAGTGTCCCAAATTCTGGAAGTGCTTTTCAGTGTGCTTTTTAATGTGACACGCCAAATGTGATAGCCTCTTGCTATTCTGTGGTTCTTCTCCACTTTGGTGCCTGGCCATCAAATGTCCAGTTTTATCCTACAGTGATATGCGCTTAATAATCCGATAACTGCAGAAAATCTGATTTTGTCAATAATCCAGTCTATGAGTGTACATACACTTGCGTAATCAGTTACTGGGAAACCTCTGAGTGTACTGGCTCAGGCAGTAATCAGAGTTCTACTTTGGAGCCAGCCAATAATCTCACAGAGGGATGTGACGTAAACTTCAAATTTCTGGAATTAAAATAACAAAATCCTTTATTTCCTCGAGCGCGTACTGCAAACACAAACTGCGTTTCACAGTAAAGGTTTCGCGGAGGCAGCATGTAATTCCAGGGTTGCCAGATTTCGCTGTAGATATAAGCATCAGGTTTGTGGAAAAAGCCCAAAAGAAGCGATAATAGGAAGTAATATAAATGTAATTCTTGGGAAATGTAGTGAGGAAAAGCAGTGGTCGCCATTATGTTTTAAGCATGATTAAGGTAGGCTACGCTATGATCTATACAGTATATATTAAACTCCTTGGTTTACAATAAATGCAGCTTACGATGGATTTGTCAGAAAGTACTCCCATTGTAAAAAAAAGGGGGATAACTTGTATTTTGAAAAGGAATACTAATTGAGACTTGCATTAGACAATGTTGGAATGTAATGCTTCTTTAACTTTCTTTGCTTGTCTTAAAGAAGTTAATAATGTTAGGAAATGTGATTTGTTTAGTAGCTTCGGGATTAGCCAATAGATACAGGCCCAGGTCAGTTTGCAAGTAAATATCTTTTGGGCAGAGCGTCAATGAATATGGCAGAGGTGTAGCCAAGCCCTTTGCCCCCCACCCTGAAAGATCATGGATTGACACATGAAGGCACCATCTCTTCCTGACCCTCTTTCACCATCTCTTCTATCAATACGTTGGTGTCCTGCTGTACTTTATGATCTGTTGCCAGGCAACAAAAGAAGAAAATCTTAGACCCGGCGAGTCTCCCTTAAAGAGGAGGCCGTCCAGAGCAAGGCCCTATCTGCCTGATAATGGGCAAATCTCTGCTTCAAAGCTCTCCAGCACCTGAGCAGGGCAGAGCCAGATTGCCCTGGAGATGGGTTTCATGTTTTTTTTCTGCCTTTCTTTTTTCCTCCTAACCCAACGCACGGCTAAGTGCCAAATGATAAGAGGTGCCAGACGAAGTGTCGATGGGCTTTAAATACCTCTGATTTGATTCCAGCCACACAGAGCAACCTCAAATGAATAGATCCCATGAAATGGGCTCTCCAGCGCCAACTCTCCAGGAACAGTACACAGAAAAATCCTAACTTTGAAATCTTTTTGGTAACCATGACGACCCCGGTAAGGATGTTGCAGAGTATTCCTTACAAAATCCAATTCTCTAATTCAAATTCATTATCTAATTTTAACTTCAGACAGAGATGGGCGTTATGGAAACAGAACTTGAAACATTAGCTTATATTTTAAGCATCCTTTGTCATTAGCCGCTCCATTAAAGGCTGAACGTTATCTTTGCCTGACAGGTGAACACAACACTTTCACATTCACAATCCTAATGGCGTTACATTTGTTTAGAATGAAGAAAAGAAATATAGATGCTGAACAATCAAATAAACGGATTAAAAAGTGTTAATCTGCAGTTTGAAAAATACCCTGGCTGAAAAACAACAAAGACTAGCATAATCTCCATGCTGGTTTAAAAGAGTTTTTTTTCCTATAATTAGCAGTTTGCTAATTAGCCCCTGCCTGTGTCATTATACACAAAATTATACAGTCTAACTCAGCTATATAAACTCGGGATATAATGTATTTGGTATTTTAATCCCTGAACCACTTTCCCACTGTAAAAAAATATAATAAGCACAAGCATAGAGGTTGGGACTAGTGGACCAGTAGGTACAGTATTGTGCAAAAGTCTTAGGTCACCATAAGATTAGATCTACCAATGTTTCAGCAATGGTATACTCACCAGACAATAATTTTTTCATCTGTCACTGAGACGTACTTAATATCTGTACTTAATAAATGTAATACCTCTACAAATTCTGACTGGGATTTTTCGACACACTTGCACTTGAGCAATAGCAGCATCTGGCAGCTTCATCGGGATGATAATATGACCCTTCAGCAGTCCAAAAAAGCTTGATTAGGAAGTTTTTTGGGATTTTGGGGCTGCATGAGTTGTCTTGATAAAGGCGTCTGCATAACTGACTCATGTAATTGTTTCGTAACTTTTATTCGGTGATTAAATGTGGAGTCCTTGGTTTTAGTTTAGTTTAGTTTTTTTCTAGTAGTGTTTAACATTAAATACAGACAGGGGTACATGTAAAAAATGACATCCTGCCGGTGGGTAAACCCCCACCCACTTGACAGGTAATTGCAAGCATAAGGTCCAATCAGAAAGTTCACTGCACCACTAAGTTTTGGTGACATCACTGAAATTGGGAGGAGTTTTAATACAGGTAATGCAGCTAGGTATTTCCCTACAGGAAACAGGCCTCTGCTGTTCAAGTATCCTTAATCCGAATGCTTTCTGGAATGAGTTACATTCAGATCACAGGGTCTAAATATATCTGTAGATTTTGCTTACAGATTTTTTTCTCTGCATTTCAGACACTGGTCAACAGCTGACTTGTGCTTATTGCTTCACAAAATCAAAATGTGCAATAATGCCTCGCAATTGGTTAATTAAAAAACTCACATTTTCATATCCAAGTTGGCTACATTATAATTAAATTATAGTTTGTTGTTAAGTAAATAGTGAACCCCTTTTATCCTTCCTTATGGTACCACTTATCATAAGAACTAATATAGCACCAAATGGCGTTGTGGATGAAGTTTGAGTTCGTTGAAATAGATTTTAATGACCTACCTAGCAAAGCAATACAGACTCTCACTCGAGCCGTGATTGTTTTTCTACACTTTGATGAGCTCGAGTGCTCTCAAATGGGCAAAACATGTATTTTCTGTTCATGTTTTCTGCTGAATTACCGAATTACAGTTTGGCCTGAGCAGCCATACACTACTGTAGTTAAGCCTCCCAGCCGACACCATTAAAACCAATTGCAGGTGAAGTGAATGATGTGTTGCTGGGAAACTGGTTATTTGCCTTCATATGGGTGTTACTTTGACCCGTATCACCTGCCCAAACATTGTTGCAGACCATGTACAACACTTCATAGCAACGGTATGCCCTAATGGGAGGATAAGGCACCCTACCACACTGCAAATAAATTGTTCAGGAATGGCTTGCGAAACGTAAAAAAAGAGTCCAAGATGTGGATTTGGCCTCCAAAATTCCCAACACCTGAGTCTAATTGAGCATCTGTGCGATCTGCTGCTAACGTCTCGGTAGCAGATACGACAGGACAATAATTGCAAAGCAGTCTGAAAAAACAGCAGAACTCGGTTTTGATGAGATGCATGGCAAGGTAAACGCATCACCCACTATATCAGAGGTCCACTCGCAACAGGCGGTGTGTGAACAGAGAGACCATGACACGGGCGAGAAGGATGAAGGTGTGATCATTTTGAATGTCATATTTATAGCATTTACAGAGCTCGGAGTTGTGACATTTATTCTCTGCTTTTCTGTAAGTTGCCATAGCATGTTTGTAGAAAATTGTTTTTTTGCCTCACAGTGCATTAAAGCATGACAGAGTTAGCCCAAGGCCATGAGTTCAATACCGCTAATGCTAAGGAATCATTAGCGTTGTGCATTTGTGTGGCAAAGAAAGGGACAATGCTGTGGTAAATCCAGCTCGGTATCCCCACACGGTCGTTCATTGTGTCACTGACATGTGGCTTGTTGCAGAAGTCTTACCCTGTTATTAAAAGGCAGCACTGTTTCTTCCATACCTATCATTCTAGATTTTCACAAACACATAGACTAAAGAGAACCCAGTTTGTATTTTTCCGCTTCTGCCTTCAGCTACCCGATTGCCGCTGCTTTTGCCCCGTCCCTTTTTGTCCGGACATCCCCGCTGCGCCCTGGTTTGCCACTTCTTGTTACTCCTCTTAGGCACATCTTTTTTTGTTTTTCCTCTCCACCCCCCTCCCCCCCTTTTGGTGATTCGTTGGCCCTCCTGTCTTTTTTTTTTGCCCCCCCCCCCCCCCGCTGGTTTTTTTTTTGTTTTCTTGGTCGATATTGGACACACATCCATACAGTGCCAGGTGGAACTCTCTCTTCTCGTTTTTTTTATCCGCTTTTACCTTCCTCTTGTAAAGACCCCCTCCCCAATCTTTTCCGAGTTATTTACTCTTGTTTCCCATCCCGCCCCCGTCTAGTCTAATTCGTCCTTCTCTTCCTTTTGCAGGCCGTTTGAACCCCACTCCGCCCCACTTTCAGCACCCGTAAGTGATCCCTTTTTGTGTCTTTTAGCCCGGGATTTTTGGACATAATATAACTGTCTGGATTGTCCCCTCCACCTTGTCCTCAAATTTTTTCCACCAGGGCTTAAACAAGGAGGGACAGTATTATTTTTCTTGTTTTAGTGAGCCGGTTGAACACCCCCCCCAAAGTATCCCTTTTTTTTGTTGCACCATCCCTCTAGGATTAGCACGTTTTCTTAATTTGATTTGAAGTTTTCCTTTCCCCCCGGTTTTTGACCAATTAGACCCCCGTTCAGGAATAACGTGTCCAATAATGGCAGCCTACCACCGCCCCCCCACCCCCCTTTTCGCTATGGAACCAAACTAAAGGTGGTCAAGTCACACCCAGTGCCTGAGGGCTCCCCCGGGGGACAACCCCCCCCAAAAGGTCAGACCCCTGTTGCCCTGGTTTTTTATGTAAAGAACAAAGATCTATCAAAGTCTGCTTTCACAACACATGTTTGTGGAGTGTATCATGGCACGAACAAAGGAGATGTCTTAGTACCTCAGAAAAAGAGTTGTTGATGCTCATCAGGCTGGAAAAGGTTACAAAACCATCTCTAAAGAGTTTGGACTCCACCAATCCACAGTCAGACAGATTATGTACAAATGGAGGAAATTCCAGACCATTGTTACCCTCCCCAGGAGTGGTCGACCAAAACAGATCACTCCAAGAGCAAGGTGTGTAATAGTTGTCGAGGTCACAAAGGACCCCAGGGTAACTTCTAAGCAACTGAAGGCCTCTCTCACATTGGCTAATGTTAATGTTCATGAGTCCACCATCAGAAGAACACTGAACAACAATGGTGTGCATGGCAGGGCTGCAAGAAGAAACCCACTGCTCTCCAAAACAACATTGCTGCTCATCTGCAGTTTGCTAAAGATCACGTGGACAAGCCAGAAGGCTATTTGGAAAGGAATGTTTTGTGGATGGATGAGTTTTAAAGAAAAGCATTATGTTTGGAGACAGGAAAACACTGCACTCCAGCATAAGAACCTTTATTCCATCTGTTGTACATGGTGGTTTTTTGGTAGTATCATGGTTTGGGGATGTTTGCTGCATCTGGGCCAGGGCGGCTTGCCCATCATTGATGGAACAATGAATTCTGAATTATATCAGGGATTCTAAATGAAAATGTTCATGAAAATTGTCAGGACATCAAGGGGGTTCATTGCAGCAAGACAAACGACCCTAAGCACAAAGCCGAGCCGTTCTACCAAAAAAAACTGGCTAAAGAAGAATAAGTTATGTTTTGGAATGGCCAAGTCAAAAAGTCCATGACCTTAATTCAATGGAAATGCTGTGGAAGGACCTGAAGCGAAGCAGCTAATGTGAGGAAAACCCACCCAACATCCCAGAGCTGAAGCTGTTCTGTACGGAGGAATGGGCTAAAATTCCTCCACGCCGGGGTGTGCATGACTGATCAACAGGTACAGGAAACGTTTAGTAGCAGTTATGCTGCCCGGGGGTTCACAGCAGATACTGAAAGCAAAGGTTCACATATACTTTTTGCCACTCCACTAATATGTAATATTGGATCATTTTCTCAATAAATAAATGACCAAGTATAATATTTTTTGTCTCATTTGTTTTAACGGGTTCTCTTTATCTACTTTTAGGACTTGTGTGAAAAATCTGATGATGTTTTAGGTCTTATTTATGCAGAGAAATATCAGAAATTTTTAAAGGGTTCACAAAAAACTTTCAAGCACCATGTTACAATGAGCACGCCCCGCCCCCCCCCCTCCTCATCCCCGACCCTGAATTCCCCCTCTCAGAAAGGAGATTCTAAAGGGTTCACAAACTTTCAAGCACCACTGTAAATGCGCCATGAGATACCGCTGAAAGTTACAGGACAGCAGAAAGTTACACTTACAAACATGTAACTTACACAAAAAATCTCTAAACACGCCAACAGAAGACATACTTTGAAGCTTGTTGCTTACATATTACATATATACTATTTCTTTGTTTTTACAACTATTCGTGAACATTTGGGTGTGTTTAGAAAACTTTGCTACTGGTAAAAACAACCTTTTGTTTATATCATGTTAGTGGGAAAAGTTTGTAATTTGGGTTGATATTGGTTTGAACCGGGTGTAGGATATGGTTTTCTCTTGATGTAATGAAAATGTCTTTTGAGAGAAGTTTGAAGGACTATTTTAAATGCCAGTGTGAGGATTAATAATATATTTTTAAAATGTTCTTACAATAAAAAAACAGAAAAAACAAAAACATAACTTGTTATGATTAAAAAAAAAGTTGATTACTATATACACCATTGCACACCACTTCCGCCCACCCCCCTTGACATTTTACTTGATCATGTTTACCATTTGTATGAATTACTGACTTTTCTTAAGATGCTAAGCCAACTGAAAAAACAAAAAGCAAAAATACTTTATTTCAATGAAAATAGAATATGTATTTGAAGAGAAAGAAAACATGCTGTGCCATGTATACAAAACGTTTACTTTTTAATCTAATTAATATCAGGACACCCTGAAATAGCTGATGCTGATGGGTTCGTTTGACAAAGGCCTGACACCGCCTGATATAGAAAATGCAGGCTAATTATTTGACCATACATTTAAATTCAAACTTTTCACAATTTTTTTTTCTAACACAAATAACTAAAAAAAATTTTGGCTATGGGTTTGCAAACAATAGTATTGAGGACCCTCTGGGATTGACCTCTGAACATTACTTAACAAACACATAAATCTTTACTGACAGGGTTCCATGAACCGACTGGAAAGATCCAACATAACTGTGTTTGATCAATGCCAGAGTGGATATATCATGCTAAAATGACCTGAGAGGTTTGTGTGGTACCACATTGGAAGAGTACATGCTCTCCAAAAGTGTTTTGTATGTTATTCTTTGTTATTCATTCATTAGATTGGACTGGTCATTTTGTCCTCTCAGAGAGACAGTATATTTTATACCCCAGAGAACTATGGGTCTTTTAACTAGTGACTCACCAATCTCACTTTTCCTTTTCTGATATTGATTCCTGTAGCTGAAATTAAGATATTGGCCAATACCTAGTACCCTTCTGATACCAGTGCCCTTATATTCTCTTCAGTTTAACTGATTGTGGCCATTATTTGTGTATGGCACCATTATAGGCACCACTGGGACTGAAAACACAGTAATTCTAAAGGCTAAATTTGAATGACAATATCTGAAAATAACTTTCTTGATACTGGACAACTTAAATACAGTCCACCCATCTAAGATCTCCATCTAAGAAATTCAGATGTGTGAGTTGTGTGAGTCGAGTCGTGTGACTCGTTTCAGCCGAAATTCATTTCTTGATTCACGATTCACAATAGCTCTCACTCAATGCAGCTCTCTGCGTTTCTCATGTTTTTCTTTATTTTTGCATCTACAGTACTGTATTCTTAGTGCAAATAAGCCTCAGTGGGTCCTAAAATGGTTAGTAATGACAGCCAACTGAATGGAAACCAGGAATTGAATCCTTTTTCAGGCTGCAGTTAACATTAGCAGCTTTGCTAGCACTCGGAGTTCACCAGTAGAGTAAGTGTTTTGCTTTTACTTTGCACTTTTAATCTATTCCTGACTAAAGTACTTGAGATTTTCAGCACTTTATTATAAAATGGACTTTGTGCTAATGATTTTGGCCAACTGTGCGTTAATGTAAGTGTTCATGTAATGTGTAATAGGCTCAGTTTTCATACAGTATAGACTATATTAAACTCGTCAGTTCATGATGCATTTAACTTATGATGGATTTGTCTGAACATATCCCCTTCATAAATCAGGGAGCACCTGTACAATACAACTCCATTCATGTATATAATAACTTATACAGTGTGGAATTTCTGGGGATCTGGAACCCATTCATTCAATTGACATTATTGCTTATGGGAACAATTTGTTTGGTACTTGTCGTTTGCTCAGTTCTTCTGGAACGAATTAACAATGAGAACTGAGGTACCACTGTATACAATAAATTTGAACCTTCTCCGTAGTTTTTCTAGATGTTTCTCGAGTTTATATATCTGATAAAGCTCGCTGTTCCCATGGGGCATTGGTTTTCTTCTTGACTTGTAGAAACTTCTCATATTTGGTAGCGCAACACTTCTGAAGGCGCTTGATTACATTTGTTGTATTACATTCCACACTGCTACTCCAACCCCTAGACATGTTGGATTTGTAAAGAATACAAGTTACAGTACTACTAACGTCTTAACATCTAACAGCATAAAATACTTGTCACTGGCATGCATGGCTCACGTTTGTCATTGGCTATAGCCCTCAGGAGTGACAGGTTATTAGAAAGAGTCAGCTCTGTGATCCAACTGTATTACTGTAACTTTAAAAGTCAACTTGCACTGAAAAAGTTCTTTATTTCTTTTTGACTTGGCAGGCTACAAACTTTTATGATTCACCTAAAAGAGCCTGGATGGAATGTGGATCGGTCACATTTGGCCATTAACTGATGCACATCAAACTGGAAATCTTAAAAAATGTAACATGTATCTCACTTTGTTAGGAACACAGGTTTAATATTTGGTAGAGAGCCTTTGCTCTTACCTTGAATTCTTCATGGCATGACTTCAACAAGGTCACTTTATGAACATCGGTAATCAGCTAGCAAGAACTGCACATGCATTCTTCATTCTGTTTTTCCTGACGTCCCTTCCGTGCCTCCTAAAGGACTACCTTGAGGTTGGCAGAGCTTCTTGCAGAAATTCTTTTTTAACTCTATTGATCCTTTCGATCTGATGCCTCCCAGAGCAGCTCAGCTGGGTCAAGGTTGGGTGACTGACCAGACTGGTCCATTATAAACATTTTGTCTCTTTCCCATACTAACAAGCTCTCGGTTTTGAGGTGTTTTGGGTTCAGTGAAAAGAAAAAAATGGAAAAACTGCGAAAAGTCAGGATAGCTCCAAAGTTTGGGTGAGCAGTCTGTGTTTCCAAACAGAAGGGTTTGGAGGCCACTGGAGACATTGGAGGTGGCGACAGAGACTTGCTTTCAACTCACTACCAGGCTAGATGGCTAACCGAAATGAAATGCCTGGAACGGAAGTATCTGATACTTTAATAACAATCAGCCTTTCACTAATGCGTGTTTTGGGTGCATTTATTCCACTATTTCTGATACAATACCAGTATCAAAGCTCTAATAATACGAAGCTGGGCTTCCTTACAAACTCACCACAATGTTTAAATGAACTTCATGAACGCAAAGAAAAAGCGTAGTGCTTCCATCCACACTTTCTCAGAGCAAAAATCTGAATCATCGAGCAGAACAGCTGTCAACGTGCAGGGTGCCAAGTCATAACAGTAAAAACTTTCGATACATTTAATCAATCATCATACTAGGCTGACGTTAAAGTGGGGAAACGCAGCTCTTAGCGCACCGAGGACCGAGCAGACAGTGCAGATCTACAACAGAACCGAAAAATATAAAAAATCTCTCTCATACTCATAAAATGGTACTTTGTCGGGTGATGAAATAATGAATTACTGGCTTCCTCTGAGCCTTATTAGACTATTTATTTAATGGGATTTTTTAAATCAATCCCATACAGGCTCTAGAAGTCACGTCCTACCATTAATGGTGAATCAAAACATTGCAAACTGAAAGTGAAGCCCATTCATTGCACCACAGGTGCTTGTAGATAACCACTGAAAGGCGTTATTTGTTTTTTGTTTGTTTTTGCCAAGTTCCTAGTGGAATTCAAACTTCAGAGTACGGTTTCTGCTGAATGTGTATTTATCTCAGCCAAGCATCAGCTTTCCTTTTCCCTGTGTGGATATTGTATTGAATTTATTGCATTCAGGTTTATGTGCATTTATGAATCCAATGCTAACATTCCCAGAGGAACAGATCTCTCAACAAGGAGGCTGTTTAAGTGTGATAGATCATAATTATGATGATGGTGTGCTTAAAGATCCCATTTCATGTGTTTACGATGATCTGCATCATGTCAGTGGTTTACATTTACAGCATTTAGCCAGAGCAACTTTCAATTGTTCTAAGCAGCTAAAGCTTAAAGGTCTTGCTCAGGGACACAGCAGTAGCAGCTTCCCAATTTAAGTTTGAACTCAGTCAACATTCACACCACAGCGTGCGTTCATGTTTCAGATTTGAAAATGTGCCTGACACATGTCCATCGTTTAAGGCCGATGCTAGTAGCCCTGTTGCTCAGCATTGGAATGGTGCACCCCGAACATGGGCACGTTTTGTCTAATTGTCAAGATGATTATGACTCCTGGATAGCATATGGCTATTGTTTCTCCAGAATCGTCTGTCTTCTGCTGGGTCTGCAGGTTTCTTAATGGCTTGTTCATGATCTCTTTGATTGCACCCATCCATCTTGTTGCTGGCTTTTCTCCTGTTCTTTATTCCAAGCATAGCTGTCTTTGCCAGTGAAATGGTTCTTCTCATGATCTATCCAGCATTGGCACCATAGCCAACCGACTCGATCAGCAATTCAGGGGTATTCATAAAGATTATTAGCTCTTCGATTCTAAGAAAAATCTTAGAATTCTGGGTTTCTTTCTTAAAGTAAAGATGAAAGTTACTCATAAAGCATCTTAACCCCTAAAAGAGCTCCTAAGGTGAAAACTGTAAAGAGTAGGGAGGAGGACTTTTAGGAGGCTTAAGAGTTCTCTTAAGCAGAGGAGAAAAATCCAGAAAGATGATGAGGCAGAAGAAACGTTCTCCAACCCCTGAATAACAGTAGACGGAGATAATCAAACGCTAATGATTAGATCATGCAGGAGTCACTAATCTCGCATCTCCTACCCAGTCCCACAACGCCATAACACCTGAAATGAAAACTACATATGAACCAACCCCACCAGTTAAATAGATTAAACATGGCAGCATCATACCTGCTAAGTTAGGAGCTCTCTAAGAGCATTCTTAGAAGCTTTATGAATACTGCCCCAGACCTCTACTCATTAATCCACTATTTAGGTTTTACTAGTAAATCAAATGCTAAAAAAAACAAGAACCTTAGAGACTCTTTAATTAGGCTGTATGACTTCCATCACGATCAATAATTGGCCATTATGATTTCAATTTTTAATGCTGCTCATTCCTCAAGCTGCCGGTTAAAGAATACTGTTGTTGAAAGCCCCAATCGCTCCTGCAAGCAACACAAAAGCCTTTCAAAGTGACCTCATGATGGAGTCGCTGAAGCATTGGACAGCTGGCTGAATCCCTGCGGGAGTCCCCCCCCCCTCCCGAGTGCGTACCCCCACAGCGTCGTCCTCTACAGGCTTCTATCTGCTTGCCTCATCCTCACTCGGCATCTCTCGTGTCCCTTTCTGCTTATGAGGTTCATTGATTGGCCCTGCTGCGCTGAAGGTGCCGGGGCAAAATAAGGTGCGTTTTCATGTCTTTCAGTCTTTATCTCGTTCATACAGAACTCCAGTGTTTATGCCCAGTGGATTTCTCGCCAGGTTTAAATTACCGGAATGAGAGCAATGCCCCAAAACTATTTATATACACTTATGTCATTACTCTATGAAATGAGAACTCGAGTCTCGTGCTTTAAGTGAAGTCCACTTCCTTAGAACTCGTTCCATGTGTGTATACCGTCCAAACACTACACAAAAAGGATTTTGGAGGATTTGGGATTTTGAAGTTTTGTTTGGAGGACGGTAAGTGAGGAAAAGAGCTGGTGAAATGTTTCACAGCTCTCACTGAGAAAATCAGACACAGATGGATCTGCTGATATCAAATATGACGCCCCGGGCCACAACCAGATACGTTCAAGTACATCTCCTACCTGCAGTTATGAAGAATAAAGCTCAGATCTGTTTGTCCTGGCTCACAGAACGAATGAGATTGAAAGAGGAGTTTGGTGATGTTCAACTTCTTTGGGGAACAACACAGGATATCTGGACCTCACTGATATGAGCATATTGTTTGTGGATGGGGACATGCAAAACAACAGTGGGTTAGTGACAAGATGTAACGTTGTTTTGTATACAAATTCATTCTTTTTCTTGAAAATCAGTACAAGCCATGTTTCACATTGTATTACAATACCTAACTGGCCGAACCAGGTGCAAGGAGGGAATCACCCCAGGACAGGGTGCCAGTCCATTGCAGCACACATACAAACACACACACATTCCCTCACACACTCTGAGATGCTTCAGAGACTATAGTTGGTCTAACGCAGGTCTTTGGGACATAGGAATAAACCGGAATACCCAGAGGAAGCCCACACAGACACTGAAAGAACAAGGACTGTGGTAGCCTAGTGGTTAAGGTACTGGACTATGGACCAAAAGGTCCAGGGTTCAAATCCCAACTCTGCCAAGCTGCCACTGTTGGGTCCTTGAGCAAGGCCCTTAACCCACAATTGCTTGGACAGTAAGCTCTGGATAAGGGCATCTGCTAAATGCTGTAAATGTAAAATGTAAATGTACAAACTACACACAGGCAGCTCAACCTGCTACTTAGCGACTGCGCTGGACGTTGTGCAATACTCCTTGATGTATTTTTTAATTAATCAAAAGTAATCTATTTATTTTCAATTCCTTAAATGTTTTGCATAAAGAAGATATTGTGGAACAATTGATCCATAGCATGCATTTTAATTAATGTGAGCTGTTCAGCCTTGTAAAGTTCATTTACAGCAATGCAGCCCTCCAACCATATATGCACAAAGTAGTTTAATAACAAAAAAAAACAATCAATTCCAATTCGTTTTGTTCTTCATGATAAAAAGATCAGTTTAAAAAAATATTCCATACATTCTTCATAAGATCTGAATATAGAATTATAGAAGAAATACACTGAATTAAATAAGAAATCCTACAAAGTCCTACATATGTGGTTCAGTTTATCATGAATGATTTCATTTTTAGAAGGTTTTAATGATCTTAGTAGTGACAAACGTGTGTATGTTTGGACTGTGGTGAGGCAGTGGCTAAAGTACAGTACTGTGGACCGAAGGCTCAAAATGTTCAAGTTGTTGGTCTCTAGGATAATTGCTTGGATTGTAATATTGTGAATTGTACATTGTTGGATAAGAGCTTCTGCGAATTGACTAAATGTAAGTGCCAGTGTGTGTATATGATATTAAAAAGTGATCTTTACTTGGTTGGTTAAATGACTGGAATGAGAGCAATAAGCTAAAACTGTTTATATATATAGCACTTATGTGACTGAGGGGAAAAAAGAGCTCTCAAAGTGAACTCAAACATTTCATATCCATCCCATTAGTTTCTTCGTTTTAACGTCAAGTACTTTTATAATAACTATAACTTTTTTGGCTCTGCACTCAATAGAATTTCCCACCGAAATAGTCTCTTTGGGTGTTTTGGTGGCACAGCCAGTCCTGGCAATGCCTTCCGAGTGGGTTGGGTTACATTACTGTTTTTTCTTGGTCAAAGTCAAGTCGACTTTGCCTCCCATCACCAGAGAACACAGGGTGCAGACATAAGTTTGTTCTGGACGAGACACCAGTCCATTGCAGTGATGGGTAGGGATCACAGTTGCAATGCAGAGGAATGATCTTCCTGAACGGCTTCCCCTCCTCCAGTCTCCAAGTGTGTATATGATATTAGAAAAAGATCTTTACTGAGTTGGTATCTATCTTGTGTTAGGGATTGGTGCATCCCTAGTTAAAATGAAAGGTTAGAAGAGAAAAGCCCGACAGGGATTGACCCCTATGCGACCCTGACCGAAGCGTTATTGAGTCAATTTATGATGATGATGACTGCTTTTATAAGCCTTTGTCTATTTAAATGCATCAGCATAATACTACTACTAATAATCAAAATATGCTCTCCACTAAGGGTATTCATGAAATGCAAACTGGTATCCAAATGAAGATATGAATTTGTTTGTCATTTTCCTGCCACTCAATAAAAAAACATATCAAAGGTTGGATAATCAACAGAGTATTGCAGTCAATTATGTTTAAGTAATCAAGGAAGGAGAAATAGCAATCGTGATTAATATGATGAAGTACACTGCACTTGTCAATAAAATAAGCCAATAATTCATTGGTCAAATTCAATTACAAGCTTAACAAACATACCACTGAAAGATATAATAAGTACAGCTCTGGTGCTGTTGGTCCTATGTGGATCCCACTGCTCTGTTGCAGCGCTTACTGCACACGATTGCCTGCCTGCCTGTCTGCATGAGTGAAACCGATTTAGACTAAACCACAGGAATGTTTCTGTGCTCAGTGGTTGCTCTTGCAAAACTTAGGCAGCTTGATGGTAATTCCAATTGATGTTTCCTTCACATACACTGTAGACAAAAGCTTCTGGACAAAAACTACATCCCAAAACATGGGTCTTAGCATGGAGTTTCTCTTGCCTACACTTCTACGTGCTACGGCCTTCGTTGTTATGAGAATGATTTCCAATGGAATGTGAAACATCATTTTGAGGTTGGGCGCTAATGTTGGACAGTAAGCCCTGACTCACAGTTACTGTTCCAATTAAACTCAGTGATGTCTGTTCTCCATCAAAGTTGGTAAACCATTTCTTGATGGACTTTGTTTTAGGAGGGCAGGGCAGAAAGTTGTTGAACTGGCTTGTTGGGGAGGTAGAAGCCTATTAAAATGCCATACTGAGAACCACTGAGGATTCCAGTATAGTCCATTCTGTTGCCACTGTTTGTCTGTAGAGGTTCTATGCAAGTATGCTTGAAATAACAAAGAACTCCAGTCAGTGGTGTCCACAACTTTTGGCCATATAGTATATCAAAACTGTCACTGATGTTTCTACTAAAAATACTTATGAGAAATAGAATGAGACAACAATTAGACAAATATTATACATATACGATTAAAGGAGTTTATCCTGAGAAGAACACCGGGCACAGGTTCACATCTCATCACATGGCATAATAGTCCATCGCAGCGCTGGGTAGGGGTCGCTATTGATGTGCAGAGGATGACACAGCCAGTCCATCCTGATTGGACACCTGACCCAAGTGCAAGGCATTGTCAGGACCCAAGAAAACTTAGACCACCCAACCACCCAACAGATTGTTAAGTGCAGAGTCCTATAGGTTATAGTTACAATGAAGCTACTACACATTAAAACAAAGAAACTGTTGGCATGGATGAAAAATGTTTGAGTTTATTTTGAGAGCTTGTTTTTTTTCTCAGCAGCAGATAAACATGCGAATCAAGATGTTGACAGATCTGCACACAGAGTCTTTATTAAGTTCTCTGCTAGAACTCAGCTGGAGACACGTGAGACTTTTTGTTCACGAGTAAAAACCTGATGGACAGGAGGCATAAGTTAAACCCTGTTTTTTCTTTTTGTTTGATCTCACTATTTTTAGGAGAGACTACAGAGATAGTAAGGAGACTTCATTTGTGACTTCTTATTCTCATTACAGATTTCTCATAAATGATCAAATATGTATTTAGAAGCGCAATTAAATTGTATTTGAAGACATTCAATAGTGCAAATACTAAGTTGATTCTTGTGACTTATTGACCATGGTTCAAAAAAGTCTACTTGCTACTGTTGGGACATTGAGCAAAGCATTTAACAAATAATTGCTTGTAAGATTGCATAAGTTACATGTGACATGTGAAATCTTTACCCGTTTTATAAATGGTAGTCTGTTTTGAGCAAGTTAAACTAACTCTGCCTTAATTAAGGTTTAAAAAAACTCTAAAATACATTTACACAGTATAATCCAGCCACAAAACAGAGAAATGAAATGAAAAAAACCTCAATTTTAGCCTAATTAGTATGAAGCAATAAATCCACAGAGGACGACGTCAGCCTCAATGACTCACCCAACTTTGGCTCTTTCAGCAGCATTTGGCACATGAACAAAAGCAAAACTTATAACCTCTTACAGCTAGGCTGTAAATATTTTTGCCACTACCATTTCCTAATGAAGCTGGCCAGAGACCTCCCACAAGGGACGAACCTTTAGCCAAATCAGAGCCTGAATGAAATGTAACTGGCTCAGTGCTGCCCAGTCGTCTGAGACGACATCAAACGCCTGCCTTGCTGACATGGCCGTTTTCCAGTCTGCTCTGTTCCCATGGCTTTAAAGCCTCTCAGATGAAATGACATATTAATCCGCATCATGGACTTGCATAGGTTTGCGAGATCCTTGGTGCAATGGGGAGGCTCTATGGTTCCAGTATTACATTATTGATCCGAAACGCATTGGGTTATTGATCAGAAGGTAGAGTGCTCTAGTACCAGAACTGCTAAGAGTACACCTTAATGAGTAATCCTGAGCTGCTTGGAATTGATTGACATGAATTAAGTGTGTACACGTAAAAATGCTGCTAAGAAACAATCTACATTTTAGCAAGATGCTGCGTCTGGAGCTACTTCAGAGCTCGTGTTGTCCCAGGGTATATAAATACTTCAGGCTATAAGATATTATCTGCTCTGCTCTCAATACATAAACTTCCGAGTCTATTTATATGTAAATAAATGTGCTTATGTATTGCCTCCATGTTATGAAAACCCTTACAATCCCACTTCATGGAGGGTGGTGAAAATACAAATACAGTGCTGCTTGAAAGTTTGGGAAAGCTTTCGAATTTTCTACATTTCTGCTTAAATGACCTAAAACTTCGTCAGGTTTTTGCATAATCCCTAAAAGTGGATGAAGGGCATCAAATTAAGCAAATTAGAACAAATAATATAGATTATTATATTAAGCACTGTAAGCACTGTCTACTGACCATCCTATCAATGTCTACAACCAAGCTACCATACAAACTCCACACAGGTGGAATCTGAGGTTGAGGTTGAAGTGAGATTCTCTGGAGCTGTGAGGCCAAAATGCTAACCGCTTGCGCCACCTTCCACCCCACACGTATCATGTCAAGTCAGATTTATTTATATAGCGCATTTTACAACACTGCCTTCTCTCAAACCCTAGCTGAGCAAGCCTGAGGCAAAAGTGGCAAGGAAAAACTCCACAAAGGTTATAGGGAAGAAACCTTGGGAAGACCAAGACTCAAATAGGGACCCAACCTCCTTGGGGAGGCTGGATGTAAAGAAAATATACTACCTAAAATTAGAATAGAATAATATATAGGCTAAGACAAAATAAGTAAAAAAATATAGAGTATTAGAAAATAGAGAACACAAAAAGAGCATATAAAATAGTATAAATATTGAATATAATAAAGTAAGGAATGAGCCAGTTGGGACAGTTAGCCCAATAAGAATAAGAGTCACTGTATGTAATATTATTTTATGTAATACTGGATAATTCCCTCAATAAATATTGTATACACATGCATTTGTTTAATTCGGTTCTTTTCAATCTGTTTTTAGGATGTGTGATATTTTAGGCCATATTTATACAGAAACGTCGAACATTCTAAAGGGTTCACAAACTTTCAAGCACCGCTGTAAACCACAGGATTGACATGGCTAAGTGGACTTATTGAATGAGCCATACTAGAAGAGGTCAGGCGTGACAGTTTCTGGCAGGGTTCCCTCTCTGCATGCATCTGGTCTGAATGCCAGGTCTTAATCAGGCGCAGACAGGCACAGCGAGAGCTGCGGCATGGCTAAAAGCTAACTACGCTGCCTCCTCCCCTTCCGCTACGCAGCTTAGTAGGGATTACTGCATGTACCATCACTCTGCCTCAGCATCGCAGCCGAGGGACACTAGGGGCCCATAGTCTACAGCACAAACAAATTACACTCGCTGCTTATTGGCATCCTGGGGCTCTTATGTCCGAGAGCCAAACAGTGTTAATATGTTAGTTGGAAGAAGTGCTCATGACTTGTTGATCCAAATAAGTCCGTATAAGCCATGGTTATCAAGTAATATTCATCCCATTGCAAAACTGCTGTTCGTTTTTGCTTGTTGGATGGAGATATTTGGAGGAGGAGTGATCTGCCGTGGTGGCTTAGCTTGATGAGCTCGTTTGTAATTTGCTCAGTGCTACTCTGTCATCTGAGGCCACATCAAACGCCTGCTGTGCTGACTTGGTCATTTTCCAGTCTACCCAGATCCCATGGCATCAATGCCTCTCAAATTAAATTACATATTAAGCACCGAAGCATGACTAATTGACTTGCACAGGTTTACGAGAGGGTCTGGTGCAGTGATAAAGATTTGAGGTTACGTTATTGATCTGAAAGGTATTGACTTCAATTCTCACTTGCCTGGATCGTGTTGGGGGTTTCATCTGTGTGATGAGTGCTAAGGAAAAATCTTAAGTTACAAACGTAGTTAAACGAATGAGACAAAAACATTTATTTATTGAGGAAAATTATCCAATATTACATATTAATGAGTGGCAAAAGTATGTGAACCTTTGCCCTCCCCCCCTGCACACTGGCTTGAAGGAATTTTAGCACATTCCTCCATACAGAACAGCTTCAACTCCGGGATGTTGGTGGGTTTCCTCACATTAGCTGCTCGCTTCAGGTCCTTCCACAACATTTTGATTGGATTAAGGTCAGGACATTGACTTGGCCATTCCAAAACATGAACTTTATTCTTCTTCAACCATTCTTTGATAGAACGACTTGTGTGCTTAGGGTCGTTGTCTTGCTGCATGACCCACCTTCTCTTGAGATTCAGTTCATGGACAGATGTCCTGCCATTTTCCTTTGGAATTCTCTGATATAATTCAGAACTCTTTGTTCCATAAATGATGGCAAGCCGTCCTGGCCCAGACACTGCAAAACAGGCCCAAACCATGATACTACCACCACCATGTTTCACAGTGTTGCAATGCAGCAACAATGCAGCAATGTTCTTTTTGGAGAGCAGTGGCTTTCTCCTTGCAACCCTGCCATGCACACTATTGTTGTTCAGTGTTCTTCTAATGGTGGACTCATGAACATTAACATTAGCCAATGGTAGAGAGGCCTTCAGTTGCTTAGAAGTTACCCTGGGGTCCTTTGTGGCCTCACCAGCTATTACACGCCTTGCTCTTGGAGTGATCTTTGTTGGTTGACGACTCCTGGGGAGGGTAATAATGATCTTGAATTTTCTCCATTTGCACACAATCTGTCTGACACCGCATTGGTGGAGTCCAAAGTCTTTAGAGATGGTTTTGATACCTTTTCCAGCCTGATGAGCATCAACAACTCTTTTTCTGAGGTCCTCAGAAGTCTCCTTTGTTCGTGCCATGATACACTTCCACAAACATGTGTTGTGAAGAGCAGACTTTGATAGATCTTTGTTCTTTAAATAAAACAGGATGCCCACTCACAACTGATTGTCATCCCATTGATTTAAAACACCTGACCCTAATTTCACCTTCAAATGATCTCTTAACCCTAGAGGGTCACATACTTTTGCCACTCACTAATATGTAATATTGGATCATTTTCCTCAATAAATAAATGACCAAGTAAAATATTTTTGTCTCATTTGTTTAACTGGGTTCTCTTTGTCTGCTTTTAGGACTTGTGTGAAAATCTGATGATGTTTTAGGTCATATTTATGCAGAAATATAGAAAATTGTAAAGGGTTCACAATCTTTCAAGCATCACTTGTAGCTCCTACCAATTGTCTGACCAGTAGGTGTTTGAGAGAGTGAAACATAATGGCTGCTTCCTTTAATACATTAGTCAGCATGATCCCTTTACCTTCTCCATTTTTAGCGATGATGGTCGCCTCAGATTGGCATCCTGCTTCATAAGCTGATGAAATGATCTCTACAGCTATACCCCTCACTGTACTACATGTAAACATGACCAACAACTTTCTTTAGTCTTGTGTTATCTTATCTTACCAATCACGTCCTTGTACTGACGTGTGTTGGATACAAAGGAAATAGGAACAACCTATCAAAATATCTGATTTACTGCTCAAATATTGATTTATTGGGCCACTTTCAAGTGCAGTGTGAACATAACCATATAGAAGATGAACCTGTCTGGAGGACAGCACTAATTGCACCGTTCTGTATATATGATTAGCTGTTCTTGTTTGATGATGGAGAGAGGATTACCACGATTTCCACTGAGAACAGAGCCAATTATGGTCATGGATGGCTATCTGTATGTAAACTTGGTAAGACACTCAGCTACCTGACGAGCTGTTTAAAGCTTCTCCTGTTAGCTAATGCTGTAATTGACTGACTGCTCCCGCTCATGATTGACTATCAGTGGCAAGCCAATTAGCCCTAATTAGGATGGACAGTTCTCTGACCCCAGCTCTCAGCATAAAGCAGACTCATACTGAACCTTAAGAGCTAATCTGGTCCCAGCAACCTGCTTCTTCCTCTAGCTCAGCACTCCTCTGTTGTTTAATTAGCCCTGTTCTTAGCGTTATCTGACTGCTGGCACTGTGCTCGGGTCGTCCTCGCAGCGATGCTTAGTGCCTGCCTCCTTCAGCATGACAAGCCAAATATTTCCCTTCTCCATCAGGTCTTAAACAGAAAGGAGGACATGAACATGGGTTGTTACAACATGCAGGAACCACCTGATTTCCCTTGTGTACAGTTACCAGAATCATCAGGTCTCAGTGCAATTAGCATCGTGTAAACAGCCCTCAGTTGTCATGGAGGTGGACGGAAGCCTCCTGAGTGTTTGAGCCATTTTCTGGGCGATAGACACGCCACCATTAGTCTTATTGCTGTAATGTTCATAAACAGCCTAAAGCTGTGTTTTTCGCCGAGAAAAGCAAGACGTGATAAAGGATGTTAATAATAATGAATTGTAAACACTGCTTATTCACATGGCAGAAAAAAAAAAAAAATTCTTATTATAATTGCAGGTTTAACAGCAATTAGAAATAAAAGCTGCTTTAGCCATATTAATGAGGCAGGCCGCTGAGCGTGGAACCGTTAATCTGGTTTCAGTATGGCTAATGATTAAAATTGATGTTCCAGTGCCCTCTGTTGCACTATTATCAGGCCAAGCAACCAAGTAAGTCATGCGTCGAATCGTTATGCCAAATTATGGCCAAAACTTTTCTTTTTTTGAAGGTTTGGGTTGAGGTTGAGGATGAAATTTACTTGGGTGATCAATACGTAAGAGGTTTATAATGCATGTGCTTCCGTGGTACACTGAAAATGCCATTATTGGGGGTGAAAAGATCAGATATTAAACCCAGAGCCTTAATTTCAAATTCTTGGAAGCAGTATTTTGCTCTGCATGGGTCACTCTGAGAAAGAAACAAATCCAAATATGGCTTTAGTGATTTCAGATGTTTTTGGATCTTTTTACAAGCATTTACCCAAAGTTCTGTGCAAAAGTCTTAGGCCACCCTTAGAATTGTTTTATCAATGGTATAGTGGACATATGTATACCATATTATCAGTGTTTGGACACAAATGTTTCAAACTTGGATTTGTCAATCCATAATACTGTTTTCCACTGATCTTCATTCCAATCTTTGTGAACTTTACCATATCTTAACCTTTTCGCCCTGGTCCCCTTCTATAACGGTGGTTTCTTGTCTGCTCCAAAAAGACCATTCCTGATCGACCATCTTCAGACTGTAGAAGGGTCAACTTGGCATCCCGATGAAGCTCTCAGATGCTGCTATTGCACAGGAGGTCTTACTAAATTCTTGTCGTTGTCGCCTATAAAAGTCATTTTATTCAGATTTTTTTGTAGTTTTTTAATGCTGTGTACACGTTCCTGTATTTTATGGTTCTATTCCAATAAAGAGACTGAAAAATTATTATATCTGGCCATTACACCATTGCTGCAACAGTGATATATCTAATCGAATGGTGGCCTAAGACTTTTGCACAGTATTGTTTGAGCATTTTGAAGTAATAAGGACAGAATGTGGCATTTCAAACATTTTTAGGACCAACATAAATTACTCCGTGTCCCAAACGATTGGATATTGAATGTGACAGGTAAGAGTTGGCCTGCTATGTAACAGACTAAAAGGCCATATAACAGAGAGTGATGCCTTAGATGCCTAGAGACCTGCTGTCCTGTACCCTTCTGCTGGCAGTGTTATATTCAGCATTAGATATTCATGACCATGCCTTTGGCTCCTTTATTTCTGTACAACTCTGTTCAAATGTGGCAAGAAGTCTCCATCCAAAGAGAGCAGCATTTAGACTGCAGCCCTTAAGGCCAGACCTATGCTCTTGCTACACGGTCTATCAATTTGGGACCAGATATTGCGTGGCTGATGGACCATACCACAGCTCATATGTTAGGCCGTGAATGTGTGTCGTGGTTGTGTGTGGTTTAGGCAGGAATATATTGTTCGCTTGTCTGCATAACCTTTGTGAGTCTGGATAATACAAAGTGATTGTAGACATACTAAATAGTGCATGATATTATGACAATCCATGGTGTCCACAATATGGCATCATATTGAGTATTGTTTGAGAGGCTGGTCTCAGTGGAGCAACATGGAGATGCAGAAAAGCTAACCTATCTTCTCACTCCAGAATTACTGGGACCCTTATTAATATTGGGGTTAGAAATGTTTAGATAGTAAATATCTTTCTGTTTTTATAGCTAGATCGTCTGCTGACCATTGACTGAACCAAAGGCATAATCATACACCCACTGACAAAAAAATAACGCACCAAGAAGGAGTTGTTTGCATCGAATGAATCTTTATAATGTATGAATGTAATGATGATATATGTAAGTGATTACAATGTTAGAAAGAAAGTAAACGTTTATTGGGGAAAACTGTACAATTGAAAGGAGGCTCTAGTACCCTATTGGGCCACCTCAAGCTTGGATACAAGATGAGTTACAGGTTCTGTGTGGTATACTGTGGCACATTTGGGCTTGTAGATTCTGCACACTCATAGGTTGCTGAAGCTGGCATCCCAGCTGGTCCCTTGATTGGTGATTAATCAGAACGGCTTAGATGGGGGGGCAATTTGTCGAAACAGCCATCGTGCTTTTATCAGTCCAATGATCCGCCCTCTCTCAAAGTCTGTCAACTGGGCAAAAAGTCTTCGAGAGCATCATAGAGGCATGTGTCTAGCAGTCAACAATCTCTCTCCAAAAGGTAACATTACCCAAAAGTATCCTTTGAGAGCCTTTTTGTAGGGCATCGGGGGAAGCCCTCTTGTGGCAAGACCCAGTGTCTATTCAGACCATACTTGTAATTATTTACACATCTGCTTGAGACAGAACTGCATGCCGAGTTATGCAGCAATCTGACATTTCTATATGCATTTTTTTGTCAGTGAGTATATGTTTCAGTGTCATTGGCAATAAATGTTAGTCAGTTGTTGGGCGGTTGTGTGCAGAACATCGTGAAGAGCTGTCTACTGAGATAGTGTTGTGTAAAATCGGTCAAAGAATGGGATCCCATTGTTAGTGCATTTGATTTGGCCAGATGACACCCATCACTGAATGTCACTGCATTTGGGAGACGCTGGCTGTCCAGCAAAATCAATGGAGAGCAATCCCAGGAAAAAAAATTGTAGTGTTGTAGGATTGGATCAGCAGATAAAACACTGAAATACTTGGTTATAGCCCAAATATCCACCAGATTAACAAAAGCCCTTCAGATACCGTGCTTCAATAATGCACTAGTACCAGCCCAACACACTCCCAGTTTGCCACTATTTTTTCATCTGAGAATAATCCATCACCCATGATAAAATCTGGTCAGTGCTGGAACCTTGGTGGTCCCTTTGCACTAATGGGTGGAAGTGGTGCTGATGAATATGCATGGCAGCTCCAGTCAGTCATTAACTTGACTTAGTAAAATGGCCAGTGGCAGCTTAGTGTTTACAACAGTAATCTGGATTACATGGTTTTTGGTGTCAATAAAGCACTTCTGTGTATAAATGGCTATTTATTTGTGTGGCATATTTGGGAGCATTTTCATCTCTTCGTGTCTGTAATCTCATTAGCTTGGTAGCTCGCCGCCATTAATGGCGCATAAACCCCTTCAACTTTTCAAAGGAAACCAAAGCATGTCACATAATTAGTTTTCATTTCAATGCACTGTTTATTTCAATCTGCTCTTTTTCGTATCTCTTTAATGTGCATTATTGCCCGTCTGCCTGTCTGTGCATTGATTTACCCCACATTTCTCATGCTGTAATTGTATGGTCTGCTCTCTGCCAGCTCAGAGACTGTCGCTGGGCCGCATTATCGGCGAGTCCTCTGCTTTGATGTAATTAGTCAGGGATGAAGACGCGTGAAAGCAGTCTGGTGGGTGCGAGTGTACTACACAGAGTTATGGCCCTGTTTGTAATTGCTCTGAATGGAGCATTGTGCTCCTCATTGTTCACAGTCCTCTTTGTAAGTGGGCTAAATGGAAAGCAAAACTTTCGCCAACGGTGCGTTCCACTGGAAATACTGACTGAAAATCATGACCAACGTGTTGTCTGTGGCAAAGCTGAGGTCGTCTCGTGTCTGGAAATAGAACTGTGCTTTTGTAGGCTCATAGTGAAGTGAGGTAACCTTTAAATTTATACTCCACATCGCCTGGACTGCTTTTCCATGGGCAATAATGAAGCTGTATGTGTGTAACAGGCTCTGTCTGAGCTTTGGTACATTTTTTTTGTCTGAGATTTTGGTATCTTCCTCACTTGGTTGGAGAGATACACTAGCTACAGAGGAGCCAACTATCCAGACTAGCCAATAAAGACTTGGCAGGGTGGGAAAAATAAAGTCCACTAATGAGCGCCTTGGACCACATGACCAACCCTGTATTAGCTCTCAGCAAAATAGGAGTTCCAGCAAAATACGAACTGCACTACACTGCAGTGGCCCAAATCCATTTTTCTTCTCATGCCTCTTTTCTTCTCTTGCCATTTTCCTGGCAGCTTGAAAGCATAGTGACCATTTCAGTCCCCAGTTAACCTTCGTTGATAGGTGCTATTTAAAATATCAGAAGCGTAGCTGATATATGGCTCAGACGTCAACCTTAGTTCTCAGACGAATCATAAGAGCTTAGTCATGTATAAGGTCTCATACCGCTTGCTATCGGTCATCGGAAAAACACCCATCATTTGAACCAGGCACCGACATGACAGGCACTTCCACTTGTATTATTTGCCACGTCACAGTCTGTTCATTTTGACCGCACAGCCAATCAGACAAGGGCTTTGTGAAAGTAAAGCTATTTGATTTGCCATTCACAAACTCAAACAAACAGCACAAGTAAACATGCACTTCCATGTGTACCATCAGACAAAATAGTTTAGGTTGAACAGCCTCAGTCAAAACACTGTTCGCACTTGCATCCACACACAGTTTCATCTCAGTTTAGTCTCATGTTTCCTTCCAATTTTTCTGGTTAGGGAAATGGGGGCAACAGTCTGTCAGCCCAGACTTGCTCCTTTTTGCCACTTTAGTGGCCACAAACATCTTGAACTCATGAAACATGAAGCATTGCTTTAGTAATGCAGATCATTCATGTTCTACCTTAATTATTACATGGATTAAAATGTAGACTATTTCAATGAGAGAAACAATAACAAAGATACAGCGCATTACCGGATAGCCGTTACCGGATACATAGCCGTTACATAGCCGTTACCGGATATGTCCCAGGTCACTTCCTGTGCTCGTGAATATTCATTTGAAGTGGTCTAAAGCTCCTGCATTAAGGCATGCATGAGACATGCTCACTTCATGCATATTCATGATGACTCATGATGTATTACATGTATGAATTAATGATTACTCACTCATGAATACTTCATAAATGAATGCTGTTACATGTACTTTTAGAGTAAAGTGTTCCCTCCAAGTTTTCCATGTAGACTATACAGTGCATAGGAAATCGGTTTGAATTGTGCTTTGATTGGTCGACATGGATTTAATGGCAAATTCAACCAATCAAAATATTCCATCCTTAACTAGCTACAGTGGTGTGAAAAAGAGTTTGCCGCCCTCCTGATTTCCAATTTTTTGCATGTTTGTCACACTTAAGTGTTTCGGACCCCCCCTTGTTAAAACATATCTTAATTATGGTTTATCACACCTGAGTTCACTGTCTGTAGCCACACCCAGGCCTGATTATTGCCACACCTGTTCTCAAACAGGACATCACTTAAATAGGACCTGCCAAAGTGAAGTACACCAAAAGATCCTGAAAGGTACATATCATGCCGAGAAAGAAAGTAACTGAGATCTATCAGTCTGGAAAGGGTTATAAAACCATTTCTAAACTTTTGGGACTCCAGCGAACCACAGTGAAAGCCATTATCCACAAATGGCGAAGACAAGGAACAGTGGTGAACCTTCCCAGGAGTGGCCGGCTGACCAAAATTATTCCAAGAGCGCAGGAACGACTCATCCAAGAGGTCACAAAAAAACCCAGAACAACATCCAAAGAACTGCAGGCCTCACTTGCCTCAGTTAAGGTCAGTGTTCATGCCTCCACCATAAAAAAATGGCCTGCATGGCAGGGTTCCAAGATGAAAACCACTGCTGAGCAAAAAGAACATTAAAGCTTGTCTAAATTTTTCCAGAACACATCTTGATGATCCCCAAGACTTTTGGGAAAACATTCTGTGGACTGATGAGACAAAAGTTGAACTCTTTGGAAGGTGTGTCGCAGTACATCTAGCATAAAAGTAACACAGCATTTCAGAAAAAGAACATTATAGCAACAGTAAAATATGGTGGTGGTAGTGTGATGGTCTGAGGCTGTTTTGCTGCTTCAGGACCTGGAAGACTTGCTGTGATAAATGGAACTATGAATTCTGCTGTCTACCACATAATCCTGAAGAAAAATGTCTGGCCATCTGTTCGTGACCTCAAGCTGAAATTAACTGATCCAAAACACGCCAGCAAGTCCAGCTCTGAATGGCTGAAGAAAAACAAAATGAAGACTTTGGAGTGTCCTAGTCAAAGTCCTGACCTGAATCCTATTGAGATGCTGTGGCATGACCTTAAAAAGGCCATTCATGTTCGAAAACCCTCCAATGTGGCTGAATTACAACAATTCAGCAAAGATGAGTGGCCAAAATTCCTCCACAACGCTGTAAGAGACTCATTGCAAGTTATCTCAAACGCTCGGTTGCAGTCGTTGCTGCTAAGGGTGGCCCAGCCAGTTATTAGGTTTAGGGGGCAATCACTTTTTCATACAGGGCCATGTAGGTTTGGATTTTTTTTTTTTCTCCCATAATAATGAACATCTTCATTTAAAAACTGCATTTTGTGTTTACTTGTGTTCTCTTTGACTAATATTTAAATTGGTTTGATGTTCTAAAACACTTAAGTGTGACAAACATGCCAGAAAATAGGAAATCAGGAAGGGGGCAAACACTTTTTCACAGCACTGTACTTTTCTGTCAAATCTGACACGTAATGTACTTTAGAATAAAGTCATATCAGGAGCATTAGGGACTCCATTGCACACATTTATTCAGGTCCTAAATGAAAGGTCATTTGATCCATAAAGTTAGCAAGCTTCAGCAGGCTTACATGTAGCCCACTGAACAGAAGTGAGCTTTTAGAGCTGCATTGCGAACTGCAATTTCCCAAAATTCACACGGCGTTAGGGGTTCCGACTTGAGTTGTGGCAGATGCATGATGTCGTGTTACGGCTACACCGCCGTGATTCACAGCTGGATACTTAAAACGAAACAGCTGCTTTGCACAGGGTTCTACTGTAGTGACTCATTTAGAACCAATCTCAAATTAGGCACACATAGCTGCTTTATGCTGTACATACAAAGTTGGAATAACAGCAATTACTCTCCCGTGTAGTTAATCAGAGAGCGGTACAGACGGATATTGGTTCATGCGGAGAGCAAAAGCTCCATAATGACTGATAATGATTTTGACTTGTTCTTTTTCGCAGACGGCACAACAGAGGCGCAATTTGGCGTTGCCTAGGCTTGCAGTGGATGCGCTTTAAGGTTGCAGTTTAGTTGTATTTATGCCACACTTTAATAGACGTTGTGGCACAACAGCTGTAAAACAAGCAGGGTCTAGATCCCTAATGAAAATCCAAAATTGAAAGTGGCAAATAAAAAATAAGATGAGAAACTCTTGAAAGGAACCAGGCTTAAGTGAGGAACCGGTCCTCCTCTGACTGTGACTAAACCTATTATTATTATTCATTCATATATCCATTTATTCACTTTCTTATCCACTTAATCCTGGGGTGCAAGGCAGGAACAACCCTAGATAAGGTGTCAATGCATCATAGGGCTCACACTCATACACAGACTCACGTCATTTTAGCGTAATCAGTTAACCTAAAGCATGTCTTTGGACTGTGGGAGTACCCAGAGTAAACCCATGCAGACTACACACAAAGAACCTAGACTGCTCCACCTGGGATCGAACCCAGGACCTTCTCACTGTGAGGTGACAGTGCTACCCACTAAGCACCATGACGCCCCATTATTATTATTATTAGTTTTTACTTACAGTAAGTCCCCTAGATATAAACCAGTTCTGTTCCGAGAGCGAGTTCGTATGTCCAACATATTTAGCCGAAGCATCCAACACCTGATCTCCATTCCTTTCATTTCACTGTCCATTGTTATGACCCGCCACTTCTTAGCGAGGTCATCGCTGCTCTTCCACTTAATAAAAGACATTCTGGGTTTAATATAGCACAGTAATTCCATAAAAAGTAGGTATGTACTGTATACAGTCAGTGTCACGATCACAGTCCTACCGGACTACACTACCCAGCATCCATCGCTCCTTCCACGTCATCCCTGCGTGGTGCGTCACCTTTGTTTATGTTCCGACTTTCTGATTTACTTCAGCTGTTTCTAGTTTCTGTCTCATTAGTTTGGTTATTTAAACCCTGCCTTTCCTTTGAATGGTGCGAATTGAGAACGTTTCACTTGTGTGCTGTTTACGCTGATGTTCGGTTTCCCTCTTCTTGGTGCATGTATCACGCCATTACTGTTAGCTGTGTTTTGGACTGTTTGTGCCCAGGTCTTAGTTTCATAATTGCACTCAGTTCTCCAGTGTTTTTCAGTTTTCTTAATAAAGCTGTGCCCTGTACTGGCTTCTAGTGTTCATCTTCCGCTTTTTGCCCAAGCCTTGTCACTGTGTGTACGACAGAGATCCTTAAACAGTAGCAGCATCTGAGAGAGTGTGAATTTCAAAGGAAGAAATCATGAAAGTGGGAAAGACACGAGGTGAAAAACAGATAAGCATATTCAGTGTAAAAAGCACTAAGACACTGAGAAAATGGAAGACCCGAAGAAGGTTGTATAGAGAAAGTTAAACAAAGAATTCAGAGAGAAAGTTGAGAAAGGAGTCATGAACGTGCCAAAACTAAACCGAAGTGTGTTAAATATGAGTTGTTTATGCGTTCCGGGATCCTACTGAGAAGCAAAATGGTTTCTGGCACTGAGCCCTGAAGTTGTGTGTAACAAAGAGGAGCTTCTGAATACAGAAGTGTAAATAAGTGAATCGAGAAATGTCTAGATTGCTAAATGGAAATTTGAATGAGGAAATGTGATTTAAAGAAATCGAAAGAAATATAAATTAGTACAAGGGGCAATAAAGCTGTCATTGCTTTAAGTTTGGGAGATCTGGAAAGATCTCAGCCTAAATTTGTTGGTTTATTTCATTTACTTCCTATTACTGTACCAGGAAGCTTTTATAATCAGTTCTTTGTGTGTAGACCGAATCTGGAATGCCAGCCTGTGTTCTTTTTATAAAGCACTGCCTCCTTTTTGCAGTATAGGCATGATTAATCCTCTAGGCTCCACATGCTGCCAAGTGACGCTTTGATAGAATGCATGTCCTTGGTTCTTCACTCATCGTCCGTTTTATCAGTTCCACTTACTTATATGGAAGCACTTTGTAGTTTTGCAATTACAAACTGCAGTCCATCTGGTTCTCTGTATACTTAGTGTTATTTAATCTGTTCTCTAATGGTCAGGACCCCCACAGGACCAGCACAGATCAGGTACTGTTTGAGTGGTGGGTCATTTTCAGCACTTCACTGACACTGCTGTGGTGGTGCTGTTGTGTTGGTGTGTTTGTTCTGGTACAAGTGGATCAGACCAGAGTTACTGCTGGATTGAAAATAGTCTGCCAACCAAAAATGTACAGCCACCGGCATCCTGTGAGCGCTGGTGAAGGATTAGAAGATGCAACAACAGATGAGCTAGTGTTTCTGACTTTACACTTAAGAAGTGGAGTAATATGGTAGATATCTAAAAACTCCAGCAGCACTGCTGTGTCTATGTATTTGGTGCCATGGAAGGCACAGTACAAGCCACTTGGAAAAGTGTTTGGTTAACTAAGGTCAAGTGGAAAGTTGAGGACATTTTATTTATGTGTAAACCCTTCTTTTAAATCAGTCAATGATTCATTTCTGTAATGGCAAATTGACTATTTGTCTATAAGCAATATTGCATTTTGCTTGACTTAAATCAGTCGTCTCAATTGAATTATGAGATCATGATGCAGGCCAGGTATGATTTTCATACATTTTGGTTAAGCTGCGGTTATGTGTGAGCATGTAACGCTTTTTAATTGATCCGTCGTACCTCTATACACAGCAAGCCACCCCCCACCGAGCTTTGATGTGCGCTATTCAATATTAATCCCATAATGCATTTCTGCTTTAAAATCGTCTGTTTGATCACTTGATTTGATTGGATTTTATTTTGTGTTTACCTGTCGTATCAATTCATTAGGCAGTACGGGTGGAAGCGTGGCGTTCCTGCGATTGTACGTCTGTCTCTGAGCTGGTGTCTGTTTATCAGTCCTGGATCTGTTGAGAAAAAGTCTGACATTGCACACTCTTTCATCTTCCCTTCACCGCCTGTCTGGTGTGGCATTTCAAAGCACCTCTATTCCCATCTCAAAATAGTAAATATAAACTGGCTCGGGTTGTGGGGTGAGGGGTGCAGGATGGGGAGGTCTGTGGGGGAATCGCTTTAATCTGGTCCGCAAAGATTTAGGTCTGACATTGAACCTCGACTGGGTGTGTGCAGCTCGGCTTTTCCATGTCTCTCTGAGCCTGGCCTGATTAAATGGGAATTCTTAAGGTTTGATTTAACTTCTGTTAGAGGCTTGGTTGTGTCGGTTGGTTGTGGTTGTACACTACGAGTCCAAAAGTATGGAGACACCCAGGCATCACTGTAGCGCATCCAATCCCGTATTTATCAGACTGCCAATGATTGGGTCAGGATCATCAATCCAGACCATGAATTCTCACTGAGTCCAGTGGCGTTGTGCTTTATACTTCTTGAGACACTTGCATGGGGATTGAAGGCTTGTGTGCGACACCGTATTAATGGGAACACAATCCGAGAATTTTACCATAAATAGGTATTGAGCTGATAGTCTTGGTAATGGGTTGGGCCCGTTGCAAAACTGTTGAGCCGTTGACTTTCAGATGCTCGACTCAACTGTAGGTCTGTCTGGATAACACTATGTGCTGAATTCTATAAATGTACATGACCAAAATGATGCAACATTCTCCTGGCATCAATGAAGAGAGATTTATGAATCAGGATGCTAGTGACCATCCATAATGCATTTCCACTGACCCACAGCCCAACAGAGATGTTCTTTACACCACTTTAGCCAATATAGTGATACCTCGTTCTCGACCACCTCGGAACTCATCGAATTCAGTCTGTGCATTTAGATTAGATGAATTACAGTTAGTTTAGCAGCTCACCAATAGTGTAAGTGTTTTCCTTTTTTTTTGTTACTTTTCATTTCCATTCCATTACTCACTAAATTGCATGAGATTTTTCAACACTATATTTAAGCAATGACACACGAGAGGGAGTGCTTTAATGTGAGATATTGGCACGGGTGTGCCACGGTCATAGGAACGAAGCAGAGTGTCGAAAATCAGAACCCCCATACCAATATCTCACGTTAAAGCATGACCTCGAGTGTATTATTGTGATTATACCACAGTTCCGTTATTGCCACTTATTGTTAGATTTTAAGATAAAGAGGACATAAAAACTATTTGCTTATCATCCTTCCGCGAGGTAAAATGAACAATGACAAGAACCGAATGACTCATGGTGGTGTGGCATGAAACTGAATTCAAAAAGTTGCTTGTGAACAAATCCTGTGCTGAAGGTAGTCTCGGTAATGAGTGTGGAAGCTGTTAGGCCCCTGAGCACTGTGCTTAACCTTTAGCTACTAACCTTTAGCTCAGCTGTAGTTCGCTTAAAGTAAGGACGTCTGCTAAATGCTGAAAATCTTCTGCTACACCGCCCTTTGCAGATAACGTTGAAGAGCTCTGCTCTAGAATGTTGTATATAGTAGATCAAATTTAATCTGATTTAATCCACTGCCTTATAGAACAATTCTGTGATGGGTTTGCAGACCGATTCCTGACTGGAAATAGCTGATTTGTTTGCGCTGCTTCCGAGTTTGCGACATTGTGCCTTCATTTTTAATGCATGACGTTTGTGTATGTTGTTATTTTATTTTGTAGCTCATTCCTAAGTCATTACATTGGAGAACCATATTTTTGTCACCCAATCCAGAGGGCATTGTGCACTTTAATGTAGGTTTGACATATTTTCCAATGTTGTTCAGCAGCTCTTTGGAATCCGTTTTCCGCCAGTGGTGTTGTCTGTGTTAATACACGTATATGTAGTAAATCCACTAGAAAACCACAAGGATTTGAGTATGCCCACTTAAGAGTCTACAAAGAAACGTGCTGTCAAAGGAAACTAAATCTTGAGGTATTTTACAAATGTGAGTCAATTGGGTGTTACAATGAACTTAAATGAATGTTTTTTCACCTTAAAAACGAGTTATGCCATAGTAAATTGCTGTAGGACCTTGATTGCCTGGTACAGCATAGCCACTTCTTTTGACTAGACTCCACCACGGTTCTGTACATTTCTCCTTATAATATCTGTGACTCGGTGTCTAAACATGGATTGGCTCAAAAAAGGGATTGATACAAAACTCAGCGCAGATTAAAATGCATTTAACCTTGCATTGACTCCCAGTATTCTTGTGGCTCACCACTGGAATCTACAACGGAGGCTGGAATTTTCTGTTTGCAGTACTCACCTTTATTTCACCTTACAAAAAAAAGCAACAAGCTGGTCTGCAAATCATTATGTTGTGAGCCATCCAAAATGCTTGCTGACCAGAGATTATCTTCGGTCAGCATTCATACCGTTCACCCCTATCTTGCGCCAAACAAGACGGGAGTGAAAGTAGTTTGGTTGGTTTGGCTGGGGTCTGCTACTTTTTAATAATGTTAAATGACAGTTTAACCAGATAGCATGTCAAAATATATAGCTTGTTTGAATCGAAGCAAGGATGAATCATTATCTCACAGTGCTTGAACTGAGCATGTGTTTGCTGGGAACCCTGCACCTAATGCAAGTACCTAATACATGGTAGACGCCAAATTCAACCTAAGATGGATTTGTCGGAATGTGTCCCCATCATAAGTCAGTTCATGGTCCGGTTGATGATTTTTCGGCTCTACGATGGAAATTTGAAAATATACATTCAGCAGAAACCATACTTTGAATTTTGATTTTTCCTAAATGAGGAAATCAGTAGTGCATGATGTAGGGAGTGACGTGGAGAGAGTGATGAGCGCTGGGAAATGGAGTGAGGAAAAGGGTCGTGGTCCTGACAATAATTATTTTGTTTTTGTTTTTCACTTTCAATACATTATTCAATAAATTACACGACATATCCAACACTTTCTTATAAAAAAGGCTTTGTGTTAATGATTTTGCCCAACTGTACGTTAATGTAGGCTATGCTATGATACTTACAGTATATATTAAACTCCACTTAACAATATCTTATGACGGATTTGTCAGAACATATCCCCATCCTAAATCAGGCACTACCTGTAGACTTAAACTGGGTGCTGAACCTGACCAAGGTAGAAATCAGGGCTGCAATGTAGTTCTGATATGTGCTGGTGTTATCGCCTGGTAGCTGTAACTTCATGAGGAGCAGGCATCCGGAAAGCTAACATGAACAAAAATGAGAAAATGATGAGTTGATTTAATTTGAGCCTAGCATAGTCATTTAGTGAAAACCAAAACATGAATCGAGTTACATGCTTGTAACATAGAAATGATGGATGGTAGCCATTGAAACAAAATTATGTGAAATGAGATACATCTGGTTCCTGGACGTCTGTGAGAACAGCAGGCCTGTAACAGCTCATAAGTGGCCTATCCAGCATGAGACTTTTTTAAAGCGGTGCTCATATTAGGTTTAGTCATTTTGTCCATTAAGCTCCATCTCAAGTGAACATTTTTGTCTTGCGAATGTGATTTTGACCTACCATGACTTATGGTTTTTAATATGGTTTGTTCTTTGAATATCAAAAGTCCTTCCATTTTCATCAGCTGTGGTGGCCCCTTGTGTTTTGCTCCTTTTACTGAGATTCTAAAGGTTACTAACATAAGCCATGCCTGTTAATTTTCATTAGACTGTAATGAAATGGGCTCAGGGTTCTGGGAGCAAGCTTTAAGCATGGCAGTGCAATCGCCAGGGAGATTTGGATTTATTTTGTAATTAGGCTTATCGATTTGCCATCCTTCTGTATTCTCTCATGTTTATCCGTCTCCGTGTGCTGGACAGTCGCTGTATCGGTGCTCGCTAAGTATGCAAATCCAGTCGCTTAGCGTCACTCAAAACGCAGCATAAGGGACACATTAGCAACGTCGCACCTATGTTCATTTATCATGTTGATGCGGCGTGTACGCTTCTGAACCTGTAAGATTTACAGCTGGTGCCAAACAGGTGCTCAAAGATTCAATTAGTGTGATTACAGAACGTACATTCTGCCGGATAGAGGGATGGTTACATGATTCAAATGTGGTGTACAATCAAGCACTAAAAATCTAACATTTTCACATCTTAACCACAGGCTTCCTTCTTGCGAGACCAAGATTACTGACCAATAGTAACTGGTGAACAATTTTTAAATGGCTAACTCTGATTCTATACACTGACTTTTTTTTGAAGTAGTGCTCATATTAGGTTTAGGCATGATGGTTTACACCCGCGCCAGTGACCACTCCTTCTAGGATAAAGAGGTGCTAATATGGAGGAAACACAGGTTTAAAGTCAAAGAGGCCATCTATGTGAAAAGGGGACGCTCATCTTTGACCCGAGATGGAAACCTAATAGTACACCTTTCACCATCGTACAATCCCCTGATCGCAGCTATTCCCCCAGTTCTCTGTGAATAACACATGTGGCCATTGTAATTAATGGTCATGGCAGTTTGCATGCATTTTGCATATGAAAGGCCATTTGATGTTGCAGGCAGCAGATCGCTGTCCATGGCGTCTCCAGACTCTGTCACGTCTGTCCCATGTGCTCAGTGTGAACCTGCTTTCAGCTGTGAAGAGCACAGGGCGCCAGTGGCGAATTTGCCAATCCTGGTGTTCTCTGGCAAATGCCAAGCATTCTGCACGGTGTGGGTTGTGAGCACAACCCCCATCTGTGGACGTCGGACCCTCATACAATCCTCATGGAGTCGGTTTCTAACTGTTTGTGCAGACACATGCACATTTGTGGCCTGCTGGAGGTCATTTTGCAGGGCTCTGGCAGTGCTCCTCCTGTTCCTCCTTGCACAAAGGTGGAGGTAGCAGTCATGCTGCTGGGTTGTTGCCCTCCTACGGCCTCCTCCACGTCTCGTGGTGTACTGGCCCTGTTTCCTGGTAGTGCCTCCAGCCTCTGGACACTACGCTGACAGACACAGCAAACCTTTTTGCCACAGCTCGCATTGATGTGCCATCAGGGATGAGCTGCATTACTTCAGCCACTTGCGTGGGTTGTAGAGTCGCTACCACGAGTGTGAAAGCACCACCAACATTCAAAAGTGACCAAAACGTCAGCCAGAAAGCATAGGTACTGAGAAGTGGTCTGTGGTCCCCCACCTGCAGAACCACTCCTTTACTGAGTGTGTCTTGCTAATTGCCAATAATTTCCACCTGTTGTCTATTCCATTTGCACAACAGCATGTGAAATTGATTGTAATCAGTGTTGCTTCCTAAGTGGGCAGTTTGATTTCACAGAAGTTTGATTTACTTGGAGTTATATTGAGTTGTTTAAGTGTTCCCTTTATTTTTTTGAGCAGTGTACATTTGTCCCATATGTCAAAGAAAATGACACATTTATACTGTAATGAACATTATCGGAGAATCGTCGCCCAAAATGCTTGCGTTTATTCAAAAGGAACACACCAATGGTGAACACCACTATACACGTCTAACCATAAATTGGCCAATCACATTTGTTGGTTTTGTTGAATGCCTGTTGAATACCCTCACTCTTTATGGCTGATGTACTACTGAGATGGATAAACCAACAAGTACGTTTAACGACCAGCTTCAAAAAGAATATACATTTCTGAGAAAAGATACACTAGGAGTGTGGAGCTATGTTTCATTTTGCATGGGAGTGGCCTCGATATTAATCAACATATTCAAACGAAAAAGCACAAATAAGCGAAAAAAGTAAGTGCGCAGTGTGTATATAGTGTGTGCCGTGCTATCTGTGATAACTACTCAGCGCTCATATCCAAATATTGACAGTCGAAAAAGACATTATTAGAGTTGGTAATGTGACTGGGCTGTGTCGAGTGTTTAATGAAGAACGTCATGTTTCCTTGATCTGACTTGGTACCTCATCCATGCCGACACTACAGTACTGTAAACACAGCGTCCCATATTTCATTATCGAAAGTATGGAACTTCAGCAAAAAGTACTGGTAATGCTTGTGTTTGATGAATTCCGTGCCTGTAAATCCATCCACGTTGCACCATCACTTCTAACTCTGGTCTCCGATCCAGTCAGTCTTCTCCACAGAAGTGATAGAACTACACAAAATCCTGGCTATCTGCCTATTTAAAGATCTTGTCATCTTTATTATGTGCTTGTGAAGCTGGAGTCTGCCTTCGGTACACATTAACGCAAAAAACAACTTTATCTTGGTGATCGCCTCTATGCACTCCATTTTGTTTGGTTAGGGAGCCTATCAGGTGGCTGAACGTTTTGTTGCGCGTGCGACTCAGTTCTAGAGCATGACCTGTTCAGAGTAATGTTGGATAAAGGCCATATTAAAAGAAATGTGAACAACTTAGCAGAAAAATCAGTAAAAAAAAAATCATTTGGTTTTGGTTCAGTTGTCAATGGTGTGTACTTAACCTAAACGAAATGGTGAATGTTCTGGCTGATTAGAGCACCTTTGTAAATGATTCTGGTCATTTTTATTTCATTTTATTTTAAAATGGCTACTAAGGGAATAAAACTCAGTGCTGAAATCCATAAGGATGACTGAAACACGCAAGCTTATAAGATCACAGTTTATTAACAGTCTAGCTAGTTTATGAAGATGCTGTTATTTTGCGCATAATTTTATTTGCGTAGCACATTTATTATATGTAGTTAACTATTCCAAATCTCTTATTTTTATTGTTTGAAAAGGCCACTTCAAGGCTACTTTAAGCCCGAGTCTCAAAACAATCTTGTATTTTTGGGAAACGGTTGATAAGGAGAAATAATCCCACCTTTGATATGCTTTCTTGGAATATGTGCAAAAAGTCTGGTGTAAACAATTTGCTAAAGGCTAACGTTCCATTTACAAAGCCCTAGAATGACTTATTTCCTTAGCTGGAAAGTATGAGTCACTGGCAAATTACATTTACATGAAAGCAGATCTTCAGCCTACCGAAAGCCTGTACCGCTAACACTACATGCTAATGGACTACATTGGAAATGGACACGCTGTTATATGCTGGTTTATACAGAACCGATTAGGATTCCTTGGGCTAACTGACCAATTACAAACCAGTTGGCGCCTAATGCCTGCGGACGGTACTTAGCTCTCTGTAAGTCGGAGAAATTTCACACTAAGATCACCAAAGCACAACAATTTTGCAATGTTAATACACCGTGAACACATCTCACCTAAAATACTGTGTCCAATCGTTGGCTGAAGTACTCTTAGCTGAACTGATTTCTCTAGCTGATGGTGCTTGATTTATAGAAACATTTAAATTGGCAGTAAAAGCAGGTAGAAGCTCTGGCACTTTTCTGCACTTTATGGGCAGACCATAATAGCAGGACTACCTTCGGTCTTTATTGGCTATGTGTGGAAGTAAATGGACTGCATTTCCCCTGAGAAAATGAAGAGTATGTCGAGTTAAAGCTCGTTTAGGAAAAGTGTCTCTTGTGTTTTTCAGAGTCCATGCATGTATGTGTGTGTATATATGTATATTAATTAGAGTATGTGTGTATTATGGATGAACCGATTGCAATTTTCTTGGCCGATTCTTTACTAAACATATGTCTAAGAATTATATTACAGCATTACATTAAACACTTTTGTTCAACTTTTAATGGAAGCTTCTTCATTGCTAAAGAAGGCCTCTGGTTTGTGCCTGGCTCTACACTAGTGCTAACTGTGGCTTAACATTTTTGCCTTTATTACTGTTGTCAGATTTTAAATGTCTTAGTAAACTTGTTCTCAACTTTTTTAGGAGGTTTTCCTCTACTGCTCGTTTTCGCTATTCATGTGTTGCAAACAGCACGCTCTGAAGAGCTCCACGCTGAAGACATGGCTGTGTCCGAAATAAATTCCTACCCCCTCTTTAGTCTCCCTACTTTCTCCTTAGTAGTGCTCCATATAGAGCGTTTAGTTCACGGAGCAGCACTCGAAGCACAAGTGAAATCTAACACGTTCTCATCATGAACATGCATCAGCAGGTGTCTCATAAACAAATATGTTGTGGTGTTAAAAGATCCGTACACACATGAACCGAATTTGGAATTAAAGAGAATAAAAGCACTGTGCTCGCTTGCCTGTTCCCCAATTTTATAAATCACATCCTGTTATTTCAACAACTTGTTTGAAGCTTTGTGTGTGTCGCTTAAATAGTGTCTTTAACAGCGAGCACGAGGACGGCCGAAACATGTGCATAAGGAAGGCTTTCGCGAGAGTGCTCTCGGAGGTGCTCTCACGTGCTGAAGCTTGTACGTGCTCACTTCACTGTTCCATACTCGCGAATGCCATTGTCTGCTCTCACCCTCGCTCTCTCAGTTAAAGATACTATTTAAAATCCATACACGCTCGTTCAGAGTGTGCCAAGTTCAAGCCTTTGTTCCATAAGCTCCGATTGTTTGCTCTCTGCATTCGTCTTCTCTCTGGGGCATTAACCTTTTTCGCTGAAAGACTTATTTCAGCGATTATTTCTCCAACAGAGTGTCGTTTGTGAACCTAAAGTAACTTTCATTCATTTGTTCATTCATTTTCTAGACTCGCTTAATCCACTTCAGGTCGCTAAGCGGTAACCGACCTGGACAGGGAGCCAGTCCGTCACAGGACATGTGCTCACACTCACTCGGTCACACACTCACACTAGGACACTTTAGAGACGCAAACTGACCGAATGTGTGACGATGTGGAATGAAATCTGAATAATAATGCAGACACAGAGAAAACATGTAAACTCCACACACTGGCCTGGCTGAGACTTGAACCAGGCTCACTGGAGCTGTGAGACCACAGCGCCAACCACTGCGCCATCGTGCCATGTGTTGCCATATGTTTCCATTTATAAGAGGAACACATTTATAAGAGGAGCACATTCCAAGGATTGGAATAAGCAAAAAAAAAAATTCTGTTCAATTTCACGGCATATGTTTATTTCTAATTTAGCCCAGATCAGAAAACATACATGGAGCAGCATCTCGGTTCGCGCTTGTTACTGTCACCGGCTCGAGAAGATGAAGAGAGAAAATATATGAGCTTGATCTGAGATCGTTAACGTGTAATGATTTATGTTATTACGCTTCCAAAGTCTGCACCACGGGCAAAGCTAGGAGGGATCGCCATCACAAGTCTTTGAATAAACTGGAGAAAATAAAGGCTTAGGGCATCAATGGGATGTGAAATATCAGAGGTGTGGGATCTCTGGATAATTGAAGTTAGAGACTACGTTTGTGAGGCTTTGTAATTTACACTGCTTCACACATTGTCCTAATTGTCATATTTAGTCAATGGACCTGCCGGTCATATGGATGGCTTCTCCAGTAAATGCTTTAGAAATCGCTTGAGGTTGCCAAGGTTACCGGCTGATTCTGCACATCAATCGCTATCTTGTTGTGTCTTGCTTAATCCTCGTGGTCTGCTAGAGTCCTCGTCTTCTACGCCTTTAATAACTTCAAAGTCCTGACTTACTAAGGTATGTGGTCCTTGAGTTACCATATTGAACGGAATATATTTAGTTGCATAATATTTCATTTGGCGCCACGTTGACGTTTCTCCTTTATGTACACTGAGTGGCCGTGTTATTAGCGACACCTGCCCTTCACACTGTATGGAAATGAGATATTCTAGACTATCCAGGGCCAGTATTTTTAAATACTGTTGAGAGGTCAGAGATGGATGTCAAGAAACATTCTGAAGAACTTTCTTAGCATGGACAGGCTATAACAGCAGACGAGTGCCTTTCAAGTGCTTTTGCTGTCTAAAGGTAAAGAAAGACTCCAGTGAGCACTAAGAGCACAAAAATTGCGTCACTGAGCAGTGGAAAAACAAGGCCTAGTCAGAAGAATCCATATTTCTGCTGGACCATGCTGATGGGAGAGTCAGAATTTGGCAGCAGAAATCAATAAACCCGTCCTGGCAGGTGTCAACAGGCTGCTGGAGTTGGAGTCATGGTGTGGGGAATGTTTTCTTGAGGCACACCCTGGGTCCTCTGATTACCTGTGGATGGACATTTGGACAGTAGGGCTTAAGATATGCATTACAGGGACCATAATGGTATGATGGCATAAATGCAAAAAACGGAAAGATGCCAAGGACCGGCGTCCCATTCCTCAGACTCTGCTAATTGTGATTTTTCCTATCATTTTGGTGCACTATCGCCACCTACAGATGGATTAAGTGTTTGGAAGATCGCACCATTGAGTGTCTTATTTAGGTTGCCACAGTCTGAATTTTGGCTCGAATTATGGGGAACAAAAATTTCAGACGGACCGTTCGATGTCAGAATGGTTTGAGCGAAGAGGCATTTTGAATTCCAAGGTTCCACTAAACATTCCCAGTGGGGATTTGTAGCAAAAACATTTATCTTGGGGATTGGACGTAGATATTAGGAGATAATCTAAACTTGTAAAGTTGCTTTGAGACAATGCTCCATTGTAAAAAGCACTATATAAATAGATCTGACTTGACTTGACTTGACTTATCTACCAAAGGGGAGCAGAGCAGAATAAGTTTTGGGATCACTGGACAAGTGTGTTATACAGTTGTGGCGCCAAACTACCATTATTGTTATTATTATTATTGTTGTTGTTATAATAAGTAGTAGTAGTAGTAGGTGTTCAGGTGACACAGTGGTCTAACCAGCCAAGTCACCTAGACATTTTACGTGGCATCCGTGTTGGGCGTTACATGTAGAGACATGATGCATTAGGTTGGGTGGTGTGAGCAGTGTGTGTCGCCCTCAAAGTTAAAATGAAACCTGACGAAACTCAATTCACAGTTGTATAGTGTCCAATTTCAGCTGTAGTGACCTATATGAATTTGAGCTACAAGTCTTGTCATCATGATACTGTAGCATGAAATCAGTCTTCAACGTGTCATTTATTTTAAATGCCAAGTCAGTAGTAAAGCAATGGTATTGTGTCTTGTTGTCTTTTACTTAGCTGGAGAACAAATGGCTCGAGCAACAGATTTTATGCTTCTTCATTGTCAGTTTTACCTGCCAAGTTAGTCCTTTATAAATGAAAGACAAGACATCTGCTAACTATATACATCTTAAATTATTTAAGATGTGGTGCTTCCCTGCGGTGTTAATTGTCACCTGTTTGATTGGTTAATCATCCATCCATGAACCCATGACCCTGGAGCTTATGTCCAGCATAGTGGGTGGATCAGTTATTTTATTGGACTTAAAATTTGAAGAGGGAAAGACTGTAGAGCTAGAGTCTTTATGGAGTTTGGCATTCCTTTTGTCCACATGGATTTCCCTAGAAGGGAGGGGGATTGGTTAATCTAAAATGCCCCAGGCTAGACAAAGTGGTGCCAGCGGCTTATAAAGAACAGCTTGTGTATCTACACCTGTCCATCTATCTATCTATCTATCTATCTATCTATCTATCTATCAATCTATCTCTGTCTGTCCGTCTATCTATTTATCTATACATACATACAGCATTTGGACTAAAATCCTTATGATGATTAGTCCAGAGCATTAATTACTGAGCCATCTCTTTGTAACACACTGGCAGTCTGTCCAGGATCCAGTGTTTTGGGGACAGGTTCTTGACCCACCTTGTCCCTTAACGTTTGCAAGTTGTGAACATGAATGAATTCAGTTACATAAACGATGGGAACAAATCAAAAGACGAACTCTAAAGGTGTTCTCTAAACATCTCTGAAGGTGTTCTCTGTTCTCTAATCATCAAGACCCATACTTGGGTGGTGTTGGTGTGTTAGTGTGTGTTGCACTCATACGAGTGGACTGTGGACAGCAAGTAGTCCATCAGCCAAAATGGCCATCCACCAGCGTCCTATGAGCACTGGTGAAGGATTAGAGGATGACTAACACAAACTACAAGGTGGAGATTAAGATGAATGTCGCTAATAAAGTGGACAGTGAGTGAACCGTGTTCCAAAACTCCAGCAGCACTGCTGTGTCTGATGCAGTTGTACCAGCTCAACACAAACTAGCACACCACCACCACATCAGTGTCACTGCAGTGCTGAGAAAGATCCACCACCATTAGAGAACAGAGTGAAGGGAACTACATTGTGTTATTGTAGAACTACAAAGTGTAGTGTTCACTAAAATGTAAATAAATAATAAGCAGAATATAAATTGAAATATATAGAATGCCTAAGACTTCTGCATGGTTGTGTATGTGGATCCTTTATATCCAGTGAAGTGATACGCCTCTCAAACAAGTCATCAGAATGTGACGTTGCTTCATTTAGCAGGGACATTTCATTAGGAAAGTGTTTGCCATTATATCCTCCGTGCTCACAGCCTTTGATTAAATCAAGAAAGGGAAGCAAGTAAATAAAACCGGGAAGTGCAATTATAGAAATAAGAAGCACGATGACTTCTAAAAATGACTGATGTCCAATCTCGCACAAGTTCCTCTTTCCTATGGGGATGTCTTAATCAGTCAGGATAGCCAGTCATCTGGACCAAATAGGTTACTGCCAGGATTGGTTTGTGATCAAGGTTGTGTTTAATTCTAATGAACAGGCTCTGGGGTTATCAGTGTAACTAGGGCAAGCAAGGGCAATTGCCTCCTGATTTTTCAGCATTGTTAATCAGGGTTTTTTCCTCCTTTCTATCGTAGTGTCGCTGCAGGTGGAGATCATGCCATCCCATGGAGAAATCAGCGTCGGGGAGTCCAAGTTCTTTCTGTGTGAAGGTGGGTTGACAGTCAAACATCACGAACCATTTTAAACAAATATGCGTATATACAAATTTAGATTTTTGATCACGTCAGTTGCATTTTGACTGCTTGGCCCTCACTTGGGCTGTGTCTGAAATGGTTCCTTAATCACTATTCCCTCCATTCTACATATAATATACAGTAAAGCACTATTAACTTATAGGGAACAGAGTTTATTAGGGTGGTAAATGGTTTTTGAAACTGCCTTAATTGACTTTACTCATTACTGTGTGACAGCAGGCGAGTTGCTTAAATGCAAAATTTCACCGCATGGCTTGACGCACACATGATAACAGCTTAAGCACACTTCAGTGTATGTCCCATTGTGTTCCGAACACGACACCTTGGCAGCTCTCTGTCGGGCGTTCCAAATAAGTACTGTAGATAAGACTTGATGAAAATAATAATTCCATTATTTCAAAGCAACGCCTTACGCTGTACACTCGTATGACTGTGTAGTGCTTATTATCAAATACAATGTTTTGAAACGTTTTCAACTGTATTAAAATGTACTTCATTAATTAAATAGTTAAAAAAAACATTGGACAACATGAGTAGTGTGTGTACTACCCAGGAATCTCCCAACGTTTTTACTCTTCATGAAATAAACACATCGCAGATGTATTTTTTGATGAAGTAATAGAAAAAACCTATGGAATTACTCAGTGTTGAGGAAAAAAGAAGGAATCACCTTCTACCTTGCATTTCAAAAATGGCACAAGTCTAAAAATGTAAATTCGTGTGCATGTAAATGGGTGCTTACAAACCTTAACAAGCTATTGGACTTGGGAAATAGAAAGAAAACATGGCCCCAACAAAAGATTTGTCAACTGAAACAACTGGAAGGTTTATGCAACTGCTTTAAGAAGGAAAAAAACTACTGCAAAATTGGTTTTTCCCACTCAAATCGCTCAACAATTTGGTGCATAATTCTATAAAGCGGTACGCTCTATGCTCTAAGAGACTATGGTTTAGAATCCTGTCTCCATTGGTCCTGGACTCTCAGCATTGCCTGTGTTGTGAGTTGACCACGCATGCCCACCAGTAAGTTGACACTTGGAACTTGACTCGACTCTATATATATGTTTCTGTCTATACTTATATGTGTGTGTTCCTTTCTTTTAATATCACATTCATGATGATTACGTTTGTTTGAGTCATTCTGGTTGGATTTTCCCTTTAAACACAGGGTACAGTGTCCACATACTTCTGGCCATGTAGTTTATACATGGGTTTACATCTTTCAGATAACTATAATCAGTCACCTTATGTACTATACCACACCGAGCACTCTTTCAGACCATGTATGGTTGATGTGGGCCACACGGCGCTGTTATGGCATTGAGCCAAAGTGTGTTATGGATCCAACTGGACCTGCAATCAAATGGTATCAGCAATCCAGGCCAAAAATGGTCCAAGTGCAACCAGCTGTATCTAATGCTATTTAAAACCTGGGCCCCGTATCATGCCCGAGATATGGTCTCATTGAGGTTGAGCTGTGACTGCGTTCTGGCAGCCAAGTTTGAATGAGTTCATCACTGTAATTCCATGACATGTGGACCAGTGTAGGGAGTGAGTGTGGTCCCGCACTGTGCCATCAGTCATTTGTCATACAGGATTCCACCTGCTCGAGCTCGAGCTTGTTTATAAAGAGAAACGCCTCAGGTGGATGTGCTGTCCTTTTGAAGATCAGTGGCATAAAGTCATCACATCTTGATGACCACATGTCCACCATGTGTTCCTATGGCTGCCGTGTCCTTTAGAGCCTAAGAGTTGGCATAAATAAAGAGATTAGTCATCTTTAAATGCTGTCAGTGGTGGTTTATTGGAACCACAGCAGGTTTGCCAGAATGCATTAGCCCACTCAAACTGCTGAAGCATGTAGAATGTAAGAGCTATGGTGTGATCTCATTGAACTTAACTGATCACTGTGTTCTGGCAGCCAGGTTAGTTTGTAATAAGACACACCTGAGGTAGATGTAAGCTCAATGGCATAAAGTAGTTAGTAGTATAATGTAAGGGCACCCCAGGTCAGTTCCACCTGTCACACAGTCCCAGTCTCCACTCTTAGTAGTATTGGGAGCCTCTCTAGCAAGGCAAAACACGTTCACCAGTTCATAAACCCTAGGGTCACGTGCCAGCCTGCTTGTGGGGACACCCCACCCAGGGGTTAGCTGTCTCATGTAGTGGTACCTCATGCCCATACACGGGGACCACAGAAACAGGCCCCCTGTACCAAGGACACCAGAGACAGGATTCTGAGAAATACACAACTTTGAAAAGCTACCTGAACCCTCACCTTTCCAGAGGTGGGATACGAACCAAAGTTGCACAGCGGTAGATCACATACAGACTTTTATAGAATCCGCATTTGATAAATAAGGTGGTCTTAATTCTCACCTACTTGATGAACTGTATCTGTTATGTATCTCACAGACCATGATGTGGAGGTCCTCCATATTGATGGGTGTATCAGCTATTTTAATGGACTTGAATTGAAGAGAGAAGATTCTAGAACTAGTGTCTTTGTGGAATTTGGTATTCCTCATGTCCACATGGTTTTTTTTTTTTTATACTCAAGCTTAGATCTAGGGTTAGGGTTAGGGTTAGGGTTAGATCTGTATTGGAAAAAACTTGATTTAGAGCAGTGGTTAGTGAGAGTAACCACTCTGCCCATGTCTAGCACGTCCTTAAGCCCAATGAGTTAAGATAGTTTAAAAATTAGAAGGCTTTAAAATAAAAAATCCAGAGTGAATTGTTACGGTCCGTGAAAACAAAAGTAAAAAGGGGTTTAGGATCCAATTTGCAGTTAGCTCCAGATGGAAATAGTGAACCCAAATATAAATAAATTAAAGAAACTAAATACACAATAAAAAGAAACAAACTCAGTGGCTGAGGATTGAACCCTAGGCGGACGCGTGGGTAAACCTGTGTAAACGCAATGTGCCACTCAGCCACTGAAGAAAAGGAAAGGAATAATGAAAAGACGAGGCTGAATTGACGTCAGCGCAGCGTCTCTTCAAACCGCGATCTTAAGAGGGGCACTGCTCCCCCCGATGGAGGAGGTTAATGGCGTGACAGGTAGGAGGCGGGGTACAAGCGAGCCAAAAACCATCGAGGAAGCCAGCAACCGAGGACGCTAGCGAAATGCTTTCCCTGCACTATAACTAGGCCCTAACGGTTTACCGTTCAAATCGCCAGCTACCTCTATCACTAATCACAAACAGCACGCGAAAGAAGCCATGTGAGGGCCCAGGAACGTCCGCATGAAGTCCAAAGTTGCCACTAACGCGCATGTTGCCAAACGAGGGCTGGGAGCCTGTGTGATTGCACCGAGCTTACCCAAGCTGAACAGCTGGTCGACACTACCCTCAAACGTCCCAAGACGGAAGCCAGCGCGACTCTTTTACAGACCATGGGCGTCATCAGACTCATTTTCCTGAGGCACGTGGAACATAAAATGTTGCCGTCCTTCACACCGAGTCAGAAACTGATGGACTGCGGACTGCGTAAATTTTTTTAATCGCTCTACTTTCTGCATTTTGCGTTTTAAAATCAGGCTGACCAATCAGAGCTCGGTTGTCAGGCAGAACAGCTCATCCTGCTAGTAGCAGAGCACAAGAGCTTATAGGACAAGCAACACGCTGCCTAATAAAACATGGGTATTAAAGAAAATATCTGATGGAATATAGCCGAAAGGCTTTAGAAAGGTGGTGATAAAACCTCAGTGACTGGATGGAACCATTTTTCTTGTTTATCTAAGTGCATTCTAAATCTGTTTTTGCCCCCAGAAAACACAAACTAGAGCTTCCTGCACTAATCTCCGATCGTGTCTTTGTGGTTTTAAGTTGACGATGTAAAAAGAAATATTAAGAGAAGGGAAATTAAAGAAAGCAAAAGCGGACAGGGAGTTTTCAGAGTGTTTCGAGAAAAAAAACGTTAAAGCGCTTACATTAAAAATCACATCCATTATTTTGATGCGAAAAAAAATGGTAGTTAATTTGAATAGGCCTTAACACCCACTTTAGTGTTAAATCACTTAATCTACTTAATGTTTAACAGGCTTATTTTTATGCACATTTTACTTGTGCTCCTATGACTGATTGGCATGCAGGAGGTACTGCCTCTAACTTCTGTGTGCCCCAGTACAACAAGTAGTGTTTAAAAACACCCTGAGGTTGACAATTCATTGCATTTCTCTGCATATTCCCAGTGATCGGAGATGTTACGGATATAGACTGGTTCGCACCCAACGGAGAGAAGCTACTGCCAAACAGACAGGACATCATCGTGAGTCGCAATGACGAATCCTCGTCCACACTCACCATCTACAGTGCCACTGTTGATAACGCTGGCATCTACAAGTGTATAGCCAAGCATGGCGACAAGGAGGCCCAGGCCACAGTCAACGTGAAAATCTACCGTAAGTAACTGTTCTGATTAGTTTGATTTGATTTATTTGTTCAGCCACAGGGTTTCCAGAACCATCTAGACTAGAGATGCAGATATATTAATGCATATGCTTACTGACAGTCCATACCTGCTTAATCCAGTTTAGAGTTGTTTGGGGAGGAGTCTTAACTGGCAGTACAGACAGGGCACCAGTCCATTACGGGGCACGCAAGTGCAGACACATTGACTCACTCACACTGGCACTTTAAAGATGCCAAATGTCCTAACATATCTTTGTAGTGGGAGGAAATCAGAGTACCTGAAGAAACCCAACTCCACACAGGCAGTGGCTGTGCTGGGACTCGAACCCGGATCTCTAGAGCTGTGAGGCAACAGTGCTGTGAAAGCTGTATTTCACAATTGAAATCGTCCACTATTTATTTACTGACAGCACATCCTTTTAGCACACCATATACTGCAGCTGCTATGGTGAGGGTTGCCAGTTTTCCCAGTCCAGATCATCTTAAGAAACAGCCACAGTGAATCATTTTCTTAATATTAACTTTACTAAAGTCTTAAAAGGTGCTTGTGTTAGTACTTATGTTGTCCTTGATAATGCTGGTAATAAGACATGCACGTATAAGAGGAGACATCTGGCATGGCTGCTAGTGTGCATTTTATATATACAACCTTCTCCAAAAGTTTGGGTCACATGCAGACATAAATATGTGCCGTAGCCCTTGCAACCCTGACCATGAGAAAGCATGGTTAAACCATTAAAAGGTATAATAATAATAATTAATTTATTACAGCAGCTCAGAGAGTTCACTGTTAAAAAAAACAGTTGTTGGGGACAGCAGTTCCTGAGGGCTTGTTTTTGAATCCCACAATGCTTGGGTGGTGCTTTTACAGAACCCAGAAAGGTTTTGCAAGGAATAAATGGGATGTTTTGGCTATAATATGTTGTAAGCATAATGACCCAATACCAAAACCGAAGCCTCAAGCATAGTAACGTACTTAATTCAGCATAAAATTGGAGGATCTGGCAACCCCTCTGAGCAGCACTAATTTACACCTGGTTTTCAGAGGCGGAAAAACCTGAAAAGTGCTAATTGCCCAGACAATAGAGAATCAAATGGAATGTGTAATGTTCCTCTTTCATACATAACTCAGCAGCCTCTTCAAGCAGCATAAAGCGCAACGATAAAAATAGAAAAAGCTTAGCAGATTTAGCCTTAAGTGTGTTTAGCTGACAGAGTTGTTTCTGTTCTTGACCTCCTGAGAAATCCTGCTGTCTGCTGTGTTTGTGTTATTTATTCGGTTTCTTGAGAATACTAGTCAGTGTTATTTATAAGATCTGAGAACTGACCAACATGAGTGAAAATGCCTCAAGATGTTGTGGTTTTTCGTACTCTTTCATTATCATGCTTACTCTCAGTCTTCAGGAAGATTATTGATTTGCCAAATCATTGACTCTGTGCATTGCATGTTTTCCATTCGGTAAAATGTAACTCGTTCTAGAAAAGGGCTTGGATGGTGAATATTCAGATAGCGGGGGTATTATTCATTCATTCATTTACTTTCTTAACCGCCTAATCCTGAACAGGGTCGCGGGAGAGCCGGTGCCTAGCCAGTGGCACAGCGCAATGGTAGACAGGGCACCAATCCATTGTAGGACATATAAACTCATACACACGATCAAACACTAGGGATGCTTTAGAGACACATGCATGTCTTTGGATTGTGGGAGGAAACTGGAGTACCGGGAATAACTCACGCAGACATGGGGAGGACATGCAGACTCTACACAGAAAGGACCCAGACCACCCCACCTGGGGATTGAACCCAGAACCTTCTTGCTGTGAGGTGCTATTTCTAGTATTTTTGTTATTGTAAAGTCCCGACCTTGTTCCTGCGTATTTTATTGATTGCAGGTGTTTTCAGTGTTGTCAACATTATGTTGTGGCATCGGCAAGGTCTTGGGCAGAGCTATTCAAATGGACTGGCATTAATGGAAGGTTTATTCCACGTGAGTTTACTCCAGATCCTCTGGTTCCTCCAACAGTCCAAAGACATCTGTGTTAGGTTAATTGGAGTTTCTAAAGTGTCCTTCGTGCATTGAGAGTGCATGAGTGTGTGTGCTGCCCTGTCTAGGGTTGTTCCTGCCTTGTGCTCTGTGAACCCGGCTAGATACTGCCTTTCCTGTGGCCCTGACCAAGAGCTAAGCAGATAATACTGTGAATGAATGTTTGTCATCTAATGCAGTGCATTTTTTGTACAGCAGAGGGTGCACTCACATGCCATGCTCACAGATGCATATCACAGTGAGAATATTAATTTCTTATAAATGCAGGGGATTAAAGATTCTTTTTGTTTCATTTTATAGAAGAAAAATGAACATTCGTTTGAATTGTTACATTTCAGAAATTTGAAAGGAATGTTTTCACTCGAATATTTAAGATAAGGTGAAGCTGCGATAGAGCATTTTGTTTACATTTTGTTTACAATCTTAAACCTTTTTTTTTATTGCTGGGGCTAAAGTTTTTGTTAAAAAACGTATACAGAAAAACTGCATTGTTTTGCATTGTGTACACTTCAGAAATAAAAAAGAAATATATTTTATCAAATGTAAAATCGATAATCGTGAGAAAACCATATGGTGAAGTCAGTATCGAGAATTGATTCGAATCGTAAGCAGAGTGTATCGTTACATCCCTATTATCTATTCAGTTCTACAGTTTAGATAGCAAAATTAAAAGGTAGTTTAGAAAGAAACATTCCTTAAAAAACATCCTTTCCTCAGCACCTTCTAACAAATCGCATAACTAATCTCAGAAGTAACTATAAAAACACCAGGCCACTAAAATGATAAAGCTCTTTTAAAGAGAAGCACTTGTTTTACAGACAATTGATCTAATAAGTAGTAAATAAACAGACTTTCGGACTCGCCATTAGAAAGCTGGATTGGCGAGTGTTGATGTTGGGCACGTCTGCATTATTTACCCCTAGCAGCTAATTTGGCAGAAACCGAAGATAGTCCTCAGAGACTTTGTCTTGCATCCAAAACATTGAATAACTTATAAGGCTATTAGTTCTGCAGAATTAGATTTTTCTACAGTTAAATCTAGAGATGCCCCGATCGATTGGCCGGGTGACTGGAATCGGCCGGTTTTCAGCATGATCGGTCGTGACCTGTGATCGGATAATCACTCTCATAGAACCGATTCTGTTCCGGTCACATTTAGACTTGTGCAGAGCACGATGACGACAGCAGCATAAACACAGCCACACACAGTCAACACAGTGCTTTTACTAACTTTAATTCAGAATTCAGCTCATGTGTGTACAGAGCTTTAAACACCAAAGGTACACGGCTCAGCCACGGGTTTGTTTATGAGACAGCTGCTGACACATGGTCACGATGAGATGTTAGATTTCAGTTGTGTTTTGATTTGTGGCTTCTTAGTCAACTAAAACTCTCTCTTGCTATATAGCACATTAATAAGGAAGAAGTAGGGAGACTAAAAAGTGAGTAAGATTTTATTTCGGAAACAGCCATGTCTTTAGTGTGGAAGCTCATCAGAGTGCAATACCTACATGGCAAACATAAACAGCTGAGGAACAACTCCAAAAATGTTTGGAATAACAGATTTAATAAGACGTTTAAAACAGAGTCACCCCGCTGAATATGCAGAATTTGATAAAAACTGATAAAGGAAGGCAAAGAGGTTAAAGCGAAAGTTTGTGAGAGTGCAGAACCACCAGCAATGAAATTTTCATTAAAAGAAAAGTTAAACAAAAAAGTTTGCTGTAATTTATCCCCATATCGATTATTCTTTCTGAACAGAAAAGCTGACCTTCAAGAAGGCTCCGTCCCCCCAGGAATTCAACGAGGGTGATGATGCGGTCATTGTGTGTGATGTCATCAGCTCCTCGCCACCCACGATTATCTGGAAATACGAGAGGACCAAGATTCAACCGGAGAAAGACGGTCAGAGTATCTCCTTATCATGTTCACATTTGCCTCCCCATTTTCCTCCTTATCTGTCCTCCAGGTCAACAAGTTCCCTCTCCCCACTCGCTCGCTGGCCTGCAGCGTGAAATTGGAGTTTTACCATTTTATTAAACAGAAGACATTGAGTAGCTGCAACTAGGGATTTTCTCATTTGGAGCCACTGTTTTGTTTGTTTTTGTGCGAGGGTTGTTTGGACGGACCTGTTTTAACCTCACAGTGGACCTCCTGTACAGACCGCTGGATGGAATAGTGACCACAGAGCTGTACTGCCAGGCTTGCTCGGCTGCTTTTGGCCGCTTGAGATGCTTTTCACTAGAAAACCACTAATTGTAGCAGAGCCTGAAACCCAAAATGCAAACATGTAAATAACTAAATTTCCATTTGGACTTGGTCAGAGTTTCACAGGCCAAAGTTTCTGTGGTTCTAGGCTCTGGTTGCTCACTCTCATAGCTCTCATAAGACACAGTAGATGGTCAAGAGTTTGGTACGCCCCTTCTAGTTGTGGTTTAGCCAGATATGTCTGCAGGTGTCTACAACCAAGAAAACAATATTTATACATTGGCAATAGAGCCAATGAGACACTCTTGTTGGATGCCACCATGCCTCAACTGCTGCCATGGTAATCTGTTGGAAATATACTCATGGGCAAAAGAACTCGCCCAGAAGGAGTTGTTGGAATCGAATGAAACTTTCTGTGTGTGAATGTAATGATGTAATATATAAGTGACTACAATATTAGAGCGAAAGGATATGTTTATTGGGGAAGACTGTACAGTTGAAAGGAGGTTCTAGTACCCTGTTAAGCCGCCTCTAGCCTGGTACAAGATGAGGAATGGCTGGGCATGGAGGCATACACATTCCTTATGGTATCTATGGTATCGAAGCTGGCGTCAGAGCTGACCTATAATAAAGGCTCTATTGGCGATAAATCTGGCAACCGAGCAGGCCAAGAAAGTGTTGCGATCTGGCGGAGACATTCCTCAGAAACCCTTGCTATATGTGGGCGAGCATTATCCTGCTGAAAAATGCCAGTTCAAAACCCTGTCGTGAGAGGCAAGACATGTTGCCGCAGGATGTCCTGCATAAAGCGCTGAGTTGTTAGTGTCCCTCGTATCACTACTAGCGGTGACCGCCTGTCATATGCAATGGCTCCCCAGATCATCACACCAACAGTTGGGCCAGTTTGTGGCTCTACAGCAAAGGCAGGATTGAAGGGCTCACCACAAGACCTCCATACTCAAACCCGACCATTTTCGGATCCCAAACAGAACCTGGATTTGTCACTAAAGACGATACGGTTCCAGTCTGTAGCAGTCCAGGTTTCTTGTTCACGACAACACTGCAAATGAAGTTGATGGTGGCTGGCTGTCAGGGCAGGTAATGAGCTCTGTAACAACAAATTTCTGTCTGTTAAGCGGGACCCAGTGTCTAATCAGACCACACCTGTATTCATTTAAATATCTGCCTGAGACACTACTGCAGGCTGGGTTTTGAAGCAGTCTGACATGTCTATCTGGGTGAGTTATTTTTTTGTCAGTGAGTGCATCTAGGAACAACAACTCCAACATAAAGACGTTCAGTCTATACTCGGTCCCAGCACTTCCTGCCTCTTGAAGCAATGTTACCACAAGAAATGCTTGTCAGGAGGCTTTATAGATTGGGCTTCAAAGGCACTTAGTCCGGTGCATAGCATAACTGGACTCTGGAGTAATAAATCAGGCTTCAGCACCAGCAGCTTGACAGATGAAATTGGGTTTGTCATATGCAATGAGAACACTGTTGTTGTTGGAATGGAGGAGGAATCATGGATTGGGGCTGTTTTCAATGGCTTCGTTGAACCCCTTTATTCAAGTTGAGGAAGGTTTTAATGCTGTAGCGTTCTAGAGAATTGGTTGCTTCCAGGTTTATGGGAACTATTTTTCCTGTTCCAGCAGGATAATACTCCCATTCACAAACATGAGGTTCTGAAAGATTTGGTTTACTCAGTTTGGTGGGAGAAGACTACACTCACTTGAAGAAATCCCTGATCTTACCCCCACCCAATACTTCTGAGATTAACTCGTATCTAGACCTTATCACCCAACATCACTGCCTGACCTCAGTAAAGCTCTGGACGGACGTACAACTCTGCAGTCATGTTCCAAAATACAATACAAGGCCTTCTGAGAAGGCTGTTCTAGTAGGAAAAGGGGGCAATGCTGTATTACCATCCTTATAGTTCATCATATGGTGCTTCCACTGAGACCTGTTGAGCTTGTGAAAAGCATTGCATGGTGTTTAACAGTGATAAGGCTTTAATTTGGGCGTTTCTGACAAATTATTTCACCTTTGACTAAGCAATCCATCGATGGCACTTATAAACACTTGAATCATTTGAATGAGGACACTCATAGGACACAAACAATGTGCAAATCACAAGCACTGGCATTTTTCACTATTCTCCTCATTTTATGAAACAGTGACTGCTGGAGAGCAAATGTTGTTTAGAAGAGGTTTAGGATGGTGGTCATTGAACTGCATAGCCAAAGGTCTATACTGTAGTGCATACAGTGGCGCAAGTTTTATTTCAACTGCCACCAAACCTAACACATCGTATGAATAGTGTATTGTGTTAAATAAAACATACGATATGCTACACTAAGAATACCAAAAAATGGTATGTAAAATGCCAAACATCATACCTTGCACAAGAATATACCATTCTGTGCAAAAGTCTTAGGCCACTATGAGATTAGATAGGATTGATTTAGCAATGGTGTAATGACCATATATAATTATTGCTCAGTCTCTTTATTATAATCCAACCAGAAAGTACAGGAAATGTATATGCCATGCCAAGAAAATCAGAAAAAACAGCTTCTCTGGGTTATATTGGCAATTATTTCATCGCAATGCCAAGTTGACCCTTCTACAATCCAGAGAGGTTTGATCAGGTATGGTCTTTTTAGATGGGTAGCAGCCAAGAAACCACTTTTTCAGAAAGGGAACAGGCTGAAAAGGCTAAGATGTACTAAAGCTCACAAAGATTGGAATGAAAATCAGTGGAAAAGAGGATTATGGAGTGACGAACCCAAGAAAATTTTGGGTCCAATCGTCAACGATATGTTATATAAAGTCATTATTACATTGCCAAAACAACAAATCTAATGGTGGCCTAAGACTTTTGCACAGTATTGTACATCTCATTCAGTTCTGAATGACAGAAAACTAGCATGAGCAAACTGCAACACCTGCTGACAGAATGGAGAATCGTAAATCTTGAAGGCAGAAAACAACATGGTAATGTTCCATTCGTTTTCTTTATAAGGCACCTATACTATGTAATGCCATTCCCATTACATTTAGAACTTGGGGGCAAACTGTATCTTAATTTAATCCCCATACAAACTTGGATGGGGACACATCACCCCCTAAAACTACGCCTACGAGTACATATACAAATGTGGATATGCAGTTTGTTCCCATTTGCTACCACATTAGCCTTAGAGGCATTCAGAGAAGGCTTTCCACTGGATTTTGGAACATGACTCTGAGGTTGGTCACTCACATTGAACAATAAGCTCCGGTTCACTTTTACATTTCAGTTCATCATAAATGCATGTGATGGCGCTATAGAGCAAGGGTCTAAGCAAGCCATACCAGTTACCAGTCAAAGCAAGACATTTCTTCATGGATTTTGTCTTAGGATGGATGGTTTTAATTGATAATCATGCTGAAAGTCGCTGAGGTGTGCACCACACATTGTACTGCCACTGTTTCCATTCATGTATGTGTCATATTATGACCTGTTAGCAGTACTAAATAACATGTATCACTAATTATATGTGGTGTCTACATATTTCCGGCCACATAGTGTGCAGTGTGACTGAATACGTTTTTTTCTTAAGCACAAAATACTGGATGGAAATGTAATTCCAAGCTGTTTAACTCTCCTTTGCATATTGTCTCTTTCGGCGATGTGAGTACATGATATAGTACCCAGCCCTGCTATAGGCTCTGTGTTTTATAGTTTATGCACTGAGACAACATACAGGCTGGAGTGTTGTGTGGCTCATTCAGCCACCTGCTGTGTAACGACAGGCTTGTTTATGTGGCTTTATCCCTAGTAAGAGTAGACTCATTTTGCATCTCTGCTTGGTTACTCTGCCAGTGCGCTTCAAGGTCCTCAGCAACAACCACCTCCAGATTCGAGGCATCAAAAAGACGGATGAGGGCGACTACACCTGTGAGGGGCGCATCATGGCGCGAGGAGAGATCGACCTCAGGGTCATCGAGGTCCTCGTCAACGGTGAGGACTCAGTGTACCATATTTAGACTCCTATATGTACAGACTCCTCTTCAGTGGACGGAGGCCATGGGATGCACTGTGCTGTGCTTCTTCCTCGGTACTAGTGTTATCTTTGAAATAGTCAGAATGAACATTTCTTTCATACATGGCACCACATGTTTATTTTATGGAAATTCACAATAGTTAGAGATAGAAATGCAGTAATGGACGACCCTGTCTAGGGGAAAGCTGTAACACCTAAGAGGGTCTTAAGAGGACCTGATACTTTTGTTTGACATTGATATACAGTGTTATGAACACGGAAGATCAGCCAGATGAAACCGAGACTCGATGAGTGAATATAGTAGACCAGTATATACAGGATATAGGTTAAAGAGAATATACAGGTAGTGCGGGGACAAACAAAGTACTGTATTTTTCGGACCATGAAGCGCACCGGATTATAAGACGTAATATCAACGATCGGCTGCTTACGGATCTATTTTCATACATAAAGTGCACTGGGTTATAAGGCGCATGAAATGAAACAAAACTCTTAAGTTCCGTCGGAAGCTCAGTTTGGTCTTTACCTGGCACAGGGCGTCTTCTTGCTTCCTCCACTTCCGTATCATTGATTCGTTAATGTTGAATTCTCTCGCAGCTGCTCTATGTCCATGTTGTACTGCATGACCGATAGCGCTGAGTTTGAAATTCGCTTCGAAAATGAATGAATGAATGCACATACAATAATGCAGAAGCACATACCGTATTACTCCACGATGCTGCGCGCTATGGTTGCCGTAAGCTTCGTAACTTACCAAGACCGTGCTGAAACATTTTGACAGATTTATGAGCGCCGTGTACCATCTACAATCGGTTCTAGGTCAGAAAGCACAACCAGAATTAATTCATACATTAGAAGCGCCGCATTTTAAGGCACACTGTCGATTTTTGAGAAAGTTAAAGGATTTTAAGTGCGCCTTATGGTCCGAAAAATACGGTAGTACATTTACAGCTTGTTACAAATAAGTAATGGAAAGTCATCCACACAAAACATGAGTAACTTCCACAAAAAACTCTTAGAATGGTTAGAATGGTCTCTAATCCAAAAGTGAGCAAGCGAGCCTGGTAAGGTAGTTACACACTGTGACCCTAGTGGCTTAGCAATTAAGGTACTGGATTATGGATCAGAAGGTCCACGGTTCAAATCCCAACTCTGCCCAGGTACCACTGTTGGATCGTTGAGAAAGAGCTTTAACCCACAATTTTTTACCTGGTAATGGCAACCTGGAGCCATTATTACACCCCCAGGCCTTCTATTTCACCTACTGTGCAATATTTCCATCTATTACTGACAACTTGTTAGATTCCACTATTGTGCAACATTTCTTTCCTGTGGAATAACATTACTCTCTCTACCTGCATCCATTATTGTGCAATATTGGATAATGTGCAATAACAACTGTATTATAACAGTTATCTCTTTATTTATTACCTCAAACTTATGCACCATTTGCACCATTTCTTTTGTGTTATATCTTTGTATGAGTTGCACTGTGAAAGAAGTGGCTTTTAATCTCATTGTACATACATTTAGTGACAATAAAGACATTCTATTCTATTCTATTATCGTTTTCCATACTTTCCCAACATACTATTCAGTACACATCAGCTCCAAACAGTTTTAGGTGGATGGTGTTTTAGGGCTGTAGTCTGTTTGTACGAGCATAAGGTCATGGCTACTAGGAAGAATACTGCTAAATGACATAAATGTAAATGTAAGAATACAAAATGCTTTCGTGAGTTGCTCTGGATAAGGCCATCAGCTAAATGCTGTAAGTGTTTGTTACTGTTACTTTTGCGAGAGTTGTTGGTACTGTTAATGTTCATACTATAATTGTTACAGGTGCCATTTAGATTTCTCTTATCTAAAAATAAGCTTATAGACCGTCCTGTGTTACACGTTTGGAGAAAAGGGTATTTGGGATATTGTACCTGCATGGCCCTGCTATATTTAGTTTTCAATTTATAACTATTACTATTCTCTCTCTCTCAGTGCTGCCCAGTATTAGGACGCGTTATATCGAGCTCAATGCCACTGCGGACATCAGGCAGGCTGTGACGCTGGCGTGCTATGCGGATGGTTACCCAGAGCCCACAGTCACGTGGGTCCGGTAAGTAGGACACTGCTACTATTTTCTTCAGTGGTGGCTCACTGGGAAAGTTTAGGCAGTAACTAAAGGAGTTTCTCATCCATGCAGGACTGAACAGGACAGAAGAGTGGTGAGGGAGCCGGGCATTGTTATTATTGAAGCTTGTAAATCAAAAGGGATGGCAGAAGCACTATTTCATTCTGTGTTAGCACTGACATCTGGCAGCCTTCTGCCAGCTCAGACCTAAAACACTAGTGACTGTTTCTGGCAGAGGAAGTGAAAAGAGGAGTGAAACAGATCACATCAGGTCTTCGATTTCCAAAACCCTTATTTACTTTCGCTCTCCACCGACAGCGCCGTTGTTCTGCAGCCCATTTGGGACGACCGCACAATCGCTGCTGTTTGGAACTAGCCGGATCAGGGAGTTTATCCAAACCGATTTAGTGTCGCGGGGTGATGCAAGAGTCTCAGCTGCGGTTTGGATAAGGGCCAAGATTGACATTAGAAGAAAGCAGCTTGATTTTTGCGCTTGTGTGTTTTCCTTTCAGTGCTGTGCTGCTTTATCGGGCATGTGTGACAAAGCAAACGAGCCTGTGTTTCTGTTCTCTGCTCTCTCACGTGCTGTCATTTGGCAGCAGCTCTGGTTTGAATGTAGAGCATTACACGTATTTTTCCTAAGGAGCAGCCATGTGCCAGCACCCAGTGTTAATTAGGCATTCGGGTGAAAAATCTGATTTATCCAGTGAGTTGCTCATGAAGATATTTGAGATCTGACGTTTAATTGCTCAGCTTTGCACCGGAGCTACGAGACTAAAGTACCTAACATGCAATAGAAATCTTTTAGGTAAATACATCAGATCTTACATACGTGACATATTCTCATAAATGTTTCTGTAAAAAATAATCTGCCACTCAGTTCAACAATCCAAAGGCATTCATGCATTCAGACATGGTTGAAGGTGACAAGTGCATAATTACCTCAAACAGGAAACTCAGTTCAAGACCAAGGATGCATGCACATGGGTCAAATACATAGCAGATTTCAATTATGAAAATAATTAGCATTTTTTCCCAACGTTTCCTGCTCACAGTTGCACAAATACTGACTGCTATCAATGGAGAACAAATGCTGTGTGTGTAAACTTGCCCTGGATGGAATGCCTGTCCTTTGCAGGCCTAGGTGCAAGTCCCTGTTGCAGAACTGTGCCGAGCCAGCCAGAAGGCCGCAACAGGATTCAAACCTGCGTATTAAACTGCGGTCCTACCCAAGCACAGATTGAATAATAATATTAGCAATAATAAAAATAGAATGAAAATAAGTCAAATAGAATATGCAGGTTGGTTACACAGCTATAACCAATCTCCCAGGGGGCATTACTTTTCTGTCATGGGTGGTATGGAGCACCAATACCCTTACAGTTTTCAGGGGTGCCAATACTTTTTTTTCACCTTGGTACAGCTCACATTACAGTTGTTGTTGTTACAGTTGTTGTTTTTGTTACTGTTGCAGTTGGGCACTGTTACTGTATTAGTTGTTGCTACAATTGGTATTACTTTTCAGGCCATTGTTATTTGTTGCTGCAGATGTTACTGTTACAGTTGTTACCAGTTGTTGGCAGTGTAACATTTGATACGGTCCAAACTCAGCGCTTATAGTTGTTACTGTTTTTGAAAACTCCATGCTTAAAGTTTTTTTCTGTTTCAGTTGTTGGTAATGTAACAGTTGTTACAGGTACTGTTACTGTTACAGGTGTTACAAACTCCATAAGAATTTTTGTTTCCCCTCCAGTTGTTGGTAATATAACAGTACTTATAGTTGTTACAAACTCCATGCCTGTAGTTGACACTGTTACAGCTGTTGGCAATGTAACAATTGTTACAGTTACTGATAGTTTCTCCATGCTTATAGTTTTACTGTTCCATTTGTTGGTAATGTAACAGCTGTTACAGTTGTTACGAACTCAATGCATATAGTTGATACTGTTGCAGTTGTTACAATTACTGTTACAATTTTTGCTAACTTTTACTTTGCTGTTACAGTTGTTGGTAATGTAACAGCTGTTACATTTAGTGTTACAGTTGTTACAATCGCCATGCTTATAGTTGTTACTGTAACAGCTGATGGAAATGTAGCAGTACTTACAGTTGTTACAATCTCCATGCTTATAGTTGTTACTGTTCCAGTTGTTGGTAAGATTAAAGTCGTTGTTATTGTTATTGTTTGTTGTTTACAAACTTCATGCTTATAGTTATTACTGTTTTTGAAAATCCCATGGTTGTAGTTTTTTATAGTTGTAGTTAACTCCATGGTTATCATTTCTAGTTGTTGGTAGTGTAACAGGTGTTGTTACTGTTACAGTTGTTACAAACTCCATATGGATTGTTGTTACTCCTCCAGTTGTTGGTAATGTAACAGTAGTAACAGTTGTTACAAACTCCATATGAATTGTTGTTACTCCTCCAGTTATTGGTAATGTAACAGTAGTAACAGTTGTTACAAACACCTTGCTTGTAGTTTTTGGAAAGTCCATGCTTATAGTTTTACTGTTCCAGTTGTTGGCAGTGAAACAGTTGTTACAGATGTTGTTACTGTTACAGTTGTTGCACTTGTTGTTACTGTTAGAGTTGTTACAAACTCCATACTAATTGTTGTTACTGTTACTATTGTTACTGTGACAGTTGTTGCAGTTTTTGTTACTGTTACAGTTGTTGCACTTGTTACTGTTCTTATTGTTATAGATTTTAATGTAACAGTTGGTGGTATTGTTACTGTTACAGTTGTTGTTACTCTTATTTTATTGTTCAATTTTTTTATTTATACCTTTAAACATGATTGAAAGTGGCAAGTACAGTGTATACTGAAGGATTTACCCTGGAGTGCTGATTGGGTGTGATTTGTTGTTTTTCTCCTGTTTACAGTGACTTTAGAAGCCCCTGAACACATTTTGTTGTCGGGTCCCACAATATCTGGAATCCTTGAAAAATATGAAACATTTTCTGGAGGAAAATCACTGACCCTTTTTTTAAGTATGCAGTTTATATTGTGCATTATTGCCAACTTCTGTAGGTGTAAATGTACTATGAATGCAGGCTCTTTCTCTGTGATTTATAAAGCCTGTGAAGGTCAGAATAAAGAGTGATGTAAATTTGTTTCCCCTGTATGTTTGGCACAGCGATTCAATAGTGCTGGAGGAGGATGAAAAGTACAGCCTGAACGAAGATGGCTCAGAACTAACTATCAAAGATGTGGAGAAGTTGGACGAGGGAGATTATACCTGCATTGCCAAGAATAAAGCAGGAATGAATCAGGAAGAGATCAGCCTCAAGGTGTTTGGTAAGAGATTCGTCATCTCCCCTGTGCGTCCTGTCTCAGCAAGGAAACTACAATTAGTCTGTAATGAGGGCAGGAAAGTCAAGTTTAGGATGCAGTTATGAGTAGGTTTGAGATACGGACAAACTCAAAAGTTTGCGTGGCTATGGTCAAATTACATGTGTTTTTTAACCTCAGTTTGGAGTAATCATAAATATGACAATTCTGGAAATTGCTATGATTGATGAACATGTCAGTTAAGGCAGAACAAGTCTAAGACCTTACCCTAGATCAATGGTTCCCAACTTTTTTTGTTGGAGCCCAAGAAAACAGTATCCAAGAAAAGCTGCAAACCCCCCAGCATGCACACACAGAGCAAAATAATTGATTCATTGAAAACTGTTGGTAAAAATTAACAGAAATTAGAGGGGTTTTTTTTTATTTACCTTTTATCTTGGGTTCCATTTATAGTTTTTTTTTTTATTAAATGTGTTGTAAGTTTATTTAACATCTGCAAGTTGTATTTTGACAAACTCAGATCACCACAGAGGAGCAGACAAAGCCTCGCGTAATACCTAAACTAGACTTTTATTTTATTGAGGGGCCCACGATAAGAGTTGTGTCAGAAAAAGTTTTGGTCACATGTCCATCTGTTTTCCTGGTGAGGGTCGTGACAAGAGGCTGAGAAGGTCATCCCAGCCTTCTCTACAGATTCCATCTCTTCCTGGGGGATCCCCAGTCATTCCCAGCTGTGAGATACAGTCCCTCCAGTGGGTCTTCGTACTCTGAGGCTCCCTTCATTGATGATCCCTCATCTATACCTGCGAGCTGTAGATTTATATATAGTATTAGCTTTGTATTACCATTAAAATATTAACAAGGCCGACCTCGAACATCTCTGCGCCTATCGTCTGTGTTTGCGTACAGGGAAAAATCATGCCCATTCACGGCCAAACTACTGTTTTGAGTTTAATCTTAATTTAAGCAAGCATTAACCTAATGAAAATGAAGCCCATCAAAGTACTTCAGTAAAGAGCATCTATTAAAGCAGCTCTTTTATTTAATTAGCAACACAGCAGTGTGATGACGCTAAACGAGGTGAATATTTTCCAGCTCACTGAGCTAAGACCCTGTGTATTAGCAGTCCTGGGATAACACATGGAACATCGATATCTGCTCAGCAGTCTTGGGCAGTACTGCACTCTGAGTAAGTGTATATATGTATGTATGTGTGTATGTGTGTAGTGCAACCTAAGATCACCTTCCTGAAGAACCAGACGGCGTCAGAGCTGGAGGAGCAGATGGTCCTGACCTGCGAGGCTACCGGTGATCCCACGCCCAGCATCGTGTGGAGCTTTGACGGACGTGTCTTCAGCGAGGGAGAGCAGGTGCTGGGCTTGAGGGCTGGGGTTAGAAGCCATGGGTCAGCTGGTCTGTGCAGAGCTGGTCATTAGTGTATGAGCTCTGGGTTGAATACTAAATATATTCATCCAGCTATAATTCCAGAGATGGATGATTATGTCTAGATATGTTATCTAAATGTGCCTTTTTATAGTCTTGCATTCCGATAGGGTCTATGCAACATGAAGAGTAGGGGTGTTTTTAGGCTACTTGTCATACTGGGACAGAAGCAGAATTTACAGGGGCACAGCTGTACCCATCTGCTTGCCAATCAGCCATAGGGGCACAACCGTGCCATGGACATGAAGAAATGAAAGCTAAATCATTTTTGAATAATTGTTGAATTGCTGAATTTTGTTATGCCTTTGCTAGTTTAATGAATGCTTATGCTTTAGTGGTCTCATATGTGCTTTTGGTAGGTTATATGGTTATAAGTGGCCGAAAAACATACAGCTATGAGCTGTCATTACCTCGCCTGCACCATGGCTGAATTTCGTTGAAATATTAGCGGATGAGCCAAACAAAACTGGGTCTGGCTGAAAGCGTCAGCTGCTCAAGCAATTGGAAAGATGCTGGGGCATTATGGGAAATGTAGTGCCTGTAGTGAATTTGCTTGCCGTGTCCTGTAGTTCTGCTCAGCGATCCAGGGTAAAATCGACTTTAGTGGGGCCGCAGTACAGGTGTGCGCCATATAAAAAAACGAATGGAACGTTGCCATGTTGTTTTCTGTCTTAAGACTACTATTCTGTCAGCACTTGTTGCGAGGATTGCTCATACTAGATTTCTGTCTGTTAATTCAAATCTGAATTAGCTGTACAGTACTCTGCAAAAGTCTTAGGTTTGTTATTTTAGCAATGGTATAATGACCAAAAATTTCAAACTTTGCTTTGTCAGTCCGTAATCTTCGTTTCCATTGATCTTTATTCCAATCTTTGTGAGCTTTAACATATCTTAGCCATTTCACCCCTTTTCCCTTCCAAAAAAAGTGGTTTCTTGGCTGCAACCCTTCCCAAAAGACCATTCCTGATCAAGCGTCTTCGGGCTGTAGACTGGTCAACTTGGCATCTTGACGAAGCTGCCAGATGTTGCTATTGCTCAGGTGTAAGGGGAGATCACACACAATACTTGAAACTGTAACCTGGTATATCTAACCAAATGGTGGCCTAAGACTTTTGCACAGTATTGTGTACAAGACAGATTTTTTTTTTTATCTTGGCCAAAAACTAAAAAATATAGAATGCCTAGGCTTTTTCCTCAATACTATATAATCATAAGGTATATATTGTCATACCACCCTACTTCTTACGCTTATTATAAAGAGTATAACATAATTGCTTTTTGCTACACATGTTCAATACGTAGTACATAAAGACCCAGCTGAGTATCAGAAGCTGCACTGAAGGTTTTCATTATGTAGAGTGTTTTTGATCTCTGACCCGAGTGCGTCACGAGTACAGGTAGGTCAGGTGAGAAAGTCGCCGGGTTGCCAAGGATAAATCTACAGAGCTTTGCTAAAAAGGCAGAGACGAGCAGATTAAATGTCAGAGGATTATGCTGTTGCTCTTTTCGAGATCATGCAGAGTTCAAAACCACGGGCTATTTAAAAGCTTTATTTAATCATTCATTTATGGCTTGTCTGAACTCATTTGCTAACCGTAGCTAGCTCAGGTCCTGAATGTATTAGTGCATGTGTTAATGTTCAGACACCTACTGAATATGCCACACAGCGCTTTACAACTGGACTCCTTTCAGAAACCAGGAACTTTAGACACATTTCCATCATGGAACCAGGACCAATATCAGTTTTCTGTCCTTTATGGCACTACACTTGCGATAGCTCGGCGCTTAATGTGGCATCAGAAGCTATCACTGCCTGGCCATCTTTACTTTTCATATCTTCTGTTTACAACTCAGGAACCTAAAACACATTTCCACAAGAGGAACTGAGACTGATTTTAGTTCCTGGATCATCATAACGCAGCTTAGCTACACCACATATTATCACATTCTGCCTATCAGGGACCACCACAGAATCCTCTCTTTAGTAACCCATTAACTTTAAACTGTTTTGACCCAAGGAACCAGGGCTGACTGTAGTCCCTGGACCATCATAACATAGCTAATAGACAGTTCCAGCATGTATTAGTCCAGGTTTGTCATTTGCTAGCCTGACTCTCAAGGAGGCACCTTGAGAACATGGAACATCATGGAACCAGGGTTGATGTTAGTTTCTGGACCATTGTAATAGCTTTGCGTTATCATGTATTAGCCAGTGTGCCAATGCAGCAGCCTCCATGGTGGCACCAGTATGAAGTGGATGAAGCAATATCCACTCAACCATCTTCACTGTTGCATCTCATGTATTTTTTAAGCAACTCAGAAATATTAGGCACATTTTCACAAGAGGACTGAGGGCTGTTTTAGTTCCTGAAGGACTGTAACACGGCACAGTTCAAGCGCAGATCCATCATATGTACTGTATGAGCTAATGTCGTAGCCTGGCCCTGAGGCACTTGCAAGCATGAAGCTCATTATCCATGAACATGCCTTAAGGTGCTTCACCACAGGATTCTTTTCATGAAACCTTTGAACTTTTTTTTTCTAGAACTTCAGGCTTTTACTATTAGTGGAACCAAGAGTCATAGGTCTGGAACCTTTGTTAGTTTCTGCTCAGGATTTGGTACCACCCTATAGTCTTGGTCCTCCCAAGGTTTCTTCCTTATAATGTTAAGGGAGGTTTTTCTTGCTACTGTCGCCCGAGGCTTGCTCAATTTGGGAATGGCCCTAGATATTAGACTATAATGTAAAATTTGAAAGCTGCTTTGAGAAAATGCTCCACTGTAGAAAGCGCCATAGATTTAAATCGGACTTGACTTGAACTATGGATCTGGAAATATCAAAGTATGATACTGTAATATTAATATATGGTGTGTTGCTCATAGGTCAAGTTCAGGCTTTACAGAAACGCTTAGAGTAACTCAGGTGCAAATCTATCAGAAGAACCAGAACTGAGTTTTAATTCATGGGCAAGAGTTCCAGAAACCTTCATAGTTCCTGATAATAATCGTTTAGCGCTTGACTGAATTCATTTAGCTGCACAATAGAAATCCTTACAATTATAGAGCGGGAGAAGATTGCCTAAGTGTTAAAGCTGATAAATGACAAAGAGATACTTTCTTGCTGCAGAAACATGATTATCACACAGTTCCTGCCAATTTTTTTCAGGTGCACTTTCATGCTGCAAATCTCCTGTTCTATCACATCCTAAAGGTGTTCTATTGGATTTAGATTTGGCTTCTGGGAAAACCACTGAAGAACACTGAACTCATTGTTACGTTCATGAAACCAGTTTGAGGCGATTTCTCTTTGTGACATGGTACATTATCAGGCTGGAAGTAGATATGGGTCAGTTGAGGGCTTGAAGGGGTGCACAGTATTACTCAAACAGGCTCCATTCGGGTGATGCTTTATTAGTATTACAATTATTATTAGTAAAAGCTTCTGCTTATTTAAACTATTACTATGAACATATTAATTAGATAACTTGGTTTCATTCTTACATACTGCATATCATCTAAGCCACCAAACGTGGATAGGTCCCTATTTGAGTTTCGGTACTCCTAAAGGTTCTTTTTTATCATGTTTAGGGAGTTTTTCCTTGCCATTGTTGCCCTTTGCCTGCTCAGTTTGGGATTGGCCTTCGATTTTAGAAGATAATCTAAAATTGTAAAGCTGCTTTGAGACAATGACAAAAGCGCTACTGGACTGAATCTTGACTTGACTTGACTATTATTAGAATACATTCCTGACACCATTACACCACTTCAACTAGAACAGACTGTTGACACAAGGCAGGTTAGGTCCTTGGATTTATGTTGTTGGATCCAAATCTATGTACCCCAGAAGAAATCAAGATTCATCAGTCCATCTTACATTTCCCTAGACTTTAACTGTCCAGTTTTGTCGAGCCTTTGCTTAGTGCAGTCTCATTTTTTCTGTTCTTGGCTGACAGAAATAGAACCCGATGTGGTCTTCTGATGTTGTAGCCCATCCACCTCAAGGCTAGATGTGTTGTGCATGCTGTTGTGTGTTGTGAGTGGTTTTCAGTTAGTGAGTTATCATAGCATAGGCGTCAGTTAGAACCAGTCTGCCCATTCTAGTTTGACCTCATTAACATGGTTTTTGGTCTTCAGAACTTAACCAATTCAAAACCAATTGTAATTTATAAAAGTATAAGTCACTTGCGCTCAATAGGCTCCTTATAGCAACATGAGTGCATTCAACTACAATGATTACATTTGGAAGATATTCCTCAAATTGAACTTTGGCGTTTTTTTCACCATCGTGGAAGAAATCTGATGTACTGACCTGCCAAATGAATTATTATTTTTTATCTTTAGTTGTTATGTCTTGTTTGTTTTGTCACATGCACAAATTCACCCTGAAACTCACATCACCGTGTTGTAGATGACAGCCCTGCTATTTTCCACACCTGTGTTTAGCTGAGAAAAAAAAATTACTAAAGCTTGTTTATCCCAACCAACAAGGTAGAACAAATTATAATGCTTCATGACAGGAGTTTGAAATAGAACAAAACAATGGCCTATCGGCCCTGAACGTGCTGTAGCACAGCAACACAGTCTGTTTTATAACCTCACAGCCCTACCAGACTGATGTGTGATCATATGACAAAAACTGCAAAGGATTTCCACCATGACCAAATAAGACTGCAAACATGCAAAAGAAAATAGAAATGAAGGGGCTGCCAACTCTACATTAATTCTAATGGATTTTGAATGGAACGCCATAAGAGCTGTAGACCTGTAGGTATAATGTTTAGTTGTCCCAATACTTTTGCATATATAGTGTAATGTAGGGTCCATGGCAGAACAGCGAGTCAAGAATTCATCCAGGACCTAAGGAGTTGTTTTTCGGGAGAGTTAACCTCAGTGATAACACTCCTATAGAGTTTTCAGGCTCACCTGGCTTGTATGAAGTGCACTCTACCGGTGTTCTGTAAATGCACTCCTTTCAGCACCCTTCAGCCACCACACATAATTATCTGCCATGAAATGGTCCGTTTCCATTCCTTCATTTTTCATCCGGAAACAGCCGCGCTGCATCAATCGACATCCGCTCATGGCTCTTATCGATATTCAGTCCTGCACAAAACCAATTTCTCTGTCTGTCTCTTTCTCCTTTATCTCCCTGCTCGGCTATTCCCCTACTATCCTCGCTCCTGAAAATATGAAGAGCTACCTGCTCTTTCGGAACCTGTGCCTAGTGACATCTGAATTGCCGTAATCGCCAGATGCATTTGAACATAGTAACCGGGATTGTCAACTCAGCGCCAAGTAAATTCACTGTTTCTTATCCTTTTTATCAACTCAGCTGCAGTGGAGGCCAAAGCCATGTCTGACTTGGTCAATTTTTGATGTACACAGTAATGGATACGCCAAATGTATATCGACCACATTACGTTCTGTGAAGCATAAACCAAAATAGTTGTAATGCAAACATAAGGGGTGTTTTCACAAGAAAACTGCATGCAAACAATGCATAAATGTGTCAGATGTACCACGGAAAACACGATTGGAACGCTACCATCTACACAGCGTCCAAAGCCTAAACTGTCATACACATTATAACCTTCAGCAATTTATGGAAATTCACAATAATTATAGAAAATAGAGTAATGTACTGTTATGACCCTCTCTAGAGGAAAGACATAACACTCAAGAGGATGGTATGATCGGAAGATCAGCCAGATGAAACAAAGACTCAACGAGTGAATGTGAACTAGTTTATATAGACTAAGGTGCTGGACTATGAGCTAGAAGGTCCAGGGTTCAAATATTATTTACATTTACATTTACAGCATTTAGCAGACGCCCTTATCCAGAGCAGACTTACAATTGGTACAATTTTACAATCCAAGCAATTGTGTGTTAAGGACCCAACAGTGGCAGCTTGGCAGAGATGGGATTTGAACATTGGACCTTGTGGTCCATAGTCCAGTACCTTACCCGCTAGGCTACCACAGTCCCGGTATTATCCCTGCCAAGCTCCCACCATTGGTTTGTTGAGTAGGACCCATAACCCACAATTGCTTGAGGTGCTTTCACACCAGACGAACTTTCTCATAGTTCTTAGAACTGTGTCCCCTTTCTCACGTGTTCACGCTGCAAGGACTGGGGATGATTGTACGGACTTTATAGGGACTTCTAGGATTGTAAGGATTGCCAATTATATGGTCTTCTTAGCTCATTCTTCCAGGCAGGGCCTTTTCTACATTGACCTAAGTATGCTGTGATCCAGACATCCTATATTTACGAATGCCATTTACAGCTTGGTACAAATAAGTAGCGAAAAGTCATCTATATAAACACGAGTAGCTTACACCAAAAAGTCTCTAAACACATCAACTGAGTTGGAACAGTCTCCAAATCCAAATGTGAGCTAATAAGCAAGCGAACACCTGACCGGTAAGGTGGTCAACAAATGACCAACTCTTCACTCTGTTTGTGGATCTGTAGCGTTGACTGGCTGTTGAGGTGACCGGTTGTTTTCAGCCACAACGTCTGGAGTTAAAAGACAGATTTTTATTCAGTATCATGATTTATTATAAATTTTCAGGCCTCAGTCGTTACACAGCGCATGCCTGTATACAGTTGTAGTATGTGTGTGCACCAGTTACATCCAGAAACACGGGTCTTAGTCCCTCTTTGCTACTCCAACAGCCTACGCTCTCCTGAGAAGTCTTTCCACTAGACGAGGTTGGACAATAAGCCCTGGCTTACTGTTGGCATTTCAGTTTATCTCAAAGGTGTTTGGAGAAGTTAAGGTCAGGGCTTTGCGTGAGACAGCCGGCGTCTCCATCAAACAGTTTCTTTCCTCTACGTTTTAACCCTGCTTATCGTACTCTGGAGTCCCACTCTGGAATTCACTGCACATTTCAGGGCTGGTAGGGGTTGTTGGAATGATCCTCCGACCACCTTCTCCTCCTTGCAAACACAACCAGTTGTGCTGGCATGTGGCCTATTGGCAATGATGCGCAATGAGGTCAAGTGTATGAACTTAAATTCTCAGTAACTTGGTTTGATTAGGCAAAGTTATTTTCTTATTCAGTGTCACATTCTTAACGCACACAGCCCATCTGAATCACGTTTCGTTCCCTGGTTTTCGGTGTGTTTTTGGTGTATAGGATCTAAGCCCAATTTCTTGGTGGAAGGATTCTTTGGACCAAGGAAGAACCTGTTAAATTTTCAAATGTATCTGACCCACATCTGTGAATGCAACGGCCCAATAAAGTTCAGATATTCACTCATTGAACAATCGGAACGCCATTAGTACTTGGGCTTTCATTTCTGCGGCAGATCTAATGGCTTCCTCTAATGGTACTTTTTTCATACATTTACTGATAGATTGTCGTATTGGCGGGAATGCTGATTCCCAGCCGGCGGCACAGGGCACAAGGCAGGAACAACCCTAGACAGGGCGCCAGTCCATCACAGGGCTCATACACTAAGGGCACTTTGGAAACACCAACTAACCTAACATGCATTTATTTGGAATGGGGGGGAAAACCAGAGTACCCGGAGGAAACCCATGCAGACATGGGAAGAACATGCAGACTCCACTCAGGCGGAGCCCAGGGTCAGGATCGAACCCGGGTCAGCACAATGTCTCTTCAGCAATCCTTTGACATGACGAACTGTTCTAGTTCCTTTGCACTCCTCAGCGCCTCTCAGGCAGCAACAGGTGTAGAACCTCGGTCACGAGGCCTCGTCCTGCATCAGGAGACTAGAATTGGCCTGCAGTTTCCTTCATCCCTTGGCTGGAATGTAATTTAGTTTATCCTTCTGAGTACGGATTAGCGCGCTGAATTGAACAGCTGATCTGTCAGAAGCAGTCTTTGCCCTCCTGTATTGCATTCCCGGCTCACAGAGTCTGATAGTGACCTGTCTGACCCGCCACTGGGACTGGTTGTGTTCTGTGGGAATGAGATATACCTGGTGTTTCCGTCTGTGCACTGAAGAGGTGAGATTTGCATTATAATAGCCCACACAGTTGCACCCGGCGTGCTTAAATATTTTCCGGTGCAACCCTGATGGTGCTGTTTCTGCAGAATTCAATTCTGTTCATATTGTTAGGATCTTTTTTTTTTATTTTTATTGACGCCCACAGTGGCAACCTTTTATTCCACAGCCTGGGCATCTATGAGAAAGACCTTTGCAGACCCTGAGTAACAGCAAGCCGTACATCTTTGAGTATTTTCCTTGAGTCGTCTCTGTTATTACTTGTCCTTTGTGATTATATCCGTGTGTTAAAAGTGCCTCAGGAAGGCCTAAATCTTCAAGCCTGCAATCTGGAGAAGATAATCTTGTTTTACAGTGATCTCCTGCCAACAAAGATTCTCCTCTGTCCAAGAATTAAATCTGCTCTTGTTTTTGTACTCCTTTTACCCATAAAATTCACGAGAAACGCGCCCGCGCGCCGGACTGCCGACCGACGGTGCTCCCAATAAGTCATGCCATTTGCCAGCCATTGTTTCCCACTGTTCCAATATTCACGCCTATATGGCGCTATTTAAATGTGAATGGCTTGTGGAGATTTAATCAGAAACGTTGTGTTTAGAATGGAAATTGGAATATTAATATGGGTCATTATCACCAAGGCGATGGCTCACCTGGCGATTGCAAACTGCTCTTTATCGCGAGGGTGGCAAATCTTGCTGCTTCGATTCAGTGGAGAAATAAGGAACCGTGTGTGCTCAGTCTCAGCCAGGAAGGAGCACTTAATCTGAGTAGACAAACCAGCTACATAATGAAAAGGCTCCTGGTTTAGTTTTATTTTTATGTTCTGCCCAGAAGCAGTGAGAAGGAGGAGACGTGCCCATGATTATTACAGGAGCTCAGAGACAGAAAACAGCACTGCTTATTAGAATCGGATTCATAACCACAGGAAAAAGAAGTTCGGGAAAATACTCACAATTTGAACAAACTTTTGCATGTCTAGCCACCAGCATCCTGTATGCAGCGTTCTGTGAGCACTGATGAAGGATTAGAGGATGACTAATACAAACTGTAACGGCAGATGAGCTCTCTGACTTTACATCTACAAGGTGGAGCAATAAGGTAGATGTGTCTAATAGAGTGAACAGTGAGTGAACACAGTGTTTAAATATTCCTGCAGCACTGCTCTGACTGATCTAATCAAACCACTAACACTAACACACCACCAGTGGCAGTCATCAGTGTGACTGCAGTGCTGAGAATGATCCACCACCAAAACAGCACCTCATCTGGGGTGGTCCTGACCATTAGAGAGTAAAGGGGACGAACAAAGGATGCAGAGAAACCGATGGACTACAGTCTATAATTGTAGAACTAAAAGTGGAACTGATAAAATGGACAATGGCTGTAGAAGGGTCTGGAGCCTAACCCGATACTCACTGGGCACAGGCCACCCTGGACAAGCCACCAGTAAATCACAGCGTTCTGTAAACACAAAAGCCAAACTTTACTTTGGAGGTCCCACAAAGGTTTGAACCCAGGTATTCAAGATCTGCTGTTTCCAGTAGTTAGCTCTTACCAAACGACCCACTGGATCTGTCAGGTATGTTTAATAGAACTACACTAATATGACCTGATTGTGGTGGCACCGACCAACGTATTGGTCCATTCTTCAGGTCTTCGTACTGTTGGACCCTTGAGAAAAGGCAGTGTAAAAAAAAATGGCTATGTAAAAGCTTTTTTTACTGAGACACACAATATCATATATGTGGATATCTGACATATACAGGGGTTGGACAATGAAGCTGAAACACCTGGTTTTAGACTACAATAATTTATTAGTATGGTGTAGGGCCTCCTTTTGCGGCCTGCAGAGTGGTCAGAGGGATTTTAAGCCATTCTTCTTGCAGGATAGTGGCCAGGTCACTACGTGATGCTGGTGGAGGAAAACGTTTCCTGACTCGCTTCTCCAAAACACCCCAAAGTGGCTCAATAATATTTAGATCTGGTGACTGTGCAGGCCATGGGAGATGTTCAACTTCACTTTCATGTTCATCAAACCAATCTTTCACCAGTCTTTGCTGTGTGTATTGGTGCATTGTCATCCTGATACACGGCACCGCCTTCAGGATACAATGTTTGAATCATTGGATGCACATGGTCCTCCAGAATGGTTCGGTAGTCCTTGGCAGTGACGCACCCATTTAGCACAAGTATTGGGCCAAGGGAATGCCATGATATGGCAGCCCAAACCATCACTGACCACCCCCATGTTTCACTCTGGGCATGCAACAGTCTGGGTGGTACGCTTCTTTGGGGCTTCTCCACACCGTAACTCTCCCGGATGTGGGGAAAACAGTAAAGGTGGACTCATCAGAGAACAATACATGTTTCACATTGTCCACAGCCCATGATTTGCGCTCTTTGCACCATTGAAACCAACGTTTGGCATTGGCACGAGTGACCAAAGGTTTGGTTATAGCAGCCCGGCCGTGTATATTGACCCTGTGGAGCTCCCGACGGACAGTTCTGGTGGAAACAGGAGAGTCGAGGTGCACATTTAATTCTGCCTTGATTTGGGAAGCAGTGGTTTTATGTTTTTTGAATACAATCCGGGCTAGCACCCGAACATCCCTTTCAGACAACTTCCTCTTGCGTCCACAGTTAATCCTGTTGGATGTGGTTTGTCCTTCTTGGTGGTATGCTGACATTACCCTGGACACCATGGCACTTGATACATCACAAAGACTTGTTGTCTTGGCCACAGATGTCCTCAACAACAATGAGCAACACTCTGCTCTTACTGGTGCAATGTGAAATGAATGAAGATTGGCCACCAGACTGGTCCAATTTAGCCATGAAACCTCCCACACTAAAATGACAGGTGTTTCAGTTTCATTGTCCAACCCCTGTATATGTATATATACATATGAATGACCTGATGAAGGACCTCTGTCCGAATCGTCTTGTTCCTCTGGAAATTTTGTGTACTTCTACAATTTTATCATCTCTACATATCCTACTAAAGTACACTGCAGTTGCCTACCTGGAATCCTTTATACAGTGAGGCAAAAAAGTATTTAGTCAGCCACTGATTGTGCAAGTTCTCCTACTTAGAAAGATGAGAGAGGTCTTTAATTTCCATCATAGGTACTATGGGAGACAAAATGAGAAAAAAATCCAGGAAATCGAATCGTAGGGTTTTGAAAGAATTTAATTGTGAATCATGGTGGAAAATAAGTATTTGCTCACCCATAAACAAGCAAAATTTCTGGCTCTCACAGACCTGTAACTGCTTCTTTAAGAAGCTGTTCTGTCCTCCACTCGTTACCTGTATTAATGGCACCTGTTTGACCTCATTATCTGTAGACCAAAGAGCTGTCAAAGGACACCATAAATTGTTTCCGAAATAGGGTCGATTTTGTTTAGAACCCTAATTCAGGGTCAGTCAGTGGTTTGTGGTTTACTAATCAGAAAGTGAAAGGCCCCTGGACACCGAACTTGATTTTTACGTGCGATTTATTCCTATGACATTAAATTAATTCAAGCTTTGCATTATTACAATATCTTCCACACCAAAGGTGATTTTTCAGACAGCGAAAATATTATTCGTCCCCTGTTCGGTCTTTGAGGAGTTTCACCAGCGGCAGAAATTCACTGGCATAGCAACAATCAAGCTGGCTGATCGCATTTGAAACAGGTGATTTGGAAAGACAGCAGATCAGCTTTTACCAGTGAAGATGTATGTGTGTATTTATTAGCATTGAGGAGCTGATCCTCTATAGGGCACTGTTACCTGTGTCATGTAATTATCTAAGGTAGTTTCTGTAGAAAGAAGAGATGAGACCAAAAACTCTGTTCCAAAGAGAGTTCAAGAGAACCTCTTTGGAAAAACACATACACGTGTTAAGAAAACAGAGAGGAGGTGATGTCAGGAAAGTGCCAAGCAGTCAAAAGGAAAAGTAAAAGGAATTTTATGGATGCAGTGTCGTTGCTGGAGGAAAAAACTGCATATAAAAGGTAATAAGGCTGAACTGCTTTACAGTCTTTACTTGTAAATGTATTTTACTGCTTAACATGCAGAGCCGGGCAAACAAACCTGTTCTCTGTAATCAGATGCATCACTGCTCTGCTTGGTAAAGGAATTATAGTATAAAGTTTTCAATTTCAAACATATTAAAACTTCTTGTCCATTTTCACTGCGAAAAAAAGTTGAACCAGGCAGTGAATTTCCAAAACAATCACGTTGTGGCCAGTGTGTATAGATTTGAGACTAAGAAGGATATTTCACACTGTCTTAAGTCTCTTCAGACCTGTAGTTGGATGCCGTTCATTGTGTGATGTATAAACCATAATAAAACCCTTAGTACCAGGTTGCACTTGTAACAAAAACCTCACAGCTATAATTTGTTGCACTGCACCAATGACCGGAGGAAGAATGCACATTGTCCAAATTTATAGCACTTGAAGCAGTGGAATTCCAAGATAGAAGCAGATAAACTGGTAGAAGCGTCTCGTTTCTTCACCTCCCGGTGTGAGTCATCCACTCAGAAGGAAACAAAGACAGCATTTTAACAGTCTCGGCTAAGACCAGGACATAACTCATAAGACCCCTAATCCCTTATCAGCCTTCCCATAATGGGAGGTCAGGTATGAATCAGTGCTGAATGAATGCCGCCGGATGCCAGGTCTTTTGCCCTGCTAGTTCTGTTGCATAAGTGCAGCCACAATCGGCATCGAGAGCACTTGTAAAAACCAATTAAGACCTTTCTCTGGCTGACCTGTGGAGAGCAGCTTTCAGTCTAGACGCTAGTTGGATAAGATGCCAAATGTCTCTGGGGGCTCGTTCCATGCCGTGCATACGAGTGGGTGTGTTAATACCTAGCTGGCATGTTGGAGGAAGGTCAGGAAGAGCAGGTTGTGGAATTGGATGTACGTTTAGCATGAAGAGAGAATGGTGAGCAGAATACAACTCTTAAGCCCTGATGGCCTGACGGAATAAGGAATAATGAAATCATGATTAAGTCAGTCTCCTAAATTGCGTTTCTCAGTTTTTCACGTGTCGAGTGTGAGCACAGGACTTTTTTATCAAGCTCCAGTGGAGCTTCTTATCTTTTTAGATGCTGTTTAACTCCATTAACCTTTTCAAGCTCTGGTATTAATTATTTCTTGCTTGTAGTAACGAGGGGAAATTCTTAGAAGTGGAGATTGTACACTGATATTTGTAAGTGTTCAAGGAATTAATAGCGTGATATAAATCTTGCGAATGATATCATTGAGTGTAGACTTTTGCATAGAGGGAAAAAAACCTCAGCACTTTAGCTGTCATTTTTTGACATCGAAACAAGCAAGTGAAAAAAATGCAAAATTGCTTTCGGCGGGTTTATTCAAAGAGCCCTTCAGACTAAACTTTTCGCTTTAAGATGTTTTACATAAATGCTTTGGAAGATTAGGTCTTTACATAAGGACTATGGATGATAAACAAAATACACAGTCATAGTCTTCAAAACATGATTAAAACCACAACCACTCCCAGTCTATATTCTCTATGTACTCTATAATGTGGACATTTTATCCAACATAAACACATCTTAGATTAAACTGATACTGCATGGAGCTGCATGGAGGACCAGTGGTGTTACAAGATGCATGAAAAGCCCAAGCATAAACTTGTTAGAGTGTAATACTGTGTTAACCACTTCTATCCTCCTCCAAACAATTTTCGTACGATGGGGATACGTTCTGGAAAGTCCACAGTAAATTCAGCTTATCATAAACCAAGTTTAATATACTGTATACATCACAGAATAGCCTACCTAATACATGCTTAGAACAAGACCACGACCATGGCTTCTCTTCACTACATTTCCCAGCGCTCATCACTCCCGTGTCTCTATACATAGCGAATTTCTAGCAGGAGAGTATCATACAGTAATAAACATTATATCCAATAAAAATGCTAAACTAAAGCAATTTCACTAGCTGGGACTCAAAACCAGGTCACTTTTCTGTCAGCAGTGTTGCAAGGATTCGCTCATACTAGTTTTCCACCATTCAAACGTGAATAAGATGAAGACATATTTTTATTTCCTATTATAATTCGTTAGACCTCAGCCATTAAAGTGAACGGACACTGATCACAAATAGTTTCAATATAAAAGTGCTGATAAATTATTTTCCACTGAACTCAGTACTATTTTAGTGCTGTCTCAACAAATTTGCTCAGCCTGTTAACGGTTGTCCTTCAGAGAATTACCTTATCACTGTTTTTCCTCATCAGTGCCAAGTTTCTTCATTCATAATTAATGGGTAATTAAAATGAAAAGTTAAGGTTTCTTAAAGTGGTGGAGGGTACAGCTAGAGATAGAGCCATTCAGAACACCATCTGCTTCCTCTATTTACCCAATAGTCTTAAAATACCTCATATACTATATGGACAAAGGTTTGTGGACACCCCTTCTAATTATGAGCTCTGCTATTTCGTCAATATTCACTTGTAACACATTCATAATATAAATAGAATTGAATTTCGGGATTCTCCATAGACAAACATTTTTTTTCTTTACATATATTCTTTAATTCTTGTATTTAACATACAGGCTGCCCATGGACGTTGGGTTCTCATTTAAGTCTTGATCCTCCCAAGGTTTCTTCCCTGTAAGGTTTGGGGAGTTTTTTCTTTCCACTGTCGCCTCAGGCTTGCTCAACTAGGGCTTTGAGCCAGTATATTTGTAAAGGTGCTTTTCACAATTCTGTGTTGACAGAGACCTGAGTGACCTGTCTTGACAGTAGAATGGGTTGTACTGATACCCCAGTGACTCTCAATTAGACACCGTAATATGTTTCCACTTCCAACAAGTCAGTTTGACAACTTTCTACCCTGCTGTCTTTAAACAAGCTCATAGAGAATTGGTTTGCCTATTTTGATTGAGATCTTGGCTGTCTTGCACAGAACCTTGACCTCGACTCCATCTGACACCTTGAAAATGCTGAGCCAGGGATTATTGTCTGACATCAGAAGCCGACCTCACAGTCATGATCCTGAATCTAGTGGGGAGCCCTTTAAAAAGAACAAAGGCTGTTGTAGTAGGAAAGGTGGATGGCAAACTCCATACCCACATTTTGGATGTCATTTTTCTAGGTGTCCACAAACTTTTGTCTATATAGTGTTTGTGATAGTGGGGGTTTGGATAGTGGGATTCCACTGTGTTTATGAGCAGACCAGGGGTAATAGCAACATTTCTTAGTTGTTGAAATAATATTATTGCATGTAAATGTACAAAAAATCTCCTGCTATCAAAAAACATCACGTGTCATATCTCAAACAACATTTTGACAAAGACTAGGCTCTGAGGTTAGGGGTATTTCACTACCCCTAGCCCTAACCTCAGTCCTCAATAACTTAAAGGCTAATGGTCCCTCATGTCCACATGGGTTTACTCCAGTTTCCTCCCACTTTCCAAAGAAGTGCATTAGGTCCATGACATGTCATGTGAATATATGCTGACGCAACTAACAAACAAACAGTAACCTAAAGGTTTGACTCATTAGTTTTTTCCAATGACAGTTGCAGTTTAGGAAAAAAAAAGTAGTTTTTTTTCATGGGGAACAGCCAAATGTCCTCACAGGGTAAAAAATGGCAGTTCTTTCTATCCTTGTGGAGGCATTGGGTCTCCACGATGTTATGTAAACTTGACCACACACACACACATCTTTGGTATGTGGGAGGAAACCAGGATAATCGGAGTATACACACACAGCCACAGGGAGAACATACAAACTCTACACAGGCAGCAGCCCTGTCAGGTCTCAGACCCAGGTTTCTGGAGCCACAAGGGATAGAACAAAAATTTTTTAAAAGTGCCATTTTCCAGTAACACTGTGCTCGAGCTTCTATTTTCCTCCAATACTGTGGGTTCAATAAGGCTCCCCTTGTTCTTGTTGCTTTTCCCTGCAGCATGTTGTGGTGGAAAATGTGGGGTCAAGACTAAACAAGAACTAGAGTTCTGTAAAGTCCTTCAAAGTGTACAAGTTGATTTGAATTCCTAAAAATCACAGTACTTAAGGAACGTTAAAGTGTCGTGAATAAAGCCGTGCTCGTATGAATAATTCCCTTAGAAAATGAGTTATCGCCATTTTTCGGGCTCGGCTGCCAGGTTTCATTTGCTACCTTGCGTCCCACTTCAGCTTTTGTTCTTCTCCTTTTAGCTCGGTGCCAAATCGGCAGATGAAAGAGCACGTACAATGGAACGATGCCATTATGCGACGGAAGCCAATAGATTTGCTGGCTTGTTGTCGCCGTGTCAGGAGTCACGAATGAACGTTGACATATGTGTTCATTCTCTATTCATGTCTCTTTTTTAATTTATCAGCGGCGTGGATTATGATCTGAAACAGGGCATGCAGATTGATTTTGGCTGGATGAATGTGACTCAGGTACAAAGGGCTGCTAGGAAGCTACTCACCACGGCGAAGAATTCCGAGTCCCTTGTTGTCATTTAGAGCAATGAGTTTAGATTGTACGTTAATGAAATGGATGTGATCGGAATCCGCGCCGTCCCAGTCGGGGTTATAATAGACTGAATCAAAAAGAGCCCTCATCACCGTCTCCTGCCTTGATATGGCATAAATAATTCGGTTAATGGATGATCACGGCTTGGCTCCATCGCCGCTGTGATATTTAAAGATCTCAAGGCGATGAATGGCCTTTTGTTCGTGTACCGCTCATCAAAAGTTTGGAGGAATGTTTGATGTATAATGACCAGAAAGAAAGCGGCACGAGATAGTTGAAGAGGAATGAGCCAGCATTAACATGAGCTGTTGCTAGTGTATTCATTATTTAATCATTATTTAACATACGGTAGTGCGCACCATTTTCCCAAATGTGTTTTAACATATTGGTATAATGTGGTGGTAATCCAGGATGTAACTGATGCCTGAAAAGAAGCACCTACAAAGGATTATAAATTCTGCGCAGAAATGGTTGGGTTCTCTTTGCCATCCTTGGGTATATTGCCGTTTCCCGTTGCCTTGCCGATGTTCCTCTATTATTAGAGATCCTTCTCACCCTGCATTTTACCTGTTTACCTGATGCCCTCAGTAGGCGCTTCAGGTCGTTGAAAGCTCGAACCTCTAGATTCAAATAGTTTGTTTCCCTTGGTTCTATAGAACTTTAAATAGTTAAAATTACTATTAATTTCCCTTGTGCGATAAACCCACTTAAGGAATCAATTTGTAATAGTACGTTTTCGGTAAATAGTATATTCCATCGGGGTATGTGCACTAGTAAAAAACCGGTCTGGAAGGAATTGTTTAAATGGTGTGTTTATCTGTTGTCCCTTATGTGTACTGTAATAAGTATTGGTTTTATGTTGTGTTGTGTGTGCACTTGGGTTTTAGCTTGAAATTTCATTATATGATCTATATAATGACAATAAATCCTTTTTGACTTTGACTTTGACTTTGACTTTGACTTTGACTTTGACTTTGACCATTTAATGACTGCATTACGTTCTGTGAAACGGGATGGTAACCGAAATGAACACTCACCGGACATTAATGTAGCCGCATAGTCTTTTTAGGCTCCTGTAATGTAAATATAATGGGTATTTTCACAAGAACACTGCATGCAAATGACACATTTCACTCCCTCCACAGATCACACAACACCATGGTTCTTCAGTTACTGATGGAGTTATTCTTCTTTTGCACTTATTGCACTTCACAGTCATCAAAACCACAACTGAACTGCTCAAATACATGACAAGAACAGAATCTACATTTTTGGCTGAAATTGTTGTAAAATTGTTGTAGTAACCATATTTTTCGGGCTATAAAGTGCACCGGGGTTATAAGACGCATGAAATGAAACAAAACTCTTAAGTTCCCTTGGAAGCTCAGAGTTGGTCTTTACCGTCTTTCTTGTTACTCCTCCACTTCCGTATCATTGATTCGTTAATGTTGAATTCTCTCGCAGCTGCTCTATGACCATGTTGTACTGCGTGACTGATAGCGCTGAGTTTGAAATCCGCTTCGAAAATAAATGAATGAATGCACGTACCCTAATGCTGAAGCACATACCGTATTACTCCGCTATGCTGCACACTACGGTGGCCGTGAGCTTCGTAACTTACCAAGGCCGTGCTGAAACATTTTGACAGATTTATGAGTGCCGTGTACCATCTACAATCGGTTCTAGGTCAGAAGGCTCAACCAGAATTAATTCATACATTAGGCGCGCCGCATTTTAAGGTGCACTGTCGATTTTTGAGAAAATTAAAGGATTTTAAGTGCGCCTTATGGTCCAAAAAATACGGTATATCAAGAAAATATATCGCGATGTATTGCTGTATCAATTTTTTAGCACAGTCCTACTCTATAATGAAACATGCAGTTGGTCAGCGTTCTTTAAGCACTGACGATATCCTCGATATGCTCAGAAAAACATCTATTATGTCTATTAGGAAAACACTTTTTTCTTTACGATACCTGATGTTTAAGTATCTGCCGATACTGAGTACTGATACCAATACCAGCTCTAACATAACTGCTCGATAGGGGCCTATACATCTTTATATTTATGGTGTTCCACTTTTTATGGATTGGCGGGCCTTTATTTTGGTACCAGCAGTGTACTGTATCCAGAATAAGATATAATAAGGTTGAAGTAATAGTATTTATTGGTTGAGTTTGAAAAGTTTTAGAGCCTTGTAAATAAATTTTGTCATAATGCAGTAACAAGTGCAAGTAGAGAAGCATATTCTTACTAAGCTTTTTAATTGTTGGTTGTATTTACATTTAAGCCACTTCTGATATACTGGCGTTACAGGCATTTTGCTACTGCGAGAAATATTCCCATACCGCGGACGTGCTGCTGGCTTCAGTTAAGCTTCATCTAGTGGTGCACATGGGATCTGTGCTCTCTATTGCCGATGCAATGCTGTTGTGTATAATGATACAATAAAATATCGCCATATCGCCCACCACTAGTTACAACAGAGTTTAGAGGCTGGTGGTGTCTGTATTTTGTCTGTTGGAGCTGTTTGTTCACTCATTTTTAACTTCAGTCATGCGGTTTTAGGTAGAACGCTAGCTTGGCTTGTCTTAGTCTGTCGCTCTATTCTATGTGACTGTGACACTGAAAATGTGAACTTTTAAAGTGTATTTTTGCCTGTTTTTTTGCAAAGTGAGTGACTCGATAATGCCGGCTTGTACATCTTTCAAACAGCCATTAGTGTATTTAACAATTATCGTAGACGATACATATTCACACCTTCAGTTAAGTATTTCTAATTGTATTAAATCAAATGATGGATCTTCATACAGCCACGCTTTAGCAATATGTATTCTTTCAGCAGTCCTGCCACTTCAGAGGTAGATCTAAGCCTTGTCTTGACTGGCTGCTGCTCAGAGACGTGTTATAGAGGTTATTACTGCATTAACCTGATCACAGAAATGAATCCATTGCAGCCCTGCAGGACGGGTGTGTTCGGGGGAGTGGGGATTTCACAGCCTTGCATTAGAGGGGTTCATATAGTTGAGTGAATTACTCGGCGAATACGATCGATACGCCAGGCTACGTGACCTTGATGAAAGCTTAAGCGTCAGAATGAATAAAACATGATGCCTTATTTGTATGTTACTTTTTGTTTTCTGCTGCCGTTCAGACTGCATTTTGGTTGAACCGTGTCTTTAACCTGTTCAGATTTCACCATATTTAAGCCTTTTTTTGTTATTGTTGTTGTTTTCCTTCTGCTTTTCTTCTTTTCAGGCTTCATGGACTCGACCTGAGAAACACAAGGTATAGCTTCCGATTGTGTAGCCCGGTTAGGTACTAACGCTAGAACACACCATTACTACTGCACCATGATAATGTTGGATCCTTCTCACCCATAAACCCTCACAGAAAGTACAAAATCACTCGATCTCAGTGTAGTATTTGTAAAAAGTGAGCTCATTTCATCTTGCGTAAACCATCCTTGTCCATTACAGGTATGCGCCAATTAAAGTCCACAGTCTGTGTGAAATCCTGTTATGGATGTTGTGTGAATGGTAGAGAGTAACATTGATTATGACTATAAAGACAGTACTGACAAAAATCAGAAAATTTTGAACTGTGGGTAAAAATACAAATATAAAAAAAGTAATAACATAAAAATAAATAAAAGCACAGTGTTTTTTTTCTGATAAACATCCATTCCTGCATTTCAGGCCTGCAACACATTCCACAAAAAGTTGGGACGGTAAAACATTTACCACTTTGTAACGTTGCCATTCTTTTACACAACACTTAAAAGGCATTTTTGCCCGAAGTGATTTAGTCTTTCACATGTTATTTTGTTCCATTATTCCCGCAAACACGTCTTAAGATGTTCAACAGTATAGATCGTTGGTGTTGCATTTTTCGTTTCAAAATTCTCCACACATCGGGGACATGTCAGGAGTCCAGGCAGGCCAGTCCAGTACCTGTACCCTCTTCTTCCATGCTTTTGTAATGTGTGCAGCATGTGGTTTTGCTTTGTCTTGTTGAAAAAAGTTTGTCTTGAACGGAGCTGATGTCGCTCTAAAATCTCAGTGTACTTTTCTGCATTAATGCTGCCATCACAGAAGTGTGAGTGACCTTTACTAAGAGCACCGACACAACCCCAGTACCATGACAGAACCTGGCTTTGTCTGGTCCAGGGCACACAGTGTCCATTTCTTCCAAAAAAGATCTGGAACACTGATTCATCTGGCCGCTATACACACATCTGCTGCTTTTGTACCAAATCTCCATTAGTCACCTGTTGACATCACGTATTTGAAATCACATCATTCCAACCGTTTTTGGAATGTGTTGCAGGCCTGAAATGCAGGAATGGATGTGTATTTGCAAATGAAATGAAGTTGACCAGACAAAACATGAAATATATTGGTTTCATACTGTCCCAGCTTTTTCTGATTTGCGTTTGTGTAATACAGTGGGTCCCAACCTTTTTTCATTGGAGCCCAATCCATCCCCACACCTAAATACCCCCTCACCCCCAATAACAGATTCATTGCAAATCTTGTTTGACAAATATTAACTTCAATTACAGCTTTTATCCTTTTCTCTTGGGTTCCTTTTATAACTTTTTATTTATATATTGTCATTTTTTTCCAGTTTGGCTCATTTTCTCTTTTCAAGACAGCTAAATATTTAGCTAAAAACAGACATAAGCTGAGCATTTTTTTTAACCCTTTTTTCCCTTTTTTCTTGGGTTCTTTTTTTAACTTTTTATTTATTGCTTTTTTTCATTTTTTTTAATTTTAGCTCATTTTCTGTTTTCAAGACAGATAAACATTTAGTTAAAAATCAGACATAAGTTGGGCACTTCTCTTTTAACATCCGTTTTTTTCTTGGATTATTTTACAATGATTTATTATATTTATTTATTTATTTTTTTATTTAATTGTTTATTTTTTTTGCCTCATTTTCTCTTTTCAAGACAGCTAAACATCTAGCTAAAAATCAGACGTAAGCAGGACATTTTTCCTTTAACATCCCTTTTATTCCTTTTTTTCTTGGATTTCTTTTATAACTTTTTATTTATTTTTATTTTTATTTTTTTATTTTATTTTGCATCATTTTCTATTTTCAAGACAGATAAATATTTAGCTAAAAACAGACATAAGCTGAACATTTTTCTTTTTAACATCCCTTTTTCCCTTTTTTTGTTTACTTTTTATTTATTGCTTTTTTTCATTTTAGCTCATTTTCTGTTTTCAAGACAGATAAACATTTAGTTTAAAATCAGACATAAGTTGGGCAGTTATCTTTTAATATCCCTTTTTTCTTGGATTCCTTTTACAATTATTTATTATATATATATATTTTTTATTATTATTATTTTTTGCCTCATTTTCTCTTTTCAAGACAGCTAAACATCTAGCTAAAAATCAGACGTAAGCTGGACATTTTTCTTTTAACATTCCTTTTTTTTCTTTTTTCTTGGATTCCTTTTGTAACATTTTATTTTATTTTATTTTTTTATTTTATATTGCCTCATTTTCTCTTTTCAAGACAGCTAAACATTTAGCTAAAAATCAGATATAAGTTGGGCATTTTTCTTTTAACATCTTTTTTTTTCCTTTTTTCTTCGATTCCTTTTATAACTTTTTATTCATTTATTTATTTATTTATTTATTTCATTATGGGTCATTTTCCCTTTTCAAGACAGCTAAACATTTAGCTAAAAATCAGCCGTAAGCAGGACATTTTTCCTTTAACATCCTTTTTATTCCTTTTTTTTCTTGGATTCCTTTTATAACTTTTTATTTATTTGTATTTTTAATTTTTTTCTTTTATTTTGCATCATTTTCTCTTTTCAAGACAGCTAAACATTTAGCTAAAAATTGTTGAGCATTTTTCTTTTAACCTCCCAACAGAGTAGGCCCGTACACACACATCCTTACAAAGGAATAATAATGATTATGTGTAGGAAGCGCCTACTCTTTTTTGAGTGAAAGTATCTTTTTAAGTTTTTTGAGTGTCATTTTAATTTTATTCAACATGCAAATTGCACTTTGACTAACTCAGTGCACCTCAGAGCAGACAAAGCCTTGCGCTTCTCCGTGATGTTTGGCGCCCCCCTGTGGGGGTTGCTGACCCCGGGTTGGGAACTATGGGTATAACAGGTTACATAAGCACTGTAAGATGGACATTACATGGCTCATACCTGTATTCGATAACTTTTGTGTAACTACCTGGACTTTCTCAGTATCAAAGCTTAAAGGATTGCACTCTAACACAACTTTAACACAGTACACAACATAACATAGTGCTTCTTAACTGTACTAAATACTCGCGTAACGGCCCCACGATGACACTACGTGATTAACACTGGCACGACTCTAGAAACAAGTTACAGGCCCTGGATGGTTTCTCCCTGGCGCGTTGTAATTTTTGCACGTTTCTGCAGAGGTGATAATGAGTGACTCAGATGCATATGGAACGTGTGGGCAGGTATCTCAGCACGATCTGCACCAGATGAAAGCCTGCAGCTTAACGAGTGCCCACGCAATACTGCACATCTCGATCGGAGTATCACGGCCTCCCTAATGTGGCCACTTTACACTCATGAAAAGTTCTTTAAGGCCCTATTAAGGAATACAAGATTGTTAACACGTCTTAATGGTACATGAAGAGATGAAATGCTCGGATTTCTGCAAACACTTATTCGCCCATTGTGGCCTGATTTGTTATACAAGTCATAATATTGACACAGTGTTGGTACAGTTGGACTTTCCAGTCTTTTAGCAATCACAAATATGAACCTCTTTGCTTACAAGTTCTAGAATGGCCAAAGTGACCAATGGCCAAGTTCTACAAGGCAATAATGACATGTTGTAGCAGGCGTGGGCGGCATTGACCATCATACTGTCCTCAGATAAGACCACAGTATACAGTATTAACACCGGGGGAGGCTACAATAAACTTTACAGTACACAGATTACACTATTAACATGTTTTATGCAGAAAAATAAAAAATCAGAATGTCAAACATCTCTCACTGATGACTTTCCACACAAAACAGGCAAAAATAGCAGTCCCTAACAATAAATAACACAATATGTGACAGTATGGAAACGAGAGTTGGGGGGCAATTATGTACAATTTAAGCTTACGTGAAAATATAACAGTTAAGAGATGAAACAAGTCATGGAATAGCCTATTTATAATGTTTAAAAAAACTGTCTCAGTTTTCAATTACAGTTACATTCGACCTACATATATTGTATTTGTCCTCGTTTCAAATACATAATGCAGTAATTTCGTTCAGATGGACGAATTCGGAACTGAACAGACTTTTACAGTACCAAGTCTGGTTTATAGTGTGCTCATAATATATACCTTTGAAACATGGTTGCCACAAATAAGTAAATAATCCAAACATTATGCTGAAAGATAATGTAATACAAATGGAATATAAACACGGAAACGAATGAACATTGGACGGAAGCAAGCTGATCTTGTAACCAGTTTATTTGGCGCCATCTAGCAACCATTATGTGTCAACGACAGCGTCCTTGTCTGAAGAGCCAGCTGATTTTTGACTGCTCTACCTGCAGAACCCTACGCCATATAAAAGGCGTAAGAGTCTGGTCCACTCAAAAATGACATTAGAGGAAAGAATACAGAGATTCTTTGGTGGCTCTGTGGTTGAGGCTTCAAATCCTGCCTTGATACCACCATTATTGGACTCTTGAACCAGACCAATAACTCAGCTTAATTGTTCGACGCTCTGCTAAACGCTGTTAATGTAAATGAAACGAAATCATTACTAAAGATCTGGTTGTTCATGCACATGCAGTACTGTGCAAAAGTCTTAGGCCACCATTTGATTTGTTGTATTAGCAATGCTATAATGACCATATATAACGTATTGCTGATGACTGGACCCAAAAATTTCAAACTTGGATTTGTCACTGCATAATCCTCTTTTCCACTGATTGTCATTTGATCTTTGAGAGCCTTAGCATATCTTAGCCATTTCAGCTGTTCCCTTTTGGGAAAAGCGGATTCTTGGCTGCTATTCTTCTAAAAAGATCATTTCTGATCAAGCTTCTTCGGACTGTAGAAGGGTCAACTTGGCATCCCGATGAAGACTTTTCCACCATACTGTACAACAAGACAGCATGTCTACAAATCTAGGGAGTTTAGTACTCTCTCTAGGAGTGAACGTCCTGCAAAGCACACATTGAAAGCACATTGTGCAGTGATGAAGGTGGTGAGAAAAGAAACTTCCAGGAAGAGACATAGAAATCTGGGCACGGTGTGACCGGAGGCCTATACTCTCCATAAACACAAAGTGCCTTTAAGTGTGTTTTTGACTTCTTTGACTTTCAGTGATCTGCTTGCATCGTGTAACACCAACCAAGGGTGCCCCCACATTATGGTTCAAGCTGGACCTGCGGCTACAGCTCCACCATTAGCCATTAACCCAGACTTCTTTTCTCGTTGCTATATCCTCGGCTGTATGTGGACTCTCACTCTCATGGAGATCTTCTCTCTCTTCGCATGTCTGTCAGGGTCGACTGAAGGCCTGGACCCATGTCGTTCTCAGCCCGCGGCGTGATATGAGTACCGTGGCACGCGCTGATCTCTCTGCGGGGGAAAGCAGAAATGGTTTTATTTCGTTCTGAGATCCTTTTCAGCCATGTGAAGATGTTGAGAACAAGTGCTGTTTTCATTCCCTCTCACCGGCTGCACTTTTATGAGAAAGTGCCTGACGCTTTTTGTTCTCCATTGGAGCAGATAATAAGATGCACACGGGCACATGATTGCATTCTGCCGCCAAGCAGAGCTTCTTCGTTTCTCGGCCTAGGCCTTTTCCCGCCCTGTTTTCGCGCCGCGCTAAGCTTGTGTATGTCTTGAAATTTGACGACGGATGGAAAATAGGAGGCGTGCCATTATTGGAGGTCTAACTAACTAATCCCTCGCAGAGATAGCTCAGCTGGCGCCAATTGAGCCGCACCTGCAAACGATTTTAACCTTCGTGTGCAGCATCGCTATGCGAGGCAAAAGGAGACGGTCGATGGTGCTACACGCTAACAAGTTCCAGGACGTCAGGCAATGAGCGGATTAAATTTGCAGTCCATGCCTGTGACTGTGCCACGGCGCCTTAAATCAAGGCTGGGAAATTGATTGAATTCACTCCCATCCCGTGCCACAGTCAAATTTTTCTCCCACTATTGAGCAGGCACTTTATAAATGAAGTGCCACTGCGAATTTCAGAAACGTCTTATTTCCTGCTTGGACTTCTCCTGCTGCTCCCAATGCTCAGCTTCTGTCTCAGATCAAAAGAAAAGAGCGAACGTTTCGCAGCGACTCATTTTACATGCATGATGAATGATTAAATCCACTTTAGAACCTTGAATGTAGTGAAAGAAAGTGGAAGGAAATGGGAACTGAATGTCATTCAGACTGCTTACTTATTTCACTTAGCTCTTACAGGTCTGGGCTCATATCGCCTCTATTAGGAACCATTAAAGTGATTAGCATGCAGGTGCCTGATTTTTCAATATGACATAATGATGGTTTTAAGTTGGATATGCAGAATTAATCCGCTGGACCTATGATTTTGCTTTACTCTAAACATAAGAGCTAAAAGAGGGATGCCAGATAAACCGAACAAGGTAAAAAATCCTGCATATAGCCTATCCTGAAATTCACAGGGTGCAGATGAGCATGTACCCCGAAGAGGGTCATTGATGATATACACTCACTGGCCACTCCATTAAATGCACCATGTTAGTACAGGGTTGGACCCCCTTTTGCCTTCAGAAGTGCCTTAATTCTTCATGGCATGGAAACATTTTTCAGATATTTTGGTCCATACTGATATAACATCACCGAGCTGCTTCAGATTGTCGGCTGCACATCCATGATGCATCTCCCATTCCACCACATCCCAACTTTGCTCTACTGGATTGAGATCTGGTTAATGTGGAGGTTATTTGAGTGCAGTGAACTCACTGTTGTGTGAACCAGTCTGAGATGAGTTGAGCTTTAGGACATGGCGCATTATTCTGCTGAAAGTATCCATCAGTACACTGTGGTCTTAAAGGGATGCACATGGTGAGCAACAATACTCAGGTAGTGGTATTAAAGAAGTGGTATGGAAGGGACCCAAAATGAGCCAAGAAAGTATCCCACACACCATTACACCACTAGCAGCCTGAACTGTTGATACAAGGCAGGATGGATCCATGCTTTCGTCTTGTTTTATCCTAATTCTGACCCTACCATCAGCAGAGATCGAGACTCCTCAGACCAGGCAATGTTTTTCCAATCTTCTGTTGTCCAAATTTGGTGAGCCTGTGTGAATTGTAGCCTCAGTTGCCTCTTCTGACAGGTGTGGTCTTCTGCTGCTTCAAGGTTTGACGTGTTGTGCATTCAGAGATGCTCTTCTGTATACCTTGGTTGAAACAAATGCTTTTTTGAGTTACTGTTGCCTTTCAGCTCAAACTAGTCTGGCCATTCTCTTCTAACCTCTGGCATTAACACCCAGATCAGCCAGAGAACTGCCCTCACTGGATATTTTCTCTTTTTTGGACCATTTCCAGTCTATAGATGGCTGTGTGATAATCCCAGTAGATCAGCAGTTTCTGAAATAGTCCGACAAGCCCATCCAGCACCAACAACCATGCCACATTCAGAGTCACTTAAATCAAAATTCTTCCCCGTTATGATACCCGGTTTGAACTCCAGGAGGTCATGTTGACCATGTGTACCTACCGAAATGCACTGAGTTGCTTCCATGTGATTGGCTGATTAGATATTTACAGTTGAACAGGTATCTAGTAAAGCAGCCAATTAAAGTAGCTTAGCAGATCTTATTAGGTAGTAAATCAGACTGAATGTTGCTGCTACGCTGCTAAGAACTTATGCGGCATGATCTTAAATTATGCGAGTGATCACAGACATCTGTTAATATATGCAGATCGGCACTGCTGAAATGAACTCGCATTGGTTGGTCTGTCATGAGTAATTTCTCATGAGCTTTGCCCGAGCTTTTTCGTATTTTAGCAATCGCCCCTTCCTTGCAGTAAATGTTCTGTCGCTGATTGCAGCACATGATGAGCATGCCCAATAGCGTTATCGAGGAAAACAGAGTTTATTAGTTGGCATGACTAATGAATCTGCGTCGACTAATAAATAGGCTGCGTCGCCTGATTAGCGCGGGGAATGTCACGCCACTCAGTCGTGCTCGGTCAATTAATTTCAGTGTACAAGACGACCAGCCGGAGTGCCACTCTCTACCTCTAGAAGCTCAAATAATTAAGATGTACAGTGTTATGCCTGACTCTGACCCCTAGTCAAATTAAGTTTTGTTGAAATTTTTAATTTACGATACATTAAGACTTAATAACGTATGTTTGCGAGCACTTTATTAGGAACTCTACGCTCATGTTGAGTAGAGCCTCAATCTGCGCTCTAAACAGATCCATTCGTCAAGGCATGGATTCCACACAGGTCCAAACGTTCATTTGAGCTTCTGTTCCATGCTGATGGGATTGTATCACTGAGCTGCACTTTCACGCTGCAAATCTCTCGTTCTACCACATCCCGTTAATTATCCCATTTAGTTTTCAACTCAGATCCGGTTATTTGGAAAACCACTGAAGAACACTGAACTCGTCGATGTGATCATGTAACCAGTTCGAGGCGGGTTTTTCTTTGTGATGCGGTGCATCATCATTCTGGAAGTAGACATTAGACGATGGGTAATTGTGGCCATGAAGAGGAACATTATGATGAAGGATGGAAGAGCAAAGCGTTCTAATCTAATAGCCTCACCACACCGAATGTAAACACGGAAATGCACAAACGCAAGTTGATCTTCTAACTGACCGATTTGGCGCCATCTAGCGACCATTATGTGTCAATAACACATTGTGGTCTTGGACTCGGATGTCTTTCGACTGCTCTAGCGGTGCTTTAAGTAGGTAAATCCAGCACGTCTAACAGAAATTTGGTGCGTCACATTTTTAAAATGGCATCACCATTTTTGAATACCACTGTATCCCGGAATCGTCATACTGCCCAACCCTAATCAGAATTATCGTAGCTGTTTTATCGACTCAAGACTCTCATCAACGAGGCTTTTTGTGTCTGCAGAACCACCACTCACTGGATGTTTTTCTTTATTTCACCATAAAGTCTGTTGTGCATGAAAATCTCAGGAGATCAGCAGATAGAAATACTCAAACCAGCCTCTCTGGAGCTAACAATCATGTGACGATCAAAATCGCTGCACAGTTTGTATGCATTGTACTGCTGCCACTTGATTGGCTGGTTAGATAATTGCATGAATGGACTAGGCCTACAGGTGTTCCAAAAAAGTGTTCAGTGAGTATATTTTTTCATATTTTAACAAACACTTAATTCATCAATTAAGTTGTTAGGACTTGTTAGGAAATCGACGCATTAAAACGTGCCAGAAATGTCATAACTGATGTTTTTTTCTTGAGGGTTTCATATTTAGGTAATTAATAGAACATATTCACCAGGGCGCTGGATCTTACTAGGGCTTCTCAGCAGGATGCATTTAGTCAGTAACTGTAGTAGACAGCAGATATGGGACGCTACTGGTTCTGGGAAGCTAATACAGAATCATTCAAGTGAACACCCAGGTATGTAACTAATTCTTGCTTGTTTTAGAGTTGTTTTAAGAAAATAGAGACTATATGAGTACTCTAGGTGCCAGAGAATTTAACTCTACATTCTCCAGTATTTAAAGGTAGTGTATTGCTCAAATGTTTGGGCACTTCTGGATGAATGAAAAGTAGTCCCAGAACCTCTTCAGAGAACAAATTTTGGATGAATTGCTGAAATTCAGAAGTTGAGTTAACTTTATTAATGTGAAAGATGTCTGTGTAATCTGTCACGATGGACTCCCACCTTGCTCCAACATAGGCCCTGGCCAAAACACCCTGCAGCCGGCAAAGAAAATGAATGAACAACATTGAACATATCTTAATGCATTTTGATGCAGGTTTCTAAGTTTACCATATGTTATTTAGAAATGAAGGCATATGACTTTGCACATACTGCTAATGTACATATATGGTTAAACCAGCATTATCCAGGTCATGGTATGGGGTTCATTCACACCAGTTCAGTGATGACAAAAAGTGTCTGTGTCTGGCTTTAAGATCATTCCGGCATACAGGCTGAGTTTCAGTGCAGTGATCCTGTGTATGTAAACAGGAAATTCCAGGCTGTGAGCTGCAGGAGTCAAAGAAAGGTTAAATACCTAGTGGGCTGAATATTCCGTCAACGAATAATTAGAGTAGACTCATTTTAATATTGCGAGATAATTATTAAGTGCTCAGTATGAAAATTAGTGAAAGGGCTTTAGTGAAGCACCTAAGGCATTTTGTTAAGGTGAATAAAGATTTAAGCTTTCAGTAACTTCAGAAGATGGTCATTATGAAACAGTGTGAAATCATGCTGGGAGGACATGGATTATTAGATTTACACAAACTTTTGGAGTTCATGCCAGCCCGAATGCACGTTGTCATTACAGCATGGGGGAACATACCAAATGCTAATCAAATCTGAAATTTATCAAAAGATCTTTAAATGTTCACGTGCAGGTTTGTGTCGTAACATTTTTGGCCATGTTGGGGTTTGTGTCCCAATACTTTTGACCACATGTAGATTTGTGTCCCAGTATTTTGGGCCTTTTTCGGGTTTGTGTCCTAAATACTTTTGGCCACATGTGGTTTTGTGTCTCAATACTTTTGGCAACGTGTGGTTTTGTGTCCCAATACTATTAGTCTTATGTAGGTTTGTGTCTCAATACTTTTGGCAACGTGCAGGTTTGTGTCTGAATACTTTTGGCCTCAAGTGGGTTTGTGTCCGAATATTTTGGGCCATGTGCGGGTTTGTGTCCTAAATACTTTTGGCCACATGTGGGTTTGTGTCTGAATACTTTTGGCCACATGCAGGTTTGAGTCTTAATACCTTTGACCTCATGTGGGTTTGTGTCCCAATATTTTGGACCATGTGCGGGTTTGTGTCCTAAATACTTTTGGCCACGTGGGTTTTTGTCCCAATATTTTCGGCTATGTGCGTTGGGTTTGTGGGTTTGTGTCCAAAATACTTTTGGCCACGTGGGTTTGTGTCCCGATATTTTTGGCCATGTGCGGGTTTGTGTCCCAGTACATTTAGCCTCATGTGGGTTTGTGTCCTAAATACTTTTGGCCACATGTAGGTTTGTGTCACGATATGTTTGGCCATTTGCGGATTTGTGTCCCAGTACTTTTAGACTCGTGTGGGTTTGTGTCTCAATACTTTTGGCAACCTGTGGTTTTGGGTCTGAATACTTTTGGCCACATGCAGGTTTGTGTCTTAATACCTTTGGCCTCATGTGGGCTTGTGTCTCAATACTTTTGACCACGTGTGGGTTTGTGTCCCAATATGTTGGGCCATGTGTGGGTTTGTGTCCCAATATTTTTGGCCTTGTGGGGTTGTGTGTCCCAACACTTTTGGTCACAAAGGGGATGCACCACAGATAGTACAATAGATAGATGTCTGTACGTTATGCGGTTTGGCCTTAATTAATTGCAGAAATGTGTGGAAGAAGCAGACGAAACTATAAGAAGAAGTATGAGGGATAACAATATACAGTCATTTTCAAGCACGGTATACTTATATATGATTAATAATAATTATGTAGTTATTTAATGAATATTAATTAGTTAGAATTTGTATAATTAGTATTTTACATTCTGTCAGTCAACTAATAAGCCTCAGTATTTTGGAGTGAACTTCTTTCAGTCCATTAGAGTGCAGGAAATAGCACAAGAACCGGCCAGATGACTTCTGAGTTAATGCAGTGTGTATTTGTGTTTGTGTACTCAGTAAGCTTTTAGTGTCTGTCAATACAGAAAATTGAAACACATTTGATGGCTTAATGCAGTGTGCGTGTGTGTGTTTGTGTGTGTGGTGTGTGGAAGCTACCAGCTGTGCAGTTCAAAGAGTCTTCACGAGGCAAAAGGCTTTGTGGCTTGTGCTGTGTGGTCCACTTCATTATTGATTCCTGTTTGCATCCCGGAGCGCCCACGGGATGCCAGTGCTAAGAGAAATACCGCCCTCACCTCGGAGCACTAACACATGCCAATTAACCTGTTTCAGCTCACTTGTCATCATGCTAGCTGTTTTGTCGTCGTTGTTGTTTTTTGGCTGTGGGTGTGGTGATGTCACATCCTCAGTGAGTAGCAGGGAATTCTGTGGAATTTGATTTGAATCTCCTCCTTTCTCCCTCTCTCTCTTCCTGTAGAGCCTGGACAGTAACGTGGTGGTGCGCAGTGATGCCCGCGTGTCCTCCCTCACTCTAAAGTATGTACAGTACTCAGACGCTGGCCAGTACCTCTGCACCGCCAGCAACTCCATTGGCAAGGACATCCAGAGCATGTACCTGGAAGTGCGATGTAAGGAACCAAGCATTCACAATTGTTATGAGAATGTTGTTATATCTCTTTCCTTTCCTGTGAAATAGCTGATGTTTTTGTATTGTTTGAACTGACGGTTCTCACAGGTGTGGGACTTTTCTTTCTTGACAGTTAGCAGCCTTAGAAACTTATAATCCCTTATGAGCAGTGACACTGGCAACGGTGTTTATTCCTTGAAATGATTTCCTCATGTTAGCACAAGAACACCATCTAACGTATACCATGTTAGTAGCTGGTGCAGGTAAAGAATACACTAAACATAGCCTTAATAATAGAGGGACCAGGTAAAAAATGTTTTTTTTATGTGAATATGGAAGTGCAGTGTTGAGCCTTGATTAAGTAAGGGATGAAGACCTGGGTCTTTAGTACAAGACTGTCTTTCAGACTGACGGGGGAAGTTCAGTCCCCTACCATTGCTAGTTTGGAATAGATTTGATACTTTGGCATCTGTTGTCTTTTTAATATGTTATGTTGAGACTTTTTTCAGCAAATTATTTATCCTAAAGTTAAAATTGTGACTGAGCTTAGACTCAGGAGCCTCTGACTAGGCATGATATCTAGCCTAGACTAGTCTGGTTCCACCTGGGTCAATGGTGCCAGGAACCTAAACACAACCCCATTAATGGCAGACCTTACATCACCAGAGGCAAGATACGAAATAGGGTTGCCAGAGCCACTCTGGTTTATATACCACTTCCAGCAAAGTGAGGTCTGCCAGTTACAGTGTTGTTTTCCAGTTCCTAGCGCCATTGGCCCACGTGATGCCCAATGTCCAGTTGAACTTAAAGTCCAGTTGTGTGGACACAGTTTCCAGGCACCAGATTCTGGCAGCAGTCCAGGTGGTTCCTTTGGCACCCTCAGTTAAACCCTGCTTATCCTTGTCAGGTTCACAGGAGGGAGCTGTGGGAGAGGGGCTAGACTAGAAGGTTCATATTGGATGGCCTCAGCAGGGGGGTGCTGTTGCAAATCTGGGGGAATGACCAATCGATAATTTGAGGCTCAGGATGGGGATTGGATTGCTTGTATTACATGATGGCGACCAGGCGTGCCCACATCTTACATTATCAGGGTGATTGACTGCTATAAAGTGCGGCATGTGCGAACGAGTAAGTATGCCATGCCTAGTGACAGACTGACCAAAGTTTCCCAAAAAACTTGCACAGGAGAACATGCAAACCTCCAGACAAATAGGTACTCGAACTGAGGATCTAACCAAGGACTCCAATGGCACCAACGCACCTTTTGTGGCACCTCTAATTCTCTTTTAATTTCAAATTAAATCTAACGTAGACAGGCAGCTGAGCTTGAAGGTTGGTGTTCAGTGTTGTGGAGCAGCCGTGCTTCAGATCAGCACAAAAAAGGTTCAAGGCAGCACTTTTTTTGGTTACATAAAAACACCTAAGGCCATATGAATGGAAGGGTTGTATGCATAAAATGATGCTGAAGAAATGTATTCATCATGAGATCAATATTTCCAAAATTAAAAAGTTACGCATGTGTATCCGTGTGCATAGCCTCAAAGTGGTTATACTGGTCATATTTTTTGCTTGTTCTAACCCCGCTTGTCCTTGTCAGGGTTTCGGTAGGGGGGTGGCGGCAATGGGGTAAGTCAGAAGACTATAAGGGTACTCCCCACTTTATGATGGGGATTACGTTCCGACAAATACCATCATAAGTTGAATTTATCGTAAACTGAAGAGTTTAATTTCGCAAAGCAACACTCGGCTTTTATCAGATCTAGGGATTCGAATTCTGAGACTATCTGACGTTGTCAGTTTATATTTTGAACCAAGGTTGCAGCCAACACACGCGGCAGGCAACACTATAAAATATTAATTCACCCAAAGTGTACACGCACCCACCTTAACAGATACACATACATAGCAAATCAAAACACACTAATACAGTACAGGTTTAATATTTACGCCAGTCCATATACACTATTCTTAAAAGAATTAAGCACTCCCTTCCATTTAATGAAAGTTTCCAAATCTTCCTAGCCCAGAGCGAATTGCACTTGATACAGTTTTCCAAGGAACAATCCAAGCAGCTGTGGTTAAACTACCTTGGTCAGCAGCCCAAACAGTGGCAGCTTTAGCAGTGACAGGACTTCAGCCTCAGCCTTCTGCTCAATAGTCCACTACATTAAAAACCGGCACCACTACTTCATAATCTCCCTCCCTCAGACAGGGCCAAGCATGCCTGTTTAATGCCCAAAAAAGCTTTTCCGGGACTTTGTCAGTGAAACGGTTGGCTAGAGAATATCTGCTGTGCCACCTGAGCACCTACAGTCCGTATATGAACTTAATAAAATAATATTAGAGATCATTTAGTCACAAAATGAAATACTATATAAAGTCAAATATCTCAAAGTGCATTACATATACAGTAAAATACACAAAGCGAAGCTTAATTAATACACACACATATAAAAAAAAAAAACTTAATCTATTAGGAGTCACGCTGACCCTGGCTGATGACGCTAGAGCTCAGTGTTGACTCATTCTGCGGCATGTGCACACTCGGCGTGATCGCACATGAGCCAGGCCTTGTTTGGCGCCTTGTTGGTGTCGCATCCTTTAACTCCTTGGCTCTCACACGGCTGTATTCAGAGTGCTGTATTTTTTATTAGGGACAGAGGTAGCTGGAGGTTCATAGACCCGTCAGCAAGGGGCAGTCAGGAGGCTGCCCGGTAACCGGTAGGGCCTAGTATTTAGTGTAGGGCAAGCTAATTACTAGCAGTCCCGATCACCACTGTTCCTCGGCGGTTTTGGCTCACTCGCCTTCTCCCTCTCGCGTCGTCACCCTCCCTCCTTTGCGATCGGGGGAAATAACTCTCCCCTCGTGACTGTGATTGAAAAGGACGCTGTGCTGCTTTCAGCCTCGTCCTTTTCATTTTCTTGTCCACTCTGCTCGGGTTCCGTCACTCTGCGCATGCTTGTTTGGGTGTTTTCTGTTCGTTTCTTCAGTGGCTGTGTGGCGCGTTGGGTTTAAACACGCACCCCACGCGTCCGCCCAAGGTTCGATCCTCAGCCATTGAAGTTGTTTTATTATTTACCTTGTGTTGTTTATTTAGTTTCGTTGATTTATCTATATTTTTGGTTCACTATTTCCATCTGGAGCTAACTGCAGTTGGGTCCTAAACCCTTTTACTTTTGTTTTCCCAATTCGCCTGGTTTTTAAGATGGCGAACTGTAGCATAATCATTATGGAAATTTCCATAAAATTTATGAAAAATAACTATAATTACATCAAAATATTCAAGAACTATTAGTGGCCAGGTCGGTCTAAAATTATTAAGTGAAGTGCTTAGGATGGGCTATACTGCTATAGAAGATCAGTAATATCTCTGTATTTGTTGTGCACATGTCCCATTCTGTTGCAGGCCTGTAATTTCTGGATTACACCTGTGTGTTAAATGTAATAGGTCTACAATCTTGTGCTTGTAAACTACAACCTGCTCCGAATGCACTAGAAACCTGTTTCTGAGGTGGTAATGCCAAAGCTTTTCCTTTAATCAAATTCGATTTCCCTCACCAATCGTGTCTACGCACCATTAGCATCGGCGAGACTTACAGAAAAGGTGGAACAAAATCTTACTCTCGCTCTCAAATGGGTTCCGCAAACGTGAAGGAAGAAAGCCTGGTGTGAAAGAATAATTGGATTAATCTCCTTCAGTGAAAAACAAGTAATCTGCTCCGGTTCTCAGATAACATCACAATGCAGCGCTGATAAAACCTGTGCGTGTGCACTCCGACGCACTCCGGCTCAGTTCTAATCAGGTGCTCCAAGTGTCTCATAGTAATTAGCGATAAGAGAAAGGTGCTTTGTTTAGTGCTAATGAGCTCTCACTCTGACATAACCACTGATTGGCTGGTATAGTCCATGTATAGGAGCTAATTCACTCCACTGTGTTCTCATAGCACTAGCCATCGCTGCTAAAAATAAATAAATAAACAGTAGTGTGCAAAAGTCTTAGGCCATTGTTAGATAAGATATACAATTGTTTTAGCAATGGCATAATGACCATTATTATAATTATTTCTCAGTCTCTTTATTAGAATACAACCAGAAAATAAAGGAAATGTGTATACAGTATTTAAAAAAATGGAAAGCAAATCAGAAAATCAGCTTCTTTTGACAAATGTCTTTTGAATTATCTCCCCTTACACTTGAGCAATAGAAGCATCTGACAGCCTCATCAGGATGCCAACTTAACCTTCAAGTCTGAAGAAACTTGATCAGGAATGGTCTTTTTGGAAGGGTAGCAGCCAAGAAACCACTGTTTCAGAAGGAGAGCAAGGTGTAAAGGCTAAGATATGCTAAAGTTCACAAAGTTTGGAATGAAGATAAGTGGAAAAAAGTAGTATGGAGTAACAAATCCGAGTTTGAAATATTTAGGTCCAGTTGTTAACAATATGAAATATATGGTTCAAATCTAATGGAGGCCTAAGACTTCTGCACAGTACTGTATACATAATAAAGAATCTGAGAAAGTAGTTTACACTGTTGCTAAAACAATGCTATATCCCCATGGTGACCTAAGACTTTTGCACATTACTGGTCTGGACGAGATTTTAGGTTAAATATAAGTAATGGATTCTACATTCTACATGTTGTGCATCATGCCAGTATTAAGTCACACGTCAGGTTTGCTAGCTATTGAGTTAACTCTTTTCCCTGGAATTTAGCTTTAGCATTTAGCTATTCTATTTTTCTCACCAGTTACAGTTTTTCCTCCAGGCTGTTATTTAAACTGAGACACTCTATTAGCTCGTTTCTGGAATTGAGAGCTTGATTGTAGTTTGGCAGCTTTCTGTACTTCCATGAAGTGAATCTAGTATAAACCTCTATCATCAATTTGTCCTTCTGCTCATTGTATGGTGAGAAATCAATCGATAATTCCACTGTTATTATGCTATTAGTTTAAACCCAGCAAATGCAGTGCTCCGCTAAATCTGAGCTTTAGAGTTTTCACAATGACAGGGCTGGGAATGACTGTAATGTAAAGTCAGGACTTGCCATAAAACAGCCACCATTTCAAGTATTAAAGTCTATCCCACTCATATTTCAAAAACTGAACCGACTTTATTGCTGATAACATCTCTGGTCATTTGAACCCAGCCCCCCTAGTTGGTTTCTGTTACAAATTTAGGAGGTGACTTGTCTTTGTCTTGCGGCTTGTAGGGCGTCATTTCGCGGTGAGATACTAGAAACGTTTATAGCGCTGCAAGTTTTTTCCTTTAAGAATGACTGTTTTAGCTACTGCTGTGATTTATAAAGTACTTTTTAGAGAGATTTTTTTTTAGTATCGGTGCCTGAGCACTGGTGGTGCAGCCTGTGGTTCTGAGAGGAACTCACAGATGGCGATAAGATTGGAGGGCGAATGCATCTTATCACAGCAGAACGATGGGAGATGTGCTTCCTCTACAGCGCCTATCAGCCTCATATTACAGAGTTCAATTACCTAGGGGGCACAATAGGGCAGCACTGGACCCTCTCAATGTGTGGGCCTCGTACCCCCAGACATGCAACCACGAAAATGACAAAAACAGCCAACAGGAAATTGGCTGGTAGACTAAAACGAATCTTTGGTGGAAATACAACAAGATAACTAAATGACCTTGTTGTTATAGAAGGAACTCATTCGACATGTTAGGATGAAATGGTAAATGGTTCAGAATCTTGATTCAGAAGAAGAAATACAATAAAATACTTCTAAAAAACAGAGGCATTGCACATTGTGAACCATTCCACATATTACACAATTTAGTTGTAAGGAAATCAAAATAAAAGCATTCATGTTTATTATGATCACGCTATTTCCCATTTTCTACAGCACAAGGTGTGTTTTTAACCTCTACTAATTCTGGTAAGTCATGGAATTACCACACTTGGAGAAAGTTTACCCAGCTTTGCTGTGGCAAGTAAACAAATCACTGATATGACACCAAGCAATTTTTGTTTTATAGCTGAGCATTGTAGCTTTGTGAAATGATTTTAATTAATGGCATGTTTCCAGATCAAGGAAAAAAATATGGAATCACCTTGAATTTGCATTTCTAAAACAAATACCAGCACAAGTCTAAAAATGAAAATGAGTCTATAATTATAACAGAGTGCTTCTAAATTAGTTGTTAAGCATAGCTAATTGAAAGAAAACATGCTCCCAACAGGACAGCTGTCAAATGAAAGGATGACAAAGACTATAATACGAAAATTGTTGGATTTCAAGAAGAAATCCAACAAGGCAAGTGGCAAAAGATGTTGGTTGTACGTAGACAATGGTGTATAATGTTAGTTGCAAGTATAAACGAAATGCAAAGGATATACAGTATAAGGAACATGCAGGTAAACCAAGTAACATCAAACAGAACTCTGGTGAAACCTTAACCCTTAGGACCTGGGCTCAGACTCCAGGCTGTGCTCGCAACTTGAAGATTGGGTTGTGCGGTTATAGCGGCCTGAGATGTACTGGTGTCACAATCCATCTCATGATTAGCCATGTCTTAGGAAGGGGAGGTTGGATCATCCCTCGTCACTGCAACAGCAACCCATAAAAACTCTGTGATTATAAACTATGCTCTTTAGCACCCCCTGTTGAACCGTCCTGTCTGGCAGCAGACGTAGGCATTGTTATGAATGGCTTTTTACCGACATTTACACCCTTCAATTTGCTCCCCAGTATTACGCCAATACAATTCAAATACAAAATAGGTGAGGTTTGAATATACAGAATCAGATTTCAGCTAGGTATGTACCGGTAGATCTGCTAAGCCTGTACATTTGCATCGATTTTTTTCTCTCTTAATCACTTTGTAATCCACTCTCCAATGGCTGTCATTACAGACGCTCCGAAGATTCAGGGTACTATATCTGTCTTTACGTGGGAAGGAAATGCAGCTAACCTGTCATGTGAGGTGCTGGCTCATCCAGCCGCCTCTGTGCTGTGGAGCCGTGATGGCCAGCAGCTGCCGGCGGTGAACACCACCAACATCAAGATCTACAACACACCCACCGGCAGCTACCTGGAGGTACATTCACCTCAAACACTGTCTCTGCATACGCACATCAAACTTTCCATGCCCATTATAACCCTTATGTTAATTATTATACAGTACTGTGTAAAAGTCTTAGGCCACCATTAGATTAGATAGCAGCCAACAATAGCAGCATCTGGCAGCTTCATCGGGATGCCAAGTTGACCCTTCTGCAGTTCGAAGCAGTTTGATCAAGTGGTCTTTTTGGAAGGGTAGTAGCCAAGAATCCGCTTTTCAAACAAGGGAACAGGGTGAAAAGGCTAAGATATGCTAAAGCTCACAAAGACTGGACTGTAGGTCAGTGGAAAAGAGTGTTATGGAGTGACAAGGTTTTGGCACCATTTGCCAACAATACAGATGCCACTGGGAAATGATCAGTTTCTCTGGTTTTAATATTTGGAGATAGTGTCTGTGTTTGGGTGAACATTGTTGTTATTCTATAAATTACTGACGAAGTCCAAATACAAATATTTTCGTTACATTTATTCATTACATCACATCACATTCACAGCAGCCCTTATCCAGAGCGACTTACAATTGATGCCATCTTACAATCCAGGCAATTGTGGGTTAAGGGTCTTGCTTAAGGACCCAACAGTGGCAGCTTGGTAGAGGTGGGATTTGAACCCTGGATCTTTTGGTCCAGTACCCTAACTGCTAGGCTACAACAGTCCTGACAAAACCAGCCATGAAAGGCTGAGTCTCTGAGGATCGAGTCTACAAAAACATTTACATTTACAGCATTTAGCAGACACCATTATCCAGAGCAACTTACAATTCATACAGGCAATTGTGGGTTAAGGGCCTTCCTCAAGGAGGCCATAGCGACAGCTTGGCACAGGTGGGATTTGAACCCTGGACCTTTTATTCCATAGTCCAGTACCTTACCCACTAGGCTACCACAGTACTCGCTGTTAATGACGACATTAGATGCAGTGTTTTCAGACTTGGACTAATAATACAAGTCATAATACAAAGAACATTTTAGTTTTCTTTTTCAAGTTCAGATTTATGTGTAACAAAACAATGATAATGTTTTAACTCAGGAAAGTTCAGAAATCAATACTTCAATCCCAGATTTCATGTCTTTTGTACTTTTCCTCAATAAATAAGATTTGGTTCAGGTGATCACCTAATCAGTGCCCCATTAAGTAGAATAACGTGTGTCTATGTCGGAATTCAATACAATAGCTTCCATAGTGTACATGTAAAGATGTTGATTTTAAGACAATAGGACAATTTGGTCTCTTATTTATTTCCAGAGCGGTGTGTTATATATGGTCATTGGTAAAACAAATCTGATGAAGACCTTAGACTTTTGCACAGTACTGTATATTTAAAGTATAGTAGTAGCTTGTTCTAGGACATTTTAAATATATTGTAGTAAAACTGTGATACATTCGTCTAATCACTGACGCTAGTTTATGAGCAGTAACCAAACTAGCCAGCTAATTACAAATGTTATTTATATTACAGTAGCAGCAAGCATTGTCATTTAGTTGATAACAGCACTTAATGCCCTGACACACTTAATTCTTTGATGTTGTTGAACAGATGTCTGCTCTTGAGACCCTGAGTCAAGCCGACAGGGTAATTTCTGTAATAGCTTTTTATAATAGCACGCTACCTCAGAGTTAATAGCAAAGTGTTCCGAGGATTTGGGGGGGGGGGGGGGGGGGGGGGGGCTTTCAATTTGCATGTCATACATATTTAGAGAGCCTGACAAATAAGGAAACAATAGAGTTTATACTTTCATATTTTTTCTCAATATATCCGATACCCCAGTTATATACATGAACCCCAACTTTCCTCCCACTGGGGTGGGCCAAAGGCTACCATATGCCTTAATTGATCCAAATGAAAACACCAGCTGCTTGTTTTCAGCCAACAGCAATGAATTTCTACTGGGAAGCGTATTGTACGACACTAATCACACTGGTTTCCAACTTCTCAGTGCTCACTGTGAATGTAGTATTCCTGTTAAATCATTTCAAAACCTCAGTAAGACCGCATTCTACTATTGGCGCAGTATTGCACGCCTGCACCCTCTGCTGTACAACGTTGATGCCAATATGCTGGTTAGCACCTTCATTAACTCCATCTGTAATGGTCTCCGTGTTAAGCTGCTCAGCCACCTTTAGGCCTTCCAGAGTCCACACTGTTACTGAGCACACCTCACACATCACTCCCCTCCTCCTTCAGATTTACTGGATACCAACATCCTCCCATGTCAAGTACAAACTCCTTCTAACTTTCAAAGCCCTCAATAGTCTCACCCCATGCACCTCAGTGAGCTCCTTCATCCGTACTGTCCGTCTCGATCCCTCAGATCTTCCGGCACTGGACTTTTTGCGGTCCCACGCAGAAGACTCTTAAAACCTTAAAACCTTCCTCTCCACTGCTCACTGCTCGTCATCTTTAACATGTTAGGTTTTTTTTTCCTTGGCTTTGTAAAACATCCTTGGGTTTGAGAGGTGCTTTATACGGTGGAACCACAGAATTTGAACTTGGTTCCAGAAGGCTGTTTGAACTCTGATTTGTTCGATGTCAGAATCAGATTTTCCCATAAGAAGTCATGTAAATAGTATTAATCTGTTCCTGAACCCCAAATTATTGTTTTTCAATATTAAGATGAAATAAGTGAAAATAAGTGAAACCTTGTAGCCACTACACGTTTAAGCAAGTACGCCAAGTATCGAGCAAACGGCAAGAACAGAGACTTTTTTTTCTAGTCTGTATGGGTCTAGAACTGAATTCCATGAGTTCCGAGATGGTCGAGAAACAAGGTACCACTGAACTTTATTATAATTGCATTATGTTCTGTCATTTTCCTTTTTGGTTGGCTGTTATTACTAACCTTCTTAGGACCCATGAACTTATTTGCGCTAAGAATATATGTAAAAAAAAAAAAATCTTGTCATAATACATCATAAACCAAATTTGACAAGTTGCGAAGTGCTCGAGTGCCAAGGTGTGACTCACTTTATTAACGTCATGTCAGCATCAATGGTTATATCCATGACAGGAGCAATTTTATCACTGCACTCGTCAAACCCACTCAAGTCAAGTCAGATTTATTTATATGGTGCTTTTACAATGAAGCATTGTCTCAAAGAAACTTTACAATTTTAGATTATCTCCTAATAACTACGTCCAATCCCAAATTGAGCAAGCCTAGGTCGACAGTGGCAAGGAGAAAATCCCTAAGTGTTATGAGGAAGAAACCTTGGGGACCACTGGGGTGTCGGTACAACCCATTCTACTGCCACAGGAATGTATTAGAAATGTATTAGAAGGTTACTGGGACTTGCGTGAAACTCTACTGATGTTTTAGGTCATATCGATCTTTTAAAACAGGAATATTCAACAATTTACTGCATTCATTTGTCTGTATCCTCATAACTACATGCTGCTGAATATTTGTTTGTGTAGTCATAGCAATACCTGCAGTTATTAGTAGTGACCTGGAATAATTTCCTAACCTTAATTTGTCCGTTTCCATATTAATGAAGTTGGTACATGCATCCGTTATAACCTTTATTAGCCTCAGGGTTCAGCGGATAGAAGATAATGACCTGTGTTATATTGTAGTGCACTCTATCAGATTAATGCCACTGCTGAATAATACATATTTTGTTTCCTCAGCTGGGTGATTTTCTCACTGCTTTGTTTCCCCTCATAGCTGACCTATTCCACTGACTACATCCACTGAGCTGCTTTGATTTATTTCGCATCGTATTTAACCTCCGTGAATAGCAGTCCTAAGCAAATGCGCTTTCTGCCCAACTCTCACGCTGACCTGGTTTTTCAGCAGAAAGGGTTCTCTGGGTTTGGTGGTGACGTTGCACAGCACTGGTGGCTGTCAGATTTATTATATGGAGCGTTCTATGTGACAAGGTCCCTGTACTGGTGGCACACTTTCCCAGGCTGCCGAAGCTAATGGTGCCACCGCTGTCCTCCATTTCGCTCTCTGTCTCTGGGTCACTCGATAATTATCGTAGGATGGGTGCCAGGGGTGTGGAATAAAGGGTCAGTGAGTTTGCCATGCCACTCAGCTTCCCAGAAGGGAAATGTCACTCTGGATCTGAGCACATGGCTTGATTTGGTGGCTCTCTTTTTTTTCTTTCAGGTCACCCCTGATTCCCAGAGTGACTTCGGGAACTACAACTGTTCTGCCACCAACGTCATCGGCTCAGACTCCAAGGAGTTCCTGCTGATCCAAGCAGGTCTGTAATGAAACGTTCAGGCAGAGATTATGATCTAATGAGGTGTCTTCATGACACCGGTCATATGTAAACCTACATAAATGGTGTTTATGAAATGTACAGTGTAATATCTGTTAAAGTCCCGTTCACACTAGCGACAGGCTGTCATTAATTGAGTGTGTAGAAGTGTGACACAGAGCCCTGGTGTCTCAATTTTATGCAAATTGGTGTTATGCTTTAAAGTGACAAATCCCTCTAATCTCCTTGCCATCGGCTCCATCAGCACTGTTTGACTTGGGTAAACAAGACAAAAGCTTAGAAAACACCTGTCTAATATCATTTCCTATACAAGATTAAATAATTATACAGTAGACTGTGTTAATTATTCGTCTCTGCCAGTTCTTATTAAAGCTGTACAAGCTCCGCCCTCAAGTGAAAACTCCAGCAGCTTAGTTCATTCAGACAAACAATTGCTCACAAATGCAAGGTCATACATACTACGGTTATTCATCACATGATGTCAACTGGGATAATGGGATCATATCCATTCAAATATACTTCAGTGGTCTGATAAGGTTATTATCCTTATTAATAAGGTAATTAATCTACGTAACCCACACGTTACCTTGCCAGATACAGTAGTCATGTTCATATATTAGTATTGTACACGCAGTAATGTGCAAAGTCTTAAGCCACCATTATATTTTATTTCAAAATACAGAAAATGTGTATGCAGTATTACAAAATTGAAAGACACATATATATATGTGTGTGTGTGTATGTATATGTATGTATATATATATATATATATATATATATATATCTGATATAGAGTGTTGTATCTATATCTATCTAGATAGAATATATATTATATATATATATATATATATCGATATCTATATATATATATATATATATATTATAGAATAGGTATGCTCTATCATCTATATACCTCTATCTATGTATGTATATATGTCTATATATATATAGATATGTATATATGTATGTATCTATCTTTAATATATAGATATCTATATATATGTATATATATATATATATATATATATATATATACACACACACAGTGGGGCAAAAAAGTATTTAGTCAGCCACTGATTGTGCAACTTCTCCTACTTAGAAAGATGAGAGAGGTCTGTAATTTTCATCATAGGTACTCTTCAACTGTGAGAGACAATATGAGAAAAAAAATCTAGGAAATCACATTGTAGGATTTTTTAAAGAATTTAACTGTAAGTCATGGTGGAAAATAAGTATTTGGTCACCCACAAACAAGCACGATTTCTGGCTCTCACAGACCTGTAACTTCTTCTTTAAGAAACTCTTCTGTCCTCCACTCATTACCTGTATTAATCGCACCTGTTTGACCTCGTTATCTGTATAAAACACACCTGTCCTAAGTGCTCTTGTGGCCCTCAACTGTTTTCCTTTTTGATTGGCTGTTGTCACCAATTTTCCTAGGACCCATGGTGACTTATTTGCACTAAGATTATATTAAAAAAAGTAAAAAACAAAAGAGTGTACAACAGACTTTAGCATAGATATGCACTGAACAAGAGCTATTGTGAGACTGATGTGCTCCTGTGTTTCGTGAAAGGGCGTGTGAGTCTTACGTCTGGACTCGTACGAGTTCTAGCAAGTGTGCCGTGTGGCGAACAAACGACGAGTGCAGAGACCATTTTTCCTCGTCAGGAACCAAATATGACGAGTTGCCACTTTATTAGATACATCTGCTCAACTGCTTATTAATGCAAATATCTAATTAGCCAATCACTTGGTCAATCACTTCGCATTTATGCATGGAGACACGGTGAAGTTGACCATGTTTCAGGTGACACAGCCTTGTAATCCAAATCAGAACCGAGTCTCGATGTCACCTTGCAACTGGCGTCCCCTGCAGTGTTTAGTGCTTAGTGCTGGAGCCCCCACAAATCTCAAAAGAATAAACAGAAGATCATACAAATTAGAATTTGTAAATGTATTTGTAATGGCATGAAACAACTTTGTCAACAGGTGTACATCATTAATTCATCAATTACCTCAGTTATTGTTATTAAATCAGGTCTCTTGATAGCAAAGTTAACGAAAGCATTTTTCGGAAGATGTTACATATAACAGCCTTATGCCACAGACTGGTCAGCCCTGGTTAAACAGCATATTTTTGTTGATTTTCTAAATTGAAAATGGGAAAATAATTGAACAGATGTTTCATTTTTTTTCTTGGTTCCATATTTTGCTATGTTTTTCAAATCTGTCTGATGTAACTGGCTTCATGTCTCATGTAGCCACGTGAAAACCAGATTTATGAGAGAATATTGGCATCACTGGAAACTTTCCATTTATGAGACTGGGCAGAGACTTTCAGTGGCCACACAACACTATTAAACTGTTAAAGCCTCTCATTAAGTGTGCGTACAGTATTTTTACAGTTAGTGGTTTAATGTCTTAAAACCACCTCTAAATCCTTCCAAAGCACCAGGCAATTGGAAGGTAAATTACCCTCAAACAGAAGCGTTTTAGCTACAGATTTAGAGTCTGTGATCATAGTTTTTGGGTTGAGGCTCAGGGGTAATAAACGCAGCGGGATTTTATTTCCAGGCTGCAAAGATGCTGCCAGCTCGGATATTTTTGACAGTCTATAAAATGGGTCAGCCGTGAACTGGCGTGGGTGGCTCACAGATAATTATTTAGACTTTGGGCAATGGACGGTGTAGGAGTGACGCCCTTCCTCGTCTTCTTCCGACTGGTTGCTATCCTCAATTTGCTCTATCAGCGGCTGCAGTGGAAAAACAGACAACGTTTATTATGTGGCCGACTCGCTCCGCCGTTTCTTTATCTGGGGAAATGTTCTGCGCTGTTGTTTTCACATAGTAGTGCTTCCCTTGCTGTGAGTCACCGATTTACTCCAATAAAAGTTCACTTTAGGTCTGTGTTTCTTGTTCATAAAAGATATTTTATATGGATTTAGACTCAGGCCTGCTTAAAAACAATGTATGTAACTTTGTTCATGTGAAATATTATTGGATGTATGTATTAGATATATAACACATAATAAATGTTGCTTCTTCTATCATATAATTTATCATTGAAATGATTTATCTCAGGTATGTCTGATATATGTGGGTATATTTTATGCAGAGGTACCATCAGCTCCCGCTATCGAGCGTGTGGTCCCGTACCCTAGCACAGCCATGTTGGAGTTTGAGGAGCCTGAGGCCAATGGTGGAGTCCCAGTTCTCAAGTACAAGGCTGAGTGGAGGATGGAGGGACAGGACTGGATGAACAATGTGTACGAAGCTAAGGATGGTGAGGGTCCAGACAGCACACACACACACATACACACACACACGGTAAACATATGTTTGGAGACTTTCCATAGAGTGCGTTTACATGCACTTAATAATCCGATTACTGCAGAAAATCAGATTGTGTCATTAATCTGATCAAGGAGTTTCCATGCACTTGAGTAGTCAGATAATGAGAAACCTCCAGGTTTAAAAATTGTGACATAACTTTCAAACCTTCATATTAATTAATCAAATTCTTCATTTTCTCAAGTATATTCTGTTTGAGTCTCCACAAAGTGTTCCCCAGTTTTCCTCTTGGGGACCCGGCAAATGTCCCCACAAGGCAAAAATGTCAGATCTTTCTATTCTTGTGGGACATTAGGTCTCCATAATGTAATATAAATCTAGCACACACACGGCGTAAACATATGTTTTGGGAATTTTCCATAGACATAATGATTACAGTAGCTAATTAGCACAACACCTAACCCTAATCTTAACCTCCATGGCTTAATGCAAATCTGTTGGTTCTTTTGGTTTTTCAGAAGAAAGTTGCAGTTTCTGTAAAAAAAAGCAGTTTTCTTCATAGGAGCCTGGCAGATGTCCCCACAAGGCAAAAATGTCAGATCTTTCTATCCTTGTGGGGACATTATGGGGACATATTGTAATATAAACCTGGCACACACACACACACACTGGGTAATTGTATGCTTGGGGACTTTCTGCAGACATAATGAATACAGTAGCTAATTAACAGTACACCTACACCTAACCCTAACCTCCATAACATAAAACAAATCTTTTGGTTTTTCAAAAGAAAGTCTGAGTTTCTGAAAAAAAAAAAAAAAATGCCCCCGCAAGGCAAAAATGTCAGATCTTTCTATCCTTGTGGGGACATTAGGTCCCCTTATTGTAATATAAACCCACACACATGCACACACCACAATCTTCTCAAATGCTGGGAGGAAGTGAAGAGATCATTATAGAGGAAGATGAATTCTGTCTAGAGTGGCTTTCTACGTACCATCATGCTCCATCTGGACACCTGTTCCAGCTTATTGTCTCGAACCTAAACTACCAATAAAGAGCACAAAATGACCCCTGGTGTACAAAATGAAAGAATAACTACCCTACTGACTCAGTGTCATCATGACCAACTGATAATACTGCAATCCCACAACCTCTGTCACATCAAATTGCTCTGATTGAATCTCTGTTTCCACGATCAGCAGGACCGACTTTTCTATTACACTGAATTATTGTTCATTCTGGGATTCATTGGCTCCTAGGGTTCCTATGTGATGTGAGTCATTGTTATTTTTATTCAGAAAAGGAAGAAAAAATTGTTTTTTATCCATATACCCATAATAGAACTGACATGCCATACTCAGCTGACACACATGTGCAAATTGATCCTCTTGCTATTACTAATAGCTTCACAGCTAGCTTACTGTTGATAAAATAGGATTAACTGCTGAGCAGGAGGAACTCAGACAGACAACCAGCAAAACAATTACCAGTCCTGACCACCAAGCACAGACGCAGATGGGTTTAAATATAGACAGGGAGCCTGCTGTGATTAGGCAGCCAGCTACTGGATTTCAAGAGCTACAAACATAGTGGGAGACCATGTAGAATTAAGTGCCTTCTTCTGGCCACTTCAGTCTGACAGTATCAGAATTTCAATTTATATCAGTTAAGTTCTATTTTGATACCCTTTTCTGTGTTCTTTGGTACAGGATTAGTGCGGTCGCCTCACAGCTCCAGAGATCCCTGGTTCCCTGGTGTCATGTCCTCCATGTCTCTACATAGGTTTACTCAGGGTACTCCGGTTTCCTCCCACATTCTAAAGACATGCGTAAGGTTAATTGGTTGCTCTAAACTGGCCCAGTGTGAATGTGTCTGACTAGTATAGACGTAACCTTGCTCCTAACATAAAGAGCTATTGATCCTGGTGCAACATTAAATATTCAAAATGAATAAGCAAATATCTGTATTTAATAGCAATCACACGTAAGACTAGCTCTGCATTTCCTAAAGGAACTACAGTAGTGCTTGAAATGTGGCAAACGGAGAGATTGTGGCTTGTGTCCCAATACTTTTGGTGTCATGCGGGGGCGTGGACCAATACTTTTAGCCGTGTTCTAAATACTCCCAATACTTTTGGCCACATACGAATATATGTCCCAATACTTTTGGCCGGGCACGGGGGGTGTGTCCCAATTCTTTTGGCCGCGTGTGTGGACGTGTCCCAATACTTTTGGCTGCATGAGGGGGCGTCTCAATACATTTGCCCTTGTGTGAGGATCCCAGTACTTTTGGCTTCATGTGGGGCCATGTACCAATGCTGATGGCTGCCTGCGGCGGCGTGTACCAATAGTTTTGGCCGCCTGTGGGGGCGTGTCCCAATACTTTTGGCAGTGTGTGGGGACATGCAAGTGTGTGTCCCAATAATTTAGGCCACGTGCGGGGACACGTCCCAATGTTTTTGGCCGCATGTGAGTGTGTGTCCCAAGAGCTTTGGTGGCATGTAGGGGCACATCCCAGTACTGTTGGCCATCTGCAGGGGCGCGTCCCAAAACTTTTGGCCATGTGCGGGGGCGTGTCCCAATACTTTTGGGCACCTGTGAGGGCGCAACCCAATACTTGTGACCATGTGTGGGGCTGTGTCTCAATACTTTTGGCTACGTGCAGGGACAATTTTAGTTAAAATTTGAATTTTATCGGTTGAAATTTGAACCTGAACATTCTGTCAGTGCATTTCTTTTAATTTTTTAATTAATCTTTTAATTATTAATTGCAAAAATGTGTAGAAGAAGAAGAAGAAACGATAATAATAAGAAGCAGTAATAGAGAGCTACATAAGCACATATTTGAGTAAACCACAAAAATACTTACAGAGTACATTTAGCTCCTTTGATTACTTCTTTTATGGCCACAAAGCTACTAAACATCGCATAACGTATCAGTAGACACAATAGTTCCCATTTCCGACATGCTGACTGTTAGTAAACAGTCTCGTTCTGCTCCAGAATGTTATCAGAGTTGATTTATGTCCTCATATTCTGACCTTATTTAACTGCAGCCAAGAATTTCAGAATATAACAGAAATATAACTATAGCTAACATTAGCCTGCTAGCTGATTACTATCAGGTAGATCTGAGTGTGGTGTTGGTGTTTCAGATTTCAAATTGATATATTTAATATAACATACATGAAGTAAAACGCTTTTCTGTTAATTAATACTGTACTAATTGTACTAACAGTACTCGCATATTTAGCAGGTAAATTTCTCTTTGTACCAATGTAGCAATGTATTAACAAATGTGGCAAACTTAGCTAGACAGGTAAAACAATTCTGTATAAGAAGACATTACTATTTAAAATCATGGCTTGAGTTCATGAGTTAGCTAAGCTTGCAAAGATTGATTAATGTGAATTATACCACGTTTAGCTCCGACCCCGCAATCTGATTGGGTGAGAGATGTCTTCCCCGTGACTTTATTGATCCGACCCATTTTATTCGCTGAATGTAAATAAACTTTCTTTATAATAAATTCTAACTTACCAATTGATATAATTGTGTTTATTGTCTTTATAATAAACAGTTATTGGTCATTCTGTTCCTCGACTTTAATGACCGAAGGGCTTCGCCGCGGGGTAACGATACAATGGAACTATTTTACCTCGCGGAAGGCTGATAAACACATAGTTTTTTGTCCTCTCTGTCTTAAAATCTAACAATAGATGGCGATAAAATAATTTATATTGCTTAATATTATGGCTTAATTGTGCATATTATAGATATATTTGCATTACTAGGCTGAAGTGGCAAAAATCTGATTTGTTTGCCTTAATATGACACAGATCACATTTTTTCCAATCAGACCTGAGCCACTTTCATGTGGTCCTAGATCAGGTACATGTCCGATACATGGCCATGTGACCTGAATGAGAACGTTGAGATCAGAACGTCATTCCAGCTGGTCATTCATCATAAATATGCATTGAGGAGAAGGGAAGGTAACAGCAGTAACATTCCTCTTAAATATTTGGGGTGATGTCTCTGGGCAAACAGAAGAAGGCACATATCGTAACCAGTCTGTGTTTGAGGAAAGTCCTAAAGAAACAGAACGTGGCTCCAGGAGGACGTGACTGCAGTGTAAGAAAAGCTAAAAAGCTTAAAAGCGAAGACCAAGGACTGTTCGGACAAATGTCTGATATAGGTCACATGGAAAAAATAGTGTGACTAGCCTAAAAAAATCAGATTTAGTGAGAAAACTGGATTTGGGCCACTCTGCCTGCTGGGTGAACATAGCCTATGATGTTAACGATGTCCTACTGAAGTAGCAAGCTGGGAAATAGTAGCATAGTATGAAAATATTCTGTTTATTTCAACCACAGAATTCAAATAAAATGACTAAAGGATCATGGGTATTGATAATTCATTGAAGATGCTTTTTTACATTTGATTTTTCTATCTTATGGAGTTTTTGAGCTAAGCTGTAGGCTGTTCCATCTGTTTTGCTTACTTTTGCGTTAGCCAGCTATTAGCAACGCTTGCATTCAAAGTTGGTATTGAGCATGTTGTTCTGTTTTATCTTTAATCAAAACACCCCAAATATTTATTTTATAAGCTGAGAAAATATGTAGAAGAGCATAGTCTGATATCTCTCATATATGTGCTGAAGAAACTGCAAAATGAACTACATGACTGCCAAGCTAACTGCTCGTAGCTCATATAAATACCTCATATTGGGCACCAGGTTCTTTATTTGTATCAATATATTATGTGCAATTTACTGAATGGTTGCCAAACGTCACAGTATTTCACAAGAGCTAATACTAACACACGAACAGTCAGCTAGACATTACTGGGATTTCAGTATGAAGTTTACGCTAAATTTGTTTATAAAACACAAACTATTAGCTAGTTATTAGTGGTCAGCATGTGTTCTGGACACTGGTATGCTGGTCAACCAGCTTTACCAGCAAGACTAACAAGAGCATAAACCAACTTGAAGCAATATGAACTTGCTGGTTGATCACTCTTCTGTACTCTTTACTTTTTATCACTGAAAAGCATTTTTTTTCATAAGTACTGTGTGTTTTTGTATCAGGATACATTTACTGAGTTGATTTATGTTCCAGCACAATTATGTTCTCAAGATATTGCCGTGGGACCCATGAGCTGGCTCTGACTAGCAGAAAAAAAGCCCTGTTTCATGGAAGTCATTTGTGGCAGCATAATGCAACGTGCGCTAAAAATAGAATGCGATAAAGGGGAAGTGCGGGTTTGCCTGAATACTAAGGCAGTTCTGTCAGGAGCTGAAATGTGCACTGTTTATCAGGAGCCATACGCTGGCAGTCTCGGGGGGAATACGTCAGCTCTCTCAATGTTGACAACCCGCTTAGTCAGCCGGTATTGCATGGGAAATTCATCTGAACACACACACACACACACACTCATGCACATTCATCAAAAACCTACACATGAACCCTTGGACCTCCCCCAGGCGCCATACAGGTGACTCCAAAGAGCGTTTATGCTATCCCTGAAATGTGCCAAGCCACTGCATAGTGTTGGCACGGATACGTTTTAGTGCCAATATTTCTGCAAAATCAATATTGTCACCAGTGCTTGGGTGGCAGTTTGCTACAGGCATGAACACCACCTGCTTTCACAATTTTCTTGATCATCACTTCTTAAAGTGGGTGCTTCTGGAAGGAGCTCAGACTTATGGTGTTAAAATATTCCATATGTTATAGAGTTCGGATAGTAGGGTTTAACTGTATATAAATATGGCAACCAGAAAGGGTGCTGTTGGGAGTAGATTGGCGCACACTGTGCTTGTGTAATGTGTATCCTGGTCAGGGCAGTGGGGAGGGTCTGGAGTACAGGCAGTCAAGGTGTCCCTTGGACATCTGTCCATGGCACAACCCGACATGTTGCAAACCCCACTTGGGATTCAAACCAAGGCTTTCAGGAACTGCCATTTCCGGCAGCTGGCTTGTACCACTGAACCACTGGAGTGCCAGTAGGATTGGGTAGTAGCCTTGCCCTGTTGTTGTTCTGGTAAAGTCTATGGCACTGTCTAAATACAAATACATAACATTAAAATAAATACATGTGTAGGCAGAACCACCGCTGTTATTTAATGCATGTCAACAGAAGACTAAGAATAAGAATGGGTTAACGCAGTGGTTCCCAACCTTTTTTCCTTGGAACCCCCCATGAGTAATTAAGTCATGCTGTGCTTTTTTCTTTTTCTCTTGGGTTCATTTGATAGCCTTTGATGTCCCTTTTTCATTTTGGCTCCTTTTCTATTTTTAAGGCAAGCTAAACACTTAGTTAAAATCAAACCTAAGCTTCTTAAATACATTGCGTGTGTTGTTGGTTTAATTTTATTTAACATGTGCACATCAGAGCAGACAAAGCCGCGCACACTCCCTTATACGTTTTGGCGCCCCCCAGAGGGAGGCAAGGACCCCAAGTTGGGAACCATGGCGTTACAGTACAGTGATTTTGCTCCATTATTTTGGTCTCTGACATCATCAAATTATCGATACAACAGCTAAATTGCGCATCAGATCACTAACATCAGATGAAATGCTTTTCATCAGGTGGAACCGAGATAGAACTTTAGAAGGAGGTTTGGTGATACAGAGCATCTGCATTATTTTGGCCTCTGACATGTAATCCATTCTTCGGCACGATGACCACACTGGGAAATTTGCACATCAGCCCATTAACTGTCTTTTGGTCATAAGGGATCGCAATTCGTTCAAGTTTGAGATGTCAGGTTAAATGTTAAATGAATAAAAAAGTCTAATTAACATATAACATAACATATTGTGAGTTCATAGGACCTGATAAATAGGATTTGATCACGATTAACGAGTTTTCTTTTGATAAAAGACACTCCTTTTTATTTCTGGTGTAAACAATGAAAAACAATGTACATTGTCGTGTATAAGTTTTTAAATAAACACACTTTAGTCCCCAGCAGTTAAAAGAAATTACTAGAAACAGAGGTTTAAAATTGTAAACAAAATGCTCTATTGTAGCTTCACCATTCCGTAAGTAACTGGGTGAAAACATTCATGTTGATTTCTGAAGAATAACCATTTAAATAATAATAATGTGTACTTTTCATGCATAAAATTGAAACAAAAAGAACCTTTAGTCCCTATTAAAACAAATGAGATGGAGTCTCACTGGAATGGGATATGCGTCTGTGAATTATGACTGCACCCTCTGGTGTTCAAAAAATGCAATTGCATTGGATGTCATAATAAACAGGAATGCATAATCTGACTCGACAATGCGTATCGTCCCAATTTTGACAAACTGTTTAGCTCATCCAGTACCCATCAGAAGGTAATAACTTCCCTCCCCCGACGAATCTTTCCCATGGAGGACACAAGAACCGACAGTGACTCTTCTCATTGGACTAACTGTCCCAACTCGGTCATTCCTTACTCTATTATATGCAATATTTATCCTACTATTGTATATGCTATCGTTTTTTTGTTCTCTCTTTTATAATACTTTATATTATAATTTTCTTATTTTGTTATTTCATCTTAGCCTATTCTATTCTAATTTTAAGTATTTTCTTTACATATATTCTTTAATTCTTACATTTAACATCCAGGCTACCCAAGGAAGATGGGTCCCTATTTGAGCCTTGTTCCTCCCATGTTTTTTTCCCTGTAACATTTGGGGAGTTTTTTTATTTGTTTAATGAGTGCAAATGTCTGAGGAAGCCAGGAATAGCATGATGTGTCATGTATTCCCCGGGCTCTATCCGTCAGCTTGTTTATCAGATCTCTAAATCCGCTCCCTCAGGCCTCGACTACATCACCATCACCGGTCTGAAGCCAGAAACCAAATACGAGGTCAGGATGTCCGCCATCAACGGCAAGGGTGAAGGCGAAAGCTGCCCGCTGGAAGTCTTTCAAACGCAGCCTGTCAGTAAGTACCACTCCTTTTTCTATGCCACGTGACTGGTGCCCTCACCTCCCTCACCAACTCTTAGTTCAGCAGCAGGTCTCAGCACCTTCAGGATGCCTCCCATAGCAACCACACTGCCAGCCATTCGCCTCTGTTTTTCTATGTGTGTGTGTTAAGCCTGCAGTTTTGGCACTCGTCCGGCTAACGTCTGATTGCAGCTTTCCACCTCACCAGAGCTCCTCAGTTCCCTGACTGGTCCCTCTCTCCCACACCCCCAGTTTGCTGCTGATTCCAGATAGCCGGCGAGTGCAGCTGTATTTTCCTGTCTCGACAGGGCTCATGCGCTGCTTCATATGGAGATTTAGATTGGAAAGTTCTTCCCGCTGAGGTTTCTGATATGATCTGAAGAGATTAACTGGAGCTGCGGCGCTGGCTCAGGTTTATTGGGTGATTTAGGTGATTTAGCTGATTGAATTTGCATTTGTTTGCTTTGATAAATGCTTTTGGGAAGCCGAGAAATTGGCCGCGATGGGTCAGATAGCAAAAATATAAGAACGGAGACATTAGGATTTGAAACAAAACACAATAACTTGGTTAAGAGGGAAGAAGAATGTCGTGACGGCTGGAGTAGTCGGGAAATGTTTCATTATCAACACAAATGATAAATTACGTGACGTTGATGAAGTTCCCTTTTCTCGTCATTACACATTTAAAAGGGGTGCTCTAATTTTGTAACGTTATCATCTATTACAGAAGTATTTTCAATTCATTCTTTAGCTATTTTAATACACTCATCCGAGACTGGAGGCCTGATATGAGCCAGGGTGGTTCAGCACAGCACTCTAGCACCGAGCCAGTCTGGTTCATATTCCACCTCTGGCAAGGTCAGGCTTGAGTTCAGTTCTGAGTCTGCGTCTCTGCAAGGTGCAAGCTGTTCCTGAGCTTAAGGCCCTGGCCAACCTGTTCAGCCATGCAACAGGTCCTAAGAGCTGCCTCAACAGGAGGTTACAGAGTCTCAGAGATCCTCCGCCCTAGTGACAGGTGAATATGGTCATTATTTTTACTAGTTGCCCTTGTCCACCAACACAATGAGCTGGGTTTGAATCCCAGAGGTGCCTTCCGGCCAGGTCAGGTGTCACATACAGGCACGGTTAGCTGTGTCTAAAGGCCTTTTCACACCGAGTCTGATTTTTAGGCAAGAAAAAATTTTAACGGACCTTCTCTCCAAGTCTGGTGCGTTTTTTTGTCTAAACACTCTGAAAACTCCCCGTCCGCTTTTGCTTTCTTTAATTTCCCTGCTCTTAATGTGTCACGGAGATTTCACGTGTCTTTTTCACATCGTCAACTTAAGAAAACAAAGACACGATCGGAGATTAATTAGAGAAGCTATAGTATGTGTTTTTCATGGGCATGATCAGACTAGAATGCACTTCCATAAACAAGATAACTCTTCCATTCAGTCACTATGAGGTTTATCACCAATATTCCCCTCCTTTCAGTTATATTCCTCCAGATCTTTTCTTTAATATCTATGCTTTTGTAGTCAGCATGATGCTTGTTAAGCTCTTGCGCTCCGCTGTTACCAGGATGAGCTGTTCTGCCTGAGCTCTGATTGGTCAGCCTGTTTTCAGCGCATCCGAACGACGCAGAAATTAGAACAGGCTCCGATTAAAAATGTTACACAGCATCGCAGTCCATCAGTTTATGACTATGAAGGTCATTTTTCAAAACTGGATGTGTATTTTTTTCGTCCGTACAAATCGGACGTGAAAAGACCTTTAGGGAGGTAAGTCCAGTCATGCCCAGTCTCATGCCCAGTCCTGAGATGGACTAGCTTGCCATCCAGCTCCAGGCATTGAAAACATGAACGAAAATTATACTGTGGCTTCTTTTTTAAGCAAATACAGCTGCTTTGTTGTGTAAAGCGACCTTGGGATTGTGAAAGGCGCTATACAAATATGACTTCTTATTATTTATTAGTAGTGGATATATTAATATTTATATTTCCCTTTGGTGAAACATCCTGTTTTAGACTCAATTATCATGGTCAGGGTCATGTGGGAGGAATTCATTGGGTATAGGCAGAGGTTCACCCTAGACAGGGCACCGGTTGGTGCCAATTCCAGCCCAGCATTTGAACCGAGACCCTCAGCGGTGGCCTCTGACCATGTAGCCACTAGGGTTGCCAAATTGGCCTAGTTTCATCAAATCTTTTCTCTTTTCTGTATTTAAATATTGCAAATATGACAAATCCAAATAAATACTTTGTGTATATTGTGCATATTTACACAATCATATCAGTTCCTGAGTTCCAGTTGTTCATCAGTTCCTAAGTTTGTGCTGCTTTTTTGAACATCCGGTTAAAAGACATATAACATGGCAGTGCTTTTAAGAACTGACATCAGTCTTGTGGTACTTCTTGCAGAACGTTCATGTTTAATACTTTCTGTTTGGACTTTCTCTTAAAGGACTTACTTTGTGAGGTTTTTTATTTTTATTTTTTTTTATGTGCCGGTTTTTTTAACAGGATAATTACTGAATGTAATAACAGCAATTTTCTTGCTGCATTGAAGAAGATTACAGAGTGTGAGAGTGGAAAGACGAGAACGCTTTGATAATTCATTTTCCCCCCAAACTAGTAGGGATTAAGTGACTTTGTGAAAACGCACATAATTAACACGCTGCCTTTTTATTAAAAGACTGCACTGATACGATTCAGTGAATTCATCTCTGAAGTGCTGTGTAAGGAAATAAGTAAAGAAAAGAAGATACTCGGCAACATCTTTCAAGGCTGTTTTGCTACAGAAACTATAGTTTATTTAAGTTTTTATGGGAGCAGAAATTAGTGTACAACTGTAGTTTATTACAGTACCAGCGACACATTAGTCATCGGCAGCGTGACGCTAATTCCGATCTGGTCGGTATTTCACGCTTCCATCTGTGCTTGGCCGCCCTGTGCTTTTGTAGCATCCTTCCCACACTCCCATTCTCTTGCTCTTGTTTTTCTCTCAGATTAATCAGGTCAGTCCTTGTGCCAGTTTGGGGCAGAAAATAAAATATGCTGCAGTCACATTAGATGTTTGTCTTCAAAATTGCATTCGTTTAATGGACTTCCCACGTGTACGCGTTTCCCAGACAAAGCTTTCAATGTAATTGGATGCTCTTAACCCCATTTTCTCCCACTTTGGTCTCTGCCCACCTGAGCCACCCTTGTCTCACAACAGCTACAAATCTGGCAGGGTGAAGTCTAGCAGGTGCTTCCTCCACAACTTGGAGCCATGGAATAATTTACAGCTCATGAAATGCTATATGACAGATGAATACCCCTGGAGGTGGGGCGCTAACCAGCCCATTGAGTATGCCTAATCCCTAAGATTGGATAATGTCACTGTGATCGATGGTTGAGAGACTTTTGCATCCCCTCCCACCCAGAGAGTGGCACTAATACCACTCGCTTGTAGTGCTGGCAGTGGATGGCCATGGCATCCTTGGGACACCAATTAGAGAGCTAGATTCCTTTTCAATCCACCAAAGCCAGAGGTTTGTTACTGGTTCCAGTTTAAGCATGTTGCCAGGTTTGTAGGCTGTAGATTGTTTAGTGTTCAAAAGCTAAATATGTCATTAGGACATGATTTATCCTTAAATAAATTTAGACAATGCAGGTGTTTTTGGTTTGTTTCTAAAGCTGATAAATAGACATTTAATCCACTTAGTTTCAGTTGAAATTCAGTTACAGTTAAATTGGCTCTAAGTCTAACAAGAATATAATAAATCACTATTTTCTAGTGTGGCTTCATCTTTAGGCAAAGCAAATGCTGTAATGCCAATACCACTCTCTTGGACACTTGGACTCCTGGGTCATGGCACCATTGGGGTTCCAATTAGCAATCTGGCAAAAATAAAAAACTTTATTAGGTACACCTCCTTGTTTTTGCATTAATCGTCCATTTGATCAGTTCTACTTACAATATAGGAGCACTTTTTGGTGCATGCTTTGTTGGTGATGCAATAAATTATGATTTGAATTCCTGTTATTTATTTTATAATAAAGTATTTCTAACATGAATTTATAACCTGGGGACATAACAGTTCTCCTAATTTAGGAATCACATTATGGGAAGGCATTTAAATATGAAAACAAAATTTACAGTTGGGGTGGCACGGTGGCTTGGTGGGTAGCACTGTCGCCTCACAGTAAGAAGGTCCTGGGTTTGATCCCAAGTGGAGTTTCCTGGGTCCTTTTTTGTGTTGAGTCTTCATGCCCTCGTCGTGTCCTCATGGGTTTACTCCGGGTACTCCAGTTTCCTCCCACAGTCCAGAGACACGCGTTAGGTTGGTTCTAAAGTGTCCTTAGTGTGCGAGTGTGTAAGTGCATGTGCCCTACGTAGATTGGCGCCCTGTCTAGGATTGCGCCATTGTGCTGCCGTCTAGGCATCGGCTTACCCGTAACTCGTACTCGGATCATTTAAAACACCTGGATCCATTCATAACACATCACACTTGCCCTGAATAGTTAGTTGGCATAGATCATAAAGGGAGAAACATTATCAGGTGGCAGGATTAAATGGTCTGCTGTTTTTTTTTTTACCATTTATTGTGAAGTAGAATGCTAGCACCCATTGTGCAAATGCCCAATGACTCCCTTGAATACCTTCATATTAATTTGGCCATAGGTTAATATGCGTTAAAATTAATATTATAAATCAGCTTGTTTACCTAATTCTCAAACTTGAAATTGCCAAGTCACAGCTGAATTGCGCTTCCCAATAAGATTTTAATTGCTCATTTCTAGCGTGGCTGCATCTTTAGACTAAGCTAATTTCCCCCTAAACTGGCTGGTTGGACTCACCTTTCTACCATCTTGTCTATTTCAGTTCTCATGTTTTCTCTTTCTGTTTTTTTGTTTGCATTTCTCATCGTGTTTTCCATCTTGTTTTTGTTCCGCCGGGTGACACAGGCTATACTTCTACAAGTAAGTGATTTATCTCTGTCTCTCTTCTTCTTCCTATTCTCGCCGCGTCTACCTCTGACTGTCTTATCATTGTTTGTTATGCCACTTGTGTCCATTTCCACCAGTTACTCTCAACATGTCTGTCATATCTGCGAGGAAGCTATTAGCCAAAGGTAGTGAAGCTTAAATGAGAAATTCAAATGAGGATTTAAAGTATTCCTGACTCATGCAGTCCAGTACACTTCGGCGAAATTGGATTTGAAATATTCTGTTTTCTCACTGAATTAAGCAGCTGTTTGCTCATTTCTGAGGTGCCGTTAAGTAGAGTATTTGCATTAAAGACTTTTATGAAATATGTCTGTTCTTCCAGATGCTGTTCCATTTTATTACTCAAACGCTGACACAGGTTTGTTGATGCCTAAGAACTAATAACAGAAAGTATAGGTGTTGCTCTTCTGTAGCTGCCCTGTAGTCTTTAGATCACCAGTTCTGTTCTTTCATGTGTAATGTGCACACATTCTGCAGTTAATCAGTGCTTCTAGGTAGGGGGGATTGGATTAGGGTTTAAATTAAACCCAGCAGGAAGGTAGATCTGCAGGAGGAGGATTGTGACCACAGCCGCCACTGAATTAGTGCATATTTTCCCTCCTCCATCACGTCTCTGTATAAAACCCACAATTCAGCAGCTTTTTCTGCACACTGCTAGTCACAGCTATTTCCAGCAGTAGTCAGTAGGCATTTGAGAAGGTGTGCAAAAGTCTTAGGCCGCCATTCCATTAGATAGACCATTGTTTTAGCTATGGTATAATGGCAATGTATCATTTTTTCTCAATCTCTTTATTAGAATTAAACCTGACTTATGCAGTATTCGAAAATTGAAAAGAAAATCGAAAAAACAGCTTCTATGGGCTGCAGTGGCAAGCACTGTATTTAGTGTGACCTCCCCTTACACTTGAGCAACAGCAGCATCTGGAAGCTTCATCGGGAAATCAACAAAGTTTATCCTTATACAGTCTGAAGAAGCTTGATCAGGAATTGTGCTTTTGGAAGGGTAGCAACCAAGAAACCACTTTTTCAGAAGGGGAACAGGGTGAAAAGACTAGACAATGCTAAAGCTCACAAATATTGTAATGAAAATCAGTGGAAAATCCAAGTGGATCAGTGACAAACCGAAGTTTGTGAAACCTTTGATCAAAATATGGTATATATCGTCAATATAGCGTTGCCAAAACAACAAATCTAATGCTGGCCTAAGACTTTTGTGCAGTACTGTACATATTTGAAATGTTTCAACAAGAGTGCTTGGTGTAGACCAGAGAGACCATGAGTCATCTGGAACTGGGTCATATCATTGTTCATCTAAACAAGCATCCAAAGCCTTTGGATGGTGGGATTAGTGCTTGAGGTTGGCAGGGTGTAAGGGTCCACCTTCACAATGAATCGTTCGTAAAGAAATGAAAATGGGTTTGCGCTCTGCTCTAAGGCGGCAAATGTGCTTGGGGCAGATAAATTGTGTCAACAACCCACAATGGTGCTTATTATTTTCACACAGCGTATATATATATATATATATATATATGCAGTGAGTAGATTCTCATTTGTTAAACAACAATGTCGAAAGACACATTCTGTGGTCATGGAAAGGATGCCACCACAGAGTCCAGAGCTGAACCCCATTGAGAATTGCCCATGAAAAACCCCATTGAGAACTTTGGGATGTGCTGGAGAAGACTTTGCACAGTGGTCCAAATCTTCCATCATTAATACCAGATCTTGGGGAAAAATTAATGCAATTCTGGAAAGAAATAAATGTGTCATTGCTGAAGCTTGTGGAAATGATGCCACAGCGAAAGCTAATGGCGGTCCAACGAAATATTAGAGGGTGTGACCTTCTTTTGGCCAGACAGTGTATATGTGTGTGTATATATATATATATGAACTATCATTACCTTACCTGCAGAGAGGCTAACTTCCTTTTAAATATTTCCAGATGTCCATTCGAAAACCAAAATAAACTGACTCTGACTGAAAGTTAGGCCACTCAAGCATTTGGAAACATGCTGTGGCATTATGGGAAATGTAGTGCCTGTAGTGAATTTTCCTGACATGTCCTGTGGATCGATCCTCTCAGCAATCCAGGATAAAATGGACTTTTTTATCAGTGTGATTTTAGTGGGGCACAGCAGCATTTTTCTGGGGCACGTGCCCCAGTAAAGAGTGTCTGATGACGCCCCTGAAGTTAACCCTCTATCCAAACCACTACATCTGCTATAATGAACAGTGATATGCCAAATCGAGGTTGGAAATGTTTCCATAATAAATAATGGGAACATGTTCCCTCTCTCTATGTACTCGCAATACAAACCATTTGGATACGTTTTCTGTTTATAATCCAGTAAGTTAATATCTTTCCAGTCAGAGTCACTGTTTACAAATTATCAGCAGTGCAATTTTAGCCTGCCACATTTTGTCCAACAGTACAAACATCGTATGATTCAATCATACTGAAATTTCCTTCTCATCTGTTAAGTAGTGTACCAGCATTTTGTGGGAACAAACAACAACGTGTGCTTTCATTGATTACTCCTGCCTGTGTGTTAACCCTATTTCAGTGTTGGTAGACTAAAATCCTACGATGATAAATCTGTTTGGGGGTTCATTCTGCAAAGCTTTCATACGAAAAGCAAGAATTGGGCTACCCGTGAGGATGCCTCGAACTATGCGCATTCTCTCAGTTTGCTTTAAAGACAGTATAGCAGGGGTTCCCGAACTATTTCTGCAGTACCCTCCTTTTGTAGAAAAGATATTTTAAGAAAATTATTTTTTTAAGGAAAGAATAAGACTTATTTGACTATATAAATTAGTTTCGTTCTTACATTTATCATCTACACCATCCAAGGAGGTTGGGTCGCTTTTTGAGTCTTGGTTCTCCCAAGGTATCTTCCTCATAACATGTAGGGAGTTTTTCCTTGCCACTCTCGCCCTAAGCTTGCGCAGTTTGGGATTCTCCCTAGATATTAGAAGATAATCTAAACTTGTAGAGTCGCTTTGAGACAGTGGTCTATTGTATAATGCGCTACATGAATAACTGATTTGACTGGTACACATCTTTTGACTCCACTACACATTGTAATTCAAACAAAACTGCAGCTTCTTAGTGAACAAAACAACATAAAGTGACAAATCAATTTTACAGTGGAATTATTGCAAGTGCCATGCATCATGTATCTTATTGTGTAACAATATATTGTTATATTGTCCGGTATATTTTCTTATGCTTTCAAATTTCCTTGCTGCACCCACCCCCAATTATAGTCAATATTTAAAAATTTATTTATTTGCATAGCGCTTTTTACAGTGAAGCATTGTCGGAAAGCAGCTTTACAATTTTAGATTACCTTTTAAATTATAAGGCAGTCCCGAATTGAGCAAGGCTAAGGTGACAGTGGCAAGGAAAAACTCCCTAAACGTTGGCAGGACCAAGACTCAAAAAAGGACCCGACCTCCTTGGGCGGCTTACATGCTATATGTAAGAATGAACGTTTTTATTTATGTAATTAAAATGAAATATCATGAAGAGTATAATATAACAGAGGATATAGAAACTATATTGTAGAAGCCAATAGCTAAGAGAAATGTTGCATGGAATAACATAAAAGTATGCATATTGCCATTGTTTAGTCCGGTACTGTATTATTTTGTGTCCTTGGCGGGAACGTCTTGGTGGCACGGCATCCTCAGTCGATGGGAGGACGCAGAGAGTTACTGCCCTCTGTGGGCTCAGTATGGTGGGGATGGAGCTGAGGATGGAAGAACAGCTTGCGTGATCTTGCACTATAGCAATATAGCATTGGGTCCCACAACACCATTGCCAGATCAGCGAAGCTTTTCTTTAACCGCATTTAAAACGTCAATGATGTCATTTCACCACCTTGAAAATCCATGTAGCCCAGCTGCCTCCTCTCTTCCCCACATACTGGCCATAACACTAGTGCAGACTGTGATCTTATCCATGTTGTTAAAAGGTTTAACCCCTGATTTAGATCACGTAGGCTAGTATTTCATTTCAGCGCTGCTCTTTGAACGGCAGTCGAATCTCAGTCTGGCTGTGTCTAGTCCTTGTCCGTGACAGGGATCATTTTGCATGAGGAAGCTTTCTCATGGTCATTACGCCGTAAAAGAAAAGAGGCAGACAGGCATGGAGGAGCCCGTATCCCATAACGATAGTGTAATGCGGTCATGCTCTGTGGAGATGGATGGTGTTGTCGTCTCTCATTGAGGAGACGGAGCCCACGGACGTGCGTCTGTTGGCGACACAATGATCCGAGCGCTCCAAACCATGACCAAACATTCAGCAGATCTCAGATGACTGAACCAGAAAACTTCAAGTTAAACAAACCTGCTGACAGCAGCGGATCTACCTGCCAAGCACAGGCCTTGGGAATAGAACCAAGCGAGCTCCTAACTTAAAAACGCGTTGAACTGTTTAAAGTGATGGATCGCACTGACTGAGCTACTGTTTGGAAGCTCTTGGAAATGAACTCTAAGTCTAAGAGGGGCTGAAGTAGCTTTCATTTGGTACAGGTATTCACAGGAGCAATTTCAGAACCAGTCTCCATACAAATAGTCAGCAATTGTCAAAATATCCCGTTACCACCACTATTGTGTTCATCAAATTAGCCGTGTTCAATACAGTAGCTACTGGAATTTAGTCAGAATTCTGCAGGAAAATCTTTTTTCTTTTTACATTTTTTTCCCATATCATTTACGTTTACAGTTCAGTAGTTTTCTCTTTACATGTTCAATGTTACAATAGTGAGCAATAAAACTGCACTGACATGCCATCATTTAGTGGACACCCTTAAGCAAGGCGGCTTAAGATTGGGCTGAGCAGTTGAGGGTTAAAGGCCTTGCCGAATGGCCCGACAATGCTGAGACTTGACCCCCCAATCTGCTGCCCAATATTCCAGCATCTGAGTCAGCAGTACGACAATAGGATACTGATTTGTCAGCAGTTATATGCTTTAACCATGACATTGCACTCTACAACCATGGACTCCATACATGTGGTCCGGCCCCGCCCAGAGAGTGCCAGACATCACAGGTGGGTGCAAGAGGCTTTGTTTGGACTGAGGTGCACTGGTTTGGTCAAAATACAATTTACATAAATTAAGTGAAAATAACACACTCACTGAAAAAAAAAATCAGTATATATAATAAACTTATTAGGGATGCACCAATATTGAATTTCTTGGGATAATTGAATCTTTCTGCATTTAAAAACATTCCCATTATAATCCATATATGAACTGTTGTTAAAAACTAGATCAGTAATTCATTTCAGCAATACAATTAAATAATAATAAGCAACAAAACAGTTAAATCAGACATGATGATTACTGTAAACATAAGGTGCAGTTCAGTCAAAGGAAAAATGGTTTAATTCCATTTTATTTTCTGACCTGCCTTCAAAAAGAAGGTAAGAATATCTTTTTTAGTCTTGAATTTTTACAAGCAGCAACAAGAACAATTAAATGTATATGAAAGCTCAAGGTTGAGAAGCCAAAAGAAAGAATATAACTGCATACATAACTATACAGTCAGCAACATAAAATGTTTTGCTTAGTGAGTAACAGCCAAAAGAAAAATGATATGTCGTGCATCACTAAAGCTTATGTTCGATTTTTCTGAGCTAAATGTTCAGCTGGATTGAAAAGAGAAAAGGAGCCAAAATGAAAAAGGGGGTCTATAAATAGGAACCTGAGAGAAAAGGAAAAATATAATTTATGTTAATTTTTGCCAATAAAGATTTGGGGGTCTCCAAGGAAAAAAGTTGGGAACCCACTGCTCTGCAACACTACTAGTGGAAATCCCATCAGAGAAAGATATTTATGAGGCAGCACTAATAAATAGGCGTAGAAAAACACAGACAGGTCGATGTGGAGGAGAACTGCCAAGATTAGGAATACCAAGTAGCTGTCACAGACTCAACACCGGAGTGTCTCCCACAATGCCTTGAGAAGATGGAAGAGGGTAAACGTGTGGTTGAAGATTCAGAGACAGTGTCTGACAGACTACAATTTCTGAGTCAAATTTTGTGCCTGTGACCTCCATCATATCAGAATGGCATGTAATCACTCCTTCACAGAAAATGCTACAGGGCAAGGATGTTCTCCAAGAAGCTCCACAGCTAGGGGCAGTGTGTCTAGCCGATCTGGACCTCCCACAGCGCAGCTGAACTACTTCGTGGATCATTTAATCCACCATGCCACACATGTTGGGGGCCAGTTTATAGAAACCCATGTCAGTGACAGAAAAGTATCCAATGCGCCTTTGCTACAAAGCTCATTCCCAAACCTATTGCCATATCCTCTGGCCAGAACACACCTGTGTGTCTACTGTTATAAATATTAAGCATACTTTTGAGTGCCGGTACAATAAAGTGTTCTTTGTCTTGCCTGGAGTGCAGGAGTTTGAGCCCTACTGCTGCTGTGTTCCTCCTGATACACGCTATGCTTGTTCTCTGCATGCATTGGCATTCCTGTATCCTTTATTGATCCGAGCAATACTTTAGCCAACCCCAGGTAATTGTGTGCTGATGTATCAAAAGAGTGGTTAGTAACTTCCCTAAAGTGCATTGATCTGCTAGATATGGCTTAAGCTGCTGTTTCTGTATGTTCTGAACTTAAAAGCCATGGGCCAGGACTAGCAAGTGGTCACCATGGCCTCAAGACCAGAGGCTTTACCACAATGCCCGGAATCTCCAGATGAGGATGAAAAGGGAAAGAGCATGGCCAAAGGTTTAGAGGAATCTAGAGTGACTGGCTCTGAATCATTCCTTAGTCTGAATCCTCCTTATTGATTAGATCAATACTTGGGAATCCCAGCCAGCTGTGAGCTCACCTGTATGGAAAAAGGGTGATTAGGATCCTCCTGGAAGTGCACTGATCTGCTGATATTGCCTGAGCTCTGTTTTAAATCCATACGGTTCACTGGCTTTACATGTCTTAGAGGAAGCCACCATGCCTCCCTGTGAAAGCTAGAGGAAGTAGGTGGCTCAGGATGGATCAGTTCTTGGCATTATTGACCACTAACTAGAATTTGGTGAGCTCAAATCCCACCTTTGTCAAGCTGCCACTGCCAGCTAACCTTCAGGCTGCAGCGATTAACATTTGGGAACACTAGAAAACAGTTTTAAGGCCTTTTCAAAACCGAGTTCGGAAAAAAATTTGATTTTTAACATAGTGGAACCATCACACCAAGTCCGATGTGGTTTTTTTTTGTCTAAACTCTTTGAAAAGTCCCTGTCCACGTCTTCTGTCTTTAATTTCCTTTCTCTTAATGTGTCACAGAGATTTCGTCGTGTCTTTTTCACATCGTCAACTTCAAAAACAAAAACACAAGCGAAGATTAATGCATTTCAGTTCCATACTGTCACTGTGAGGTTTATCACCATCATACTCCAGCTTTTAAGTTATATTCCATCAGATGTTTTCTGTAATATTCATGTTTAAATAGTCAGCCTGTTGCTTGTCCTATAAGCTCTTGTGCTCTGCTGCTACCAGAATGATGCTCTGCCTGACAACTGAGTTATGATTCGGTGGGAATAGAGCTAATGTTAATTGCTTACCGAAAAATCACTACAGGTGAGGCATACATGTAACCAACCATTACAGGCCACGTGCATAATGTTTTATGCCTCTTTCTATATGATTTGCAGTTCACTCACCGAATGGTATTATTTCAACTCCTGATAAAAAGGAGGACTGACAGGGTTGCATTGTGGTAGGTGTAAGTTGCTCTCCTGTGTGATTTGAAAGGAGGGTTGAAAGGTTAGCTTAAATGGAAGTGTTTATGTTCTTTGACATTTTTGCCTTACTCTTGCTGTTCTGCTGTCATTTTATGGGTCACTCCCACTGCTTTGTTATGGCATGTAAAAATATAGACTGGGAATGTGAAAATCCTCAGGGTGAATGTTGAATGTTGAAGGTCATGAGTCATGCATGTGACAGGATTGTGGTCTTTTAAGTGCATACAGTGGGGCAAAAAAGTATTTAGTCAGCCACTGATTGTGCAAGTTCTCCTACTTAGAAAGATGGGAGAGGTCTGTAATTTTCATCATAGGTACACTTCAACTATGAGAGACAAAATGAGAAAAAAATCCAGGAAATCACATTGTAGAATTTTTAAAGAATTTAATTGTAAATCATGGTGGAAAATAAGTATTTGGTCGCCCACACGCAAGCAAGATTTCAGGCTCTCACAGACCTGTAACGTCTTCTTTAAGAAGCTCTTCTGTCCTCCACCCGTTACCTGTATTAATGGCACCAAAGAGCTGTCGAAGGACAACAGGAAGAAAATTGTAGACCTGCAGCAGGCTGGGAAGAGTGAATAGGCAAACAGGTTGGTGTGAATAAATCAACTGTGGGAGCAATTGTAAGAAAATGGAAGACATACAAGACCATTGATAATCTCTCTCGATCTGAGGCCCCACACAAGATCTCATCCCGTGGGGTCAAAATGATCATGAGAACGGTGAGCAAAAATCCCAGAACTACACAGAGGGACCTGATGAATGACCTGCAGAGAGCTGGGACCAAAGTAACAAAGCTACCATCAGTAACACATTACTGAGGGACTCAGATCCTGCAGTGCCAGACAT